>CAJQZJ010013540.1:4980662-5008692 GCA_907164525.1 Lophiomys imhausi
AAAAAACTTCAAATGCATAAAATTTAAATGAGAGATAAAATATGAACGAGTACATTCACAATTGTGTCAACACAAGACTGTCATTTGTCACCAGGATTCCCAAGACCTACTGATTATGAAGTGATGGGTGTTCTTATAATCTTCTGTCTCAGTTGCAATTGAAAGGCTAAGGCAAGGTTGACATGGAGGCTGAAAAGAAGACGTGTGTTTTTATTACTATTGCTCTGTAGTACAGCTTGAAATCTGGGATAGTGATACCTCCAGATGCTTTTTTTTTTTGTTTGTTTGTTTGTTTTGTTTTGTTTTAATTGTACAGGATTGATTTAGCTATTCTGAGCTTTTTGTTATTCCATATGAAGTTGAGAATAGTTTTTTCCAGGTCTGTAAAGAATTGTGTTGGTATTTTGATAAGAATTTCATTGAATCTGTATGTTGCTTTTGGCAGGATGGCCATTATAATTATGTTTATCCTACCTATCCATGAGCATGGGATATCTTTCCATCTTCTGATGTCCTCTTCAATTTCTTTCTTCAGGACTTGAAGTTCTTGTCATACAGGTCTTTCACTTGCTTGGTTAGTTACCTCCAGGTATTTTATATTGTTTATGGCTATTGTGAAGGGTGATGTTTCCCTAATTTATTTCTCAGCCCATTTATTTGTTGTATAAAGAAGGGCTTCTGTTTTTTGTTTTTTGGTTTTTTTTTTTAAATTAATTTTGTATCCAGCTACCTTGCTGAAGGAGTTTGTCAGCTGTAGGAGTTCTCTGGTGGAATCTTTGGGGTTGCTTATGTATATTACATATTGTGTGCAAATAGGGATAATTTGACTTTTTCATTTCCAATTTGTATCCCCTCTTGATCTCTTTTAGCTATCTGATTGCTCTAGCAAGAACTTCAAGTACTATATTGAAGAGATATGGTGAAAGTGGGCATCCTTGTCTTGTCCATGAGTTTAGAGGAAATGCTTCAAATTTCTCTCCATTTAATTTGATGTTGTCTACTGGCTTGCTGTATATCGCCTTTATTATTTCTAGGTATGGTCCTTGTATGCCTGTTTTCTCTAGGACTTTTAGGATGAAGGGGTGTTGGATTTTGTCAAATCTTTTTTCAACATCTAGAGAGATGATCATGTGGGTTTTTTTTCTTTCAGCTTGTTTATATGGTGAATTACGTTGATGGATTTTCATATGTTAAACCATCCTTGCATTCCTGGGATGAAGCCTACTTGCTCATGGTGTATGATACTTTTGATGTGTTCTTGGATTAGGTTTGTCAATATTTTATTAAGTATTTTTCTATCTATGTTCATGAGGGAGATTGGTCTGAAGTTCTCTTTCTTTGTTGGGTCTTTGTGTGGTTTAGGAATCAGAGTGACTGTGGCCTCATAGAATGAGTTTGGCAGTGTTCCCTCTGATTCTATTTTATGGAATAGTTTGAAGAGTATTGGTATTAGCTTTTCTTTGAAGGTCTGGCAGAATTCTGTGCTGAAACCATCTGACCCTGGGTTTTTTTTTTTTTTTTTTTTTTTTTGGTTGGGAGATTTTTAATAACTGTTTCTATTTCCTTAGGGGTTAGAGGGCTGTTTAATCTGTTAAACGGTGTAAACTGATCTTGATTTAACTTTGGTAGGTGGAATCTATCAGGAAATTGTACACTTTGCTTAGGTTTTCAAATTTGGTGGAATACAGATTTTTAAAGTAGGACCTAAAGATTCTCTGGATTTCCTCAATGTCTGTTGTTATTTCTCCCTTTTCATTTCTAATTTTGTTGATTTGGGTTTTTTCTCTTTGCCTTTTAATTTGGCTAAGGGTTTGTCTACATTGTTGATTTTCTCAAAGAACCAACTCTTGGTTTCATGATTCTTTGTATTGCTCTTTTTGTTTCTAAGTTGTTAATTTCAGCCCTAAGTTTGATGATTTCCTGCCTTCTGCTCCTCTTGGGAATATTTGCTTCTTTTTTTCCAGTTCATAAAAAAAAAAATAAAAAAAGAGGACAAGTCAAGGGTTCCATAAAAAAGTTTTTCAAAAGGGCCAGATTGTCTGTGCTCCAAGTTTGCCTCCTCCTATGCCCTTTTTAACCTCTTCATAAGCACTTTAGATATGTAAATCCTTGGGATTCCATCTTAATGAGGTTATATGTTTCAGGAGAAAATCTAAGACAGGACTACTATTCACTTTTGTGCTACTCCCCAGTCACATGCTTACACTCCATAGAAACCATGGTGAGGCACCTGCCAAAGAACCACTTTGTTTCTTGCACAGTCAGAAGGTTCTCTTGCATTTTCACAGCACTCAAAGCCACCGTTTAGAAAACTGTGGTTCAGGTGGAGGAAGTGGGCACTTAACCAGCAGAGAGCTCTGATCCTAAAAGCTGGAGGTTAGAGAGAGACCAGTGAGCAGGAATAAAGTCCTTGGCAAATCCTCAAATCTCACCATAGGTCTCTGAATTTACCTATTGCTGAGATTAAGTCTACGAGTTTATTTTCATGTTGTTGAAACACAATAAAAGAAAGCTCTTACAATGAGCAATCATAGTTCATGCTGAGATACCTGAACTATCAGGGGTGTTTTGTGTCTTAGAAAGAGAGGAACTGGTGAGTGGCTAGCTTCCCCCATCATCACAGGAATGTCCCATAGTTCCAGAGTGAAGGAAAGCTAGCACATTTTTGTGGCTGACCCTTCCTAGAGAAAGAACAGCATGTATTTCATATCAGATCCTTTTGTCCTGTCAAGAAATCACAATTCCATTTATTCCAACAATTTGACAATTTGGCCACCAAAAGAACACTGAAAGATGTACAGAATTTGAAGCCTGGAAAGTATATTTACTTAAAAAAAAATGTTACTTCTGACCTTTTCTTTCTCCTCAATGGAAGTGAAAGCAAATATTTCTGCTACCAGCTGATCATGAGACAGGATGATACAGACATAATGAATACAGTATTGATAAGGGGCCATGGTAGAGGACCCATGATGTACTAGGATGGTAAGACAGATTCAGAGGTTGCAGACAAAATTATAACAAAACTTTGAGAGGTTTCTTCAAATTTACTTTAGTAATATTGATTACCAGTACATTTAAAACATTAGGGAAGGGAAACAAAGCAGGAACTGAAAATATCAAAAGGTATAGGAAATCAAATTAAGAATTTTAAATAGAATAATTAACCAAATTATGCATTATTCATAAATTGACACTGGGGTCTCCACCCTAAACAAATTTGATCTTTCATTTGAAACGATGGCAAATTTCTATCATTTTCATTTCTAGTTTGCTATAATAATCTCCAATTTTGTGCATATATGTGTATGTGTTATGTGTGAATGCAGACATGAAGGGTGTGTTTGTGTGCTTTTGTGTGTGTGTGTGTGTGTGTGTGTGCATGAGAGAGAGAGAGAGAGAGAGCACATCTTCCATATTGTTTTTCCAGTCTCTGGTTGTTCATGCTGTGAGTGCAAGATTAGCTGCCTGTGACCTTTTGGAGATTTTCCTGTTGAGATTCCTCTCCTCAGCTCAGATCAGAAGCTCTGGGATTACAGATACTTGCTATATTGTCCATCTTTACATGGCTTTGGGGATGTAAATTCAATTCCTTACATTGTAAAGCAAGCACTTTACCCAGTCAGCAATCTCCCTACCCCTATATTTTCTTCATTGTTCAAACAATCGTGTACTTGTCTGCCTTGTCATTCTAAAAGGATGAGTCTACAAACATCTATGATTGACTTCAGAGAGCTGAGAAGCAAGCATTTCAAACTAGTTTGAAAGCTGTGGCTAAAATATTCAGCATGGGGATGCTTTTCACTTGGGAGACTTTAGAGGAAAGAATAAGTACTCTGGAATAAGGTGGTGAATGAAGAAGATTGTTGCACTCTCCCTAGGTAAAAACAAAATCAAGTTCACTTTGAGGTGAAAGAGAACAAGAATAAGCTTCCCTCAAGACCCAGTGAAACTGGGATGCAGGGGAGTGGGAATGTTCAAGACAGGCCTCAACGATTAAGCACTGAAGGTTATTCTAGCTTGAGTGATGAATATATTAAAACAAAGATTCTCAAAATGGAGATTATGAGGGACGAGTGTGTTGAGTAGAACACAAGAGAGCTGACCTTATCTTTTTTTCCATTTTTCTTTCCTTTCATCATTCATAAAGATTGGGATTACCCAGCTAAAATGCATATGTGCAGGGAGTTGGTTTGAGATATGCCTTCTTCTGTGCTAGGAAACAGGCTCGATCCTAGTAAGTCAGGAGAATTCTCCAAGGTACACCCCATGGAGACTTGTACATCACAAGCCAACTTCTGCTTTCTTTGTCTTCTCCTTTTGGTTCTGACTTCGATAAAGAATTGCTCAAGGCATACTTTTCTGTCTTTAATGCATATTTCAGCTGACATTGCCAATGATTATAAATTGGGAGTCATAGCATCCCCACTGTTAATCTAATGGACTACAGACCTGGACCATCCGACTCCCCTTTACCAGCTCTGTGACTCTGAACAGGTTACTCACCCTCTCTGTGCTATTATGTCCAATCTGTCAAGGGAGAAGAAGAATGAGTTTCTCCCATAGAACTGGGATGACCACTAAGCAAATAACTAGTAAAAAAATACATGGCACAGAAATCCACATGTCTTCATCCGTCTCTCATTATTATTATGGAATCTATATGTGATTTTGAGTGTAGGCACCGAAAGTTAGACAAAACAATAGCAAAGAATACTTTCCTGAGTCCTAACTCCCTATCATTATGTAATTTTATTGTTGTCAAGAAACCATGAATATTTCATCAATAGAAATTTTATAATTCTAAACAGTTTATATTTAACCATGAAATATGAATGTGGTTTTTCCCCAGTGGAATGTAATTAAAATTCATTTTATAAACACATTTTTTTCTTTTGGTTCAAGACTTAATAAAAATTTTCCCCATGTTATAAATCTCACCTAGGAATCTGAAGTTCCAATTTTCACAAACCAATCAAAAAGCAATTATCCTCAACAGCCAATCAGCAATATGAACCAAAATGAGTCATCTGTCTCCCAGTTATAAGCAGAAGATGGATGATTGACTCCAAGGAAATTCTTCAATTTATTTTTAATCATTCTGTTATAAGGCAGAGCAATTAAGAACCAAATTTAGAGCACCAAAGTCTATAAACCCATTATTATTAAAAAATATTTTTAAGACCTAAAGCCTATAAAGGACCCCAACAAACTTCTTCAGACATGAGTAAATTTTTGCTGTTGGTCACTAAAATAAAATAAAAGTGCATTGTCATTGTTCACATTCTTTATCTATTGTAACTGCTACTGATCAACATTTTTTTAAAAACTGTTTCTAATTTTTTAAATTCTATTCAAAATTCACATCTGCAGAATTGGGATGATATCAAAAGAACATTTCTGTTCTGCTTTATATGGATCCCGATTGTCTGTCCTGTGGAGGAGATTCTGGTTATTTATGTGACCAATCATGTGTTTAAAGATGACATGCTAGCCCAGATTCCATGCCCTATCATTGCACATATACAGCAAAGGAGGAAAGTAGCAGTTGGAAGGATATGTATAGTTTGGAGGTTGGAAACATGATGTACTTGCCTAGATTAAGTCTTCTTTGTTATGGTAATCTTTATAAGCACCCAGAGCTAGCCTACACATCTTTCGCTTTAGGCAAAGGTAGTGAGTTAGGATTACAAAGACCTACCCTTCTCTCCTTACTCAGAATTACTGAGCACCTCTTCTGAACCGTGCACCGACCAGTTAATTTTCCTGCATTATTTCAAGTAATGCCCAAAACAATCCTACGAGATCAGAACCATCCACACAACTATTTTACAAATATAGACGTTAAGGCTTAGCAAAGTTAAGTGACTTCAGGCAGCCAAGGAAGCTAACAGCAAGCAGAGCTGGCAGTTGTGCCCATCTGCTTGGGGATGCTCTCTATGCACAAGACTGTGTGCTCTGCTTGGCAAATGGTTCTCAGTTGGCCAGGCTGCTTATGAAACTCATTTTGAAATTTTCCAGTATTTCAATATTCCAGTATCTGGCCACTGCACTACTCTGTTTCATCATTCAACAAATACATTTATTAAGTGCCTCATATTTGCCAATTACCATGTTGGACCTTGGGGAACCAAGACTAAGCAGAGACTAGAAGAGCCCTGTCCTCACTCAGCATGTGTAGGGAGAAAACAGGCCAGCCACCCAGAAAAGCAATGGGTCTATAATACTTCCTCCACACTGGGACAGCCAGGTGACCATTAGGTATTTAGCGGCAGCTTTTGTACTTCTTTTGATGTGCTCAGAAGGTATAGTCCCAAACATGCACAAATTATTCTCTTCTTAGACATTAGAACAAGAATGCTAAGTGATATCATAAAGGTGGTTTTGGTGCACAGACAAAATGTAGCCATGAAGAGTAAAACATGTGATAAGTAGTCTTATAATAGAAAAATCAAAAGAACAACAAACAGCCAGTGGTAATGTAGAGAAGGGGGCCTGGATTCTACAGCTGGGAAATGAAAGCTCCCCTTGACACTGGACCTGTTCATTGCAGGTAGTCACACATCTTCCAGAGAGATGGTTTATTGTAAATATCAAATGTTACACTTTCTGTTCCTAACTGGCCAGCCTGTGCACTCCAACTCACTGCCTTACTAAGAGAAGAACCAAATAAGATGATATGAAATGATCCTTCTGGCTAGTGATCTATCAGTCATATCATTAACCATAATGCAAATTTTTTAAGAAACTGATAAAAAGCAATATATTTTCACTACTATCCACTTTATCTATATGATCCCTAAGTTCTAATATGAAAAAAATAATTTCCATTCTGCCTAAGTATATCCGTATGGAGTCATTTCTGGATGTTCTAGAATGTTGATGTGTTAGAATCTGAGTTGTTTTTAACATTCAGGGCTTCATACCCTTAAAAAGTATTCACAGGAATTTTATTAATATTACTTAAAATTACAAAAATTTTTCAGGCTCCCCAGGTCACAATGATACAGATAGTTAGTTTTCCACCAGTGGGTGTTAAGTATATTTGGTGACATTACAATCCAGTACCATTGTCAACAAGTAAAGAGAAGCCAGAAATAGTGGTCAACGACCTACAAGGGACAGGACATCATACACAACCCAGTGCCCAATTATCTATTCCAAAACATCAATGGGGTTGACTGACTGTAAGTCCCCCTAGCTTAGATGGTACAAGAAGGTCTGACGGGAAACCATTATCCTGTTTTGGAATAGATAATTGGGAACGGGGTTGTGTATGGTGTCCTGTCCCTTGTGGGTCGTTGACCATTATTTCTGGCTTCTATTTACTTGTTGACAATGGTACTGCATTGTAATGTCCCCATATACTTAGCACCCACTGGTGGACAACTAACTATCTGTATCATTCTGACTATGGGAAAATGTGTAACATGACTCTTTTTGAATTTCCTCAGGTTTATCATTTGAAAATGCATCTCCCCACATTGACAAAGCCCCATTCTTTCTGTTTAGCTTCTGTAGAAATAAATGTTCTTGTTGTCTACTCTTCTAATTCTGGAGGGATGCACAATAAGCACTAATTCAAACACTTTCTCCAGGTTTCCAAACCAAATCACTTCCAAAGCTGCTTAAGGTCCACAGAGAGTCAGAATGCTATAACCAGCCTCAGGTGCACAGGGACAGACAAGACACTGGGCCTGGATATCTGGCTCTGTTCCTCCTCCATCTTTCCTTTCTAGCCTTGACTACATAATCTCTATGATCCCTGATTTGACACCATCAACAGGGATAATAGCAAACCTGCCCTATGATTAGTATGAGAATTTAAAGAGCTGGGATATATAAAGTGCCTGGCACACAGTAAACCCAAGATACAACTATTACTATTAAAAAAATCACCTAGGGCAATACCACTTTGCATTACAAGACAAAGTTGATGTCTGTCTTTGTTGTAGAGGTCAAACTTTCTCTTGCTGTTTAATCTGAAGCTTCAGATTCTCCCAGGGAGATCCTTGGCTCTAGATCTCTCTGTATATCTCATGATCCCAAGATTTTCTATATATCTTGATCCAACTCCAAGTCTTCCTCTGCTAAAATAAATTTGTCTGTGATGTTAATGTCATTGGCCCTCAGCCATTCACACAAATGAGGTACAAGCCAACACCATCAGAAAATATTGTTCATTTCTTGGAATTTCAAATTTTGTCTTACATATCCAACTCCAAGAGATTTTACTTCATGAGACTTTTGACTGATTTACTTAACCTTATTATAGACATTTCCACTCTAGGCAAATAAATAAAATTAATAGATAAAAGCAGTTCCTGATACTATTAATTTCCTCCACAGAATTGCACCAATTTTAGGGATTTTTTTTCTATAGGTACCAAAGTGAAACTGTCCATGTGAATATGTGGTCATAGTCAGTCAAAATAATAGAATATTTTCCCTGAAAGATATTGAAATCAGCAAAATAAAAATCACAGACTCAACATCATATTCCCAACTTTGTTATTAAAGTTGAGGATTTTTCTGAAAGCCAGACGCTATGAATTATTCTAGCTATTAACAAGTTTACCACACATACTTACAGAATTAAATATTAGGAGCAAAGAATTACAACAAAGGGCTTATTAATCAAGAACCTGAAGTAATAATATACCAGAAAAGCTATTTAATGAACTCAATAAAAGGCAAAGAATTAGCAAATGAATTTTCACTTTAAAACAAACAAAAGTCGCAAACACAATGAATTACCCCTATTCATGGAACAGTTAAGATTCAAAATCTATTTTACAAAGAAATTAAAAATGAAATTGGGGCTTTTCCTTCCTTTTCAAGCTTGTTAACATTACCTCATAGAGCTTTATTCTGCAAGTAAACACTTCCCATTGAACACAAGTCTAACAGTACAATGAATTCCTTCTACTAAAATGACTAGCTTCTCTAGTAGACATTTCCCCAATGCAGGCATTTGTTTATGTCATCATGGCTGAAGTTAGTATTTTGTTAGGCTTTACTAACTAACTAGTCTTGCCACACACAAGTAACATGAGAATGCATTTGCTCATCTTTTCGAATGGGGAAGCAGCGTGCTCTTGGCTCACCTGATAAAGTCTGTAAGCTTTTAAAGCAGTATGAAATCTGCTAAATCACTGTTTTAAAACGTTGCCAGCTATTTCTCTGTTGATCGTTCTGAGAGCATGTGGTTCTATTTTGTCAAGGAGGTTGAAAACAGTCCTGCTGACCTAAAAAAGGGGACCTAAGAGCGTGTGACATCATCTCTAATGGAAAGGAGACTGCTTAGTGTTCATAGGACAACATGCTCACAATGAAGAAGCTACTACGGGTAAATATTTTGTCTTTTTTTGGGAGAAATGAACCTCAGCCTCAATTATTTCATATTTAATCTTTGACTAAAAGTCAAATTCTACAGAGTACTTGCATTACTTTTAGAGTCCTGAAGGCAGGCATCACAAATTCTGATTATGACATCATCTCATGAGTAGGACAACTGCAGGTGTTTTCCATATATACCAAGAATCTGATGTCACCTGACTGAGAATATCTAGTCAGCCATCAGGTCCTAACTGACAAGAAATCTGTGAAGAGATCAAGATAGCTCTAAATCTTAAGTAAGAAGAAACATCCCAGGAGGATTTTTGAACTACTAAGGAAGCCATTGGCAGTAGGTGAAGGCTCTATCCTAAATATTGCATGTTGTTTGGCACTTCGGTTTCCCCTCACTTATGTTCTACCTAGACAGAATAGACATAGCATTCACAGAAGATAAGTGTGCTGTCCTACAAGCTCAGCATCCATCTTCCTTTCCAATCTTTGTTCCCTCCACCACAAATCCCCACTCTGTCCTCAGTAACTTCTCATGTCATTTCTGAATGCACCATGCTCTATCAGAAAATAAATATGTATTTTTCCATTTGGTACCATCAAAACCCTGCCTAGCTTCCTTTTCCACTCCTGGGAAGACTACTAACGGCCCCCAGAGACACCCAAATGGTATTAGTATGCAAGAGACATTAAGACTTTATGCTGAGAGGTACTTAAATGGCTAGTAAAAACTGAGCTGTCCTTATACTAATCTCTTTACGACCCAGGTAGTTAAATATTAGACCACTGTGTATCTTTTAAAAATTTAGGTGTTGTGCAAATTTAACAAGAAAAGATATCCATGACTTAAATCTTCCTCTTTTTCTTCCATTCACACTGTATTTATCAGAAAACTACAAATAACAACTCTGACTAGAATATGTCCTTTCTAAGTTCCCATTCCCCCAAATGGTTCCCAAAATGAATGGAACTAGCATATCCTTGAGCTTTACAGGCTTAAAGATGATTAAAATTCTTGTGATGCCCAGTGAGCTGTTTCAGCAAATGAAAGCATTTGAGGAGTCAGTCTGATGTCCTACACTCAGTTCTCCTTGGAACCCACACTGCAAGGAGAGAACTGGCTCTTACAAGTTGTCCTCCAACCTCCACAAGAGTACGGTGGCCCACACATGCCCATACGCCTACAGGTACATTACACATGCATTGACACAATAATAATAAGATTTTAATAATTAACTTCTGTGAGCCAACAAGGTATAACAACTAAGGGTATAGGAAGCCAGCCATTTGCTCAGAGTTGCATACGTACTCTCTGAAAGTGGGGTTGACATTCAAAGGTTAGTTCACTGCTCTTTTTGCTGTACTAAAGAAGTGAACTGAGTTGACCTATAATTAAAAATCAAAGTCGTGCCACTAAGAGTATGTACACTGCTTAGCATTCATAGCGATCATGAGTGAATGTCATAAATTATTTCTTGGGTCCTAGAAATAACTTTGGTAGATGGATGTTCCATTTGCACATAGGATGGCATTTTTAAAAATTTTATATTTATTGTCCTGTGTACAAATGAGCTGGCTACAAAAGACAGGGTTCAGTATGTACAACAGGCTTCCATTACACATGATGTTGCATAGCTTGACTTAATATCTACAAGAATAGTTCATCTTCAAGCATATTGTTTATAATGTGGGCAATATAATGTTCATACACCACAGGCAAACAACAGAAGCTTAAAATATGGTAAATGATTACCTCCAAGGTACCTTGGATACAGGAAGCATGCATCTCAAGATGTGGTAAACATCTATCAACGACTTCTGCATGGATTGCTACAAAAAGAACATAAGGATGAAGACATCGAGCTCTTGTTTCTTCAGGGTTAGATTAACAGGGGTAGGAGTTAGATATGTAGGAAATAATAATTGGCAAGTATTTCTGAAAAATTAGGTGACTGCTGACACCTGTAAATGTATTCATTCATTTATTTGTTCATTCATGAAACAAATACTTGAAGAAAAAGGTCTCTAATAGGTCAAATTTTTATGCAGGTATAGAAGAAAGAGTCTGTGATCAACAGGAAAGCTTGATGTTTTGCTCTGGGTCTATATGATGGCCACTGAAAGGACAAAGTGTTCTGGCTAGGGGAGTGCTTTCTAGTAAAAATGAGGAAACAAACCTTGCAAATGTCCAAGGCCGATATTGGAAGGTGGAGGGAAGGGTACCTACTAAGGCCAGGAAGAGGAGTGTGCCTGGCTTTAGAAAGCTTAAATAAAATGGTTTTAGAATATTTGAAAACAGCAAGTGGGCAGCATGACTTGCAGATAATGAATGTGTGTGAATTTGGAAGGAGAAAAAGCAAACGAGGAAGAGTGAAAGTGGAGTGTTCAGGGTTTTGAGGGCTGAGGGGGAAAAATCATCACTATATAGGAACAAAGCTCCTAGTTATATACTACAGCAGTTCTAACTTACATGGTCTCATAAATGCATACCTGTACTAAATGATGTTTATAAGGTTTGCCTTTATTTATAACATTTTTGGAAGACATTGTATTTAGCACTTGCTACTCAGTAATTTAATTGCTTGGAATCTTCTTAAATCATACTTTCTCATTTGAAGCCACTCTCTCACTGGATAGCTTGGGCTTGAGGTTTACCTTTCCCAGAACTCAAACTTCTATATCTGTTGCCTAAAGATCATAGCAGAGTCAAACAACCACCTTTCTCATAAATGCAAACCAATCAAATAATTGCAATTAAAAAGAAAACAATGTGTTCTCAATATTAGATATACTTAAGAAATTTGAGGTTAACTAAGATCTTTAAATCAACAAATGTGATTTACTACATTTTAGAGAAAAATTATAGTTTATTATAAAATTGTATCAGGAGGCATTGCAAGCAACTTAAACAGTGGGACATACTACATTCATGAATCATGGTGTTCAGATTTCTAAAAATGTCTGTTCTCAACAGATTGTTCTATAGAGTTGATGCACCCATTTCAAAAGTTCAGCAGCAAGAGTTGTGCTAATTGGTAAAAGAATTCTAAAATATACATGAAAAGGCTAAACGCCAAAAGACTAATGACAATAATTTTGCTAGGCTCATATGACTAGAATTCTAGAGCTATTAAAGTGTGGTAAACAAGTTCTATTTCACCCATGGTATATACAGTGGATTACATGAACAAATTGTGGATAACTGTCTTATTACATGGATGTGAAAACAGTGTAGCAGAGGAGGACGTATTCTTTTTAATAGCAAGTGGGACCAAGTAAATGTCAGCTGAGAAAAATCATGATCTAAACTGAATACTAAACACTAAACACTAATTACTTAATATTAAAAATACTTTCATGATTATGAAGTACTATTTAGAAGCCACAATAAAGCAATAGTTATATTGTGTAGCCAGCTCTGGGTCCAAGGAACTGACTTATCTCATGATATTGCAACTGATCTACCAGCTCATCCAATTGACATGGGACATCAATCCAAGCTTTAGCACATCTGCTTCCATCACATCTTCACTGTCAGCCTGAGAGAGGCGTGAAGTAGCGCTTATATTGCTGCATGGAAAATACAGTGATTTTCTACGAGCTGCTAGATGCAAGTTCATAGAATCATCCCTACCAACCACAATAATAACTGGCAATCAGCTATCATCATCCTGGATTTTCAAAGACACATGAAGTGACACTGTTTGGCCTTGTAGAAGACACGTGGGACTCAGAAAATGCCTGTACATTACTGCAAACTTAATCAGGTTGTGAAATCAAGTGGTAATTGCTGGTCCAGAGGGATTATTACAGGAACAAGTCAATGTATCTTTTGGCATCTGCAATTTGATATCCTCTCCACTTCCCACCACTCTCTCACTATGTGAGAAGGCCCTGTGGCATGAGCAGAAATGCAGGTACACTTCCTGTCTCTAGGTAGGCCTGTGTCATAATCTAGCCCACAGGAAACTCCATGGCATCAGGACATCTTCACATTGATAGTCCATTACACTTATGGTGCCATATTGATAACACAAGGTGAAGAGAAAGTAGCAATTACTGTTGAAATCCTAGATATATGCATGAGAATAAAAAGTAAAAAAATCATACTAAAAGCCACAAAAGCTCCAACTTGTTGCTTCAGTGACCTATACATACAGTGGTTTGCAACAGGACAGTTCTGAACAACTTTTTCAGTAGCCTAATGACTAATTTTGATTGGAATGGGGCAGATAAAAGTCTTCATTTTTTTTCTATTATGAAAGCATTTCTGATCCTTCTTTCTCTATTTGAGTCTTTAAATGTGCAATAACCAATGTTTTCTTTCTACTTTCCATCTCTCTATCATCTAATATAGAGTATAGTTATAGAAAGTATATTTAAATATAAGATGTCAAAATAGAAGAGACTCAGATATGTGAGTAAGTAATATAAGTTCAAATCCCCAAATATGTAAGAGATATTCATATTAAGTTCTTTGAGGCAAGAAATAGAATATTTGGGGTTCTATGGGAAATAGTTGCATTATGGTGCTTTTGGCTCTTTGCAAAGAAATTAGTTTAAAGGAATATATATGTATATATATATACATATATATAAAACACATCAAATATGAGTGTGTGTATATGTACACATACACACATACATACATACATATATATATATATATATATATATATAGAGAGAGAGAGAGAGAGGGAGGGAAGGAAGGAGGGAGGAAGAGAAGGAAGGAATTAAGGCTGGAAGGAAGGACAGACTTTCCTGCCATGTCATCAAGATTGGAGGTGGTAAACTACAAAAGCATCTTTTGTCATTTCCTATCAGAATTTAGTTTCATATCATATTTCTCAAGGAGTCTTCAGGGGTCATTTTTTAGGGTCTCACACTCCTTCAGTATGTTACTGTCCTCTGTTAATGTCCTTGCAATAACAACTATTGACAAAAGAAACCACTTACTTGAAAAAGAGTAGGGAGGGATAAACGGGATGATTTTGAGGGAGGAAGGGGAAGGAGGAAAAACTGTGATTAAATTATAATCTCAAAAATATCAGGAAGAAAATAACCTTTCCATCCTAGTTTCTGGCCACTTGACTTACAGTGATCTGAAGTTTTGTGTTAGGCACAGAGATAGCATCCTCTCCCAGCTTCTAGGACTGATTAAGTTAGTTCAGTCACTGTAGTAAGTCTCTCGTGTATATCCTTCATAGTAGTTTGGTGCCTCTGGTAAAAATTTCAATAGACAGAAGTGTTTTTGTCATTGTCTAGTGAAACTAGATATATGGATGTCTAATGGTTCATCAACTCCAGTGCAGAATATTTACCCCCAGAATGAAATATGTGCACAATAATATATGAAAAGATCACTTATGGTTCTGTATTCATCTTTATATCCAATCTGCAACCCAAATATCCACTAACAATAGAAAGACAAATGCATCATGATTTGGGCACTTGGAAAGTTGTGATTTAATGAGCTATCTCAAATTTCTGCCTCATCCAAAAAACATAGATGAAACTCCTAACATGACCTGGATTTAAAAAACTGCACATGATCTGATGTACATTCCTGGGAGGTTCACTTTATGAGTGTTTAGATAGTGAAGAAATTTGTGCAAACAGTGGTTGCCTTAGAAAGGAGATAATGCAGGCAGCCACTGGTATGTCATTTTTTAGTTTTGGAAGCTGCAGGCCCTGCACTTCCTATATAATCAGATATATTTATCCCTCTCAGGTCTCTGAGGTGGTTGAAGAATAGATAGCTAGAGTCTCATAGTTAAATTTTGAGTTGTTTAGGAATCAAGAGGGTGTTCTGGATCTAAGAAGATATTTTTAAAATTATGAGGCAAGTTAGTATGAAAGCTGAGTTAGATATAGAACTTTAAACTCATGGAGATGGTTAGATAGTAAAATGTTAAAGTCAGGTGCCAAATACATATGGACTGGACATTGGGAATGTATGCTAAGCCATATAACTCTTATAATTGTGGCCTATTTATTTCTGTTGTTTTGTATTGTATTTATAGTTATAAGAAAAAGAATTGTTTTTTGGACTGAAAGGGAGAGCTGTTGAGGGGAAAAAAAGAAATACCTTAAACTAAAAAAAAAAAAAAAAGAAGAAGGGAAGGGGATGGTGGGGTTGAGGGGGAGGAGGGTGGAAGGGTGGGACTGGAGGGGGGAGTAGGGAGGGGATTGTGATTGAGATGTAACTTGAAGAAATAAAAAATAAATTATTAAAAAAAAAAGAAAGGAGATAATGAATACAGCTATGTACCAGAACTAATCTTTTTCCTATCGAATAGACTTACATAGGTTCCTATACTTTACAAAAGTACACTAAATTGTACACTTAAGATGTTTCAGTGTGTGTCTTTGTAATGGAAAATGAGTTAGGTATAGAACTTTAAACTCATTGAGATAGATAGATAATAGAATTAATATCAGTTGCCAAATACATATGGACTGGGCATTGGGAATTTATGTTATACTTATAATTTTCATAGTTGTGACCTAATTATTATTGTTTTATATTGTATTTATTATTATAAGAAAAAGAGTCTTTTATTGGACTAAAAGGGGGAGATGTTTGGGGGGGGGAAGATACACATTAAAATTTTTTAAAAAAAGAAAAGAAAAAAGCAGATAGGCGGGTGAGGAGGAAGAGGGTAGGAGAGTGGGACCTGGGACCAGGATGTGGAGGAGAGAGGGGACTATGATTGAGATGTAACTTGAATAAATAAATAAATGTTAAAAAAAGTGTATGCTGTGTATCCTGGCATTCTATTACTTCACCAAATAACTCATTACCTTTGCCTCAGAGTCTATGAAAATAGAGTGATACAATGTAGATTTAATAAACATAATATGGCACTGTTTGGCCTCATAAAAATTAGCAAATAACATCAAATAAAAAACATATAGTAGGGGATAGTAACAACATTGAGAATAGTGATCATTTTACAGGAGAGGAGTGGGTTGACCCTGAAACAGTAAGGTCTAGAACCACAGTGTTTGTTATTTACATAATATCACAACCTCACTTTCTAAATATTCAACAACAAATATAGAGACAGCAACTTGTAGTTTATATACTGTTCTTTCTCCTTCTTTCCCCTCTGCTGGTTTTCTTTGTTCATAGCTGCAGCTCTCATTGTACAGAATCCCTGGAAATATTTTTTGGCATACTTACCATTTGATTCATCCCATTAATATGTAAATTATGCAGAAAGTCACTGCCCCTGATTTTTTTCACCTTCCCACAGTATTAAAAAGAATGACTATCACACAGTAGGCTCCAAATGAGTATGTATTATGTAAAGTGATACAGAGAGTGTGAATACCCATGAATGGCACCAAATGAGTTGACATATGGTCCAGCCATCACAGCACAGGGGACAGCCATGCTCTAACCTCTGACCCAGTTCCTGTCTTGTAGAATAGGAGTTTGACATGGTTGAGTTCAGTTGTGTGGCACTCCATGGCAATTCTTTCAAGGACACCAATTTCTGAAGACGTGACGTTTCTCATATGGTTGCTCTTGCACTTTTCTTAATGAAATGACAACACCACAAATCCTCTCTAAAATGAAGTGGGAAATGAAGGTGAATAAATAAATAGCTAATGAAGGGGCCACAGTCCAACTAATTAGGATCACAAAAATCAGAAAGTTCGTGTTAATCAGAAGTAAGTGTCATCTTGCTTTGCCTCTATTCACAGTCTGGAAAATGGTGACAGGCAATCCTTGTGTCATGAAAAAAATTCCTCTGATAATCAATGAGACATAACCACTATAAATAATTTAAATTCTATCACATAATAAAACAAAGGTTTAACTGAGTTTTGCCAACTAGGCTTGGGGCACTTAGCTATCCCCACAGCAGATGGGTCCTGTCAGAGTGCCTGCACATTCCAACTGTAAGACAGACTCTCAGGTGACAGAACCCAGAAGAATGCATGCAAATCAAGATGCCCCACACACCTTATTTAAAGAGTGGTTGACGATCACTGTAGGAGACAGTGTTGAAGTTTCTCTTTCCGAGGAAGCTCAGAGTTTAATTAGTCAAATGTCACTATTTTCTAGATGGATTTTTAAAATAAATAGCCCCATTGAAAAATCTATTTGAAAATGATTTTTATTCCACTGGTTGGGGCTTATATTCTGCCAAATTATGACTGTTGTTCTTTTTTTTTTAATAAGTACTTTATTTTTTTTTTCAAGTTACATCTCAGTCGCAAACCCTTCCCTATTCCCCCTTCTTGTTCCACCCTTCCACCCTCTTCCCCCCCACAACAGCTTCTCTTTTCATTCCAACAAATGGTTCTTTCTCTTATAACAGTAAATTCTATACAAAACAGCAGAATTAAATATGCCACATTTATGAGAGTTAAATGGCCCGGTGTACCTTCCCAATGTCCAGTTCATACATATTTGGCCCCTGACTTTAACATTCTACCTTCTAACCATCTCCATAAGTTTAAAGTTCTATAACTGACTTAGTTTTCATACTAACTTGCATCACTATTATAACCATCTTCTTAGATCTAGAACGCCCTCTTGATTCCTAAACAACTCAAAATTTAGCTATGAGACTCAAGCTGTCTATTCTTCAACCACCTCAGAGAGCTGAGAAGGATAAATATATCTGATTATATAGGAAGTGCAGGGCCTGCAGCTTCCAATACTAAGAAATGACAAACCAGTGACTACCTGGACAGTTCCCATTTTCTCTCCATACATTCCAGCATCAGTCTTCAGCCTTTTGGTCCTGTTTCTCTGACAGACATTTATTGTAGAGCAGGGATTGTGAAGGACTAACCTACCCTGTCTTGGCAGAGCTAGGCTGTCGACTTCCCTGCTACCAAGTTTTGTCCTTTTTGGACAGCAGTCTGTCAGATGACTGTTGTTCTTATGATCCCAAAACTCAACGATATCCAGTGGAAAAGTGGGACAATCTTAAAAACATCTTTCTAGCAAGTCTGTTAATTTAATTCCCAGGAAAGTGTGTTTGTGATGGGTTTTGATTGCTGTGTTCTTGTGGCTATACGAACTGGAAACATGGAGATATCAGTGTCTCTAGTATGTCTTGAGTGGAGGAGTAAAAACTTATGTGAAATTACAGAGCACATCACTATGTGTTTGTATATCCAAAGTAAGATTTATTTTTGTTTAGTTTCTCTATTCATTTAGTATTGCCCAGTGAGAGACTCTGGCAAAGCTTTAGATAATATGAACCAACTGAAACATCATCAACACCAACACCAAATGTGGATAGGATAATTTCCCTTGAAAATATGGTCAGTAAAATAACTGATCTCCAGGTAGCACTTTTTCACCAGAAATTGTTTAGGTCTCAAATTTGAGACAACTGTCTAACTGATATGTTTATTTAACATATCAGTGTAGACCTGGCTGTCAGGTTCTCCCAGCATCCCTCAGTCCCTACCTGTTACAGGTTGTGGCTGGCATATCCCACCCACTACCCTGCAGCTCTTCTCTATATAATCCAGCCATTTTAGCTGTACGGGTCCTGTTTACCCTTTACTCTCCTGGCCTCTTGGTCTCCTGATCTCCTAGCTCTTGCCTCTTTCCTCACATGGCCTAGCTCAGAGTCATGTTCACTCTGGACTCTCCCAGATGTCTCTGCCTCTACCTATGTTCCTAATATCTGCAATAAACCTTCCCCACCATACCTAGAAGCAGCCATGTCCTCCTTATTTACTTCTTTGTTTTATTCATTCAAAACTAAAACAATTTCTTATATGTTCCTTAATTCTTCCCTAATGTATAAAAGTAGTGATGAAAATATTTTTATCAGCCCCACTTTTAAAGGAGAAAAACTGAAGTGGGAGTAAATTGTTGTAAAACTCATGACAGATCACATCTGCTGCTAACACAAGACCTAGTTAACAGAATCTCAATTCCAAGTCATTTGATCTTTGCCATTCTTCATATTAAAGAAGTAACTAAATTCTCCTCTTGAAAGCAGGATGATATTTTAAAAGACTCAACATCATGTCCATGACTGCATTTTCAATGTGCATTTTATTACATTCTTTGTCCTTTGAGTTGACAAATAAACACATACGTAGGTCATTTTGATCAGATTCACTGCCCATTCTCTTTTCTTATCTCACTCACACTCATCAAACCCTCTTTCCTTCCCAGTATGTCCTCCTCATACCTTCACGCCTTTTTTAAATGTTTATTTATTACTTCAAGTTACATCTCCATCATAGTGTCCTCTTTCCACCCCTTCTGGTTCCATCTTCCCACCCTCTCCTTCCTCTCCCACCCATCCCACTCATCTGATGTGGAGTGTCCCTACAAATCAGTCCCTCTCTGTTCAACAGTCATATGAGGGCTACGAGCTTCCTCTTTCACTGGTGGCCTACATGGTAGCAGCCCTAGGGAAAACTGACGTATAAATAGGTAACAAAGTCTATGTTCCTGATCTTTTTGGTGTGTTGGTTGTAGGATAGTTATGGATAAAATCTAGTAATAAGTGAATACATGTCATGTGCATCTTTCTGGGTCTGGGTTAGCTCACTCAGGATGAGCTTTTCTAGTTCCATCCATTTGGCTGCGAATTGCATGTTTTCCTTGTTTCTGATGGCTGAGTAGTATTCCATTGTGTAGATGTACCACAATTTTTTTTTATCCATTCATCAGCTGAGGAACATCTGGGTTGTTTCCAGTTTCTAGCTATTACAAATAAGGCTGCTATGAACATAGATGAGGATATGTTGTTGAGGTTTGGTGAGAAATTGTTTGGGGGGATACCCAGAAGTGGTATGGCTGGGTCTTGAGGTAGGGCTATTCCAAGTTTTCTAAGATATCACCAGACTGATTTCCATAGCAGCTGTAGAAGTTTGCACTCCCACAAGCAATGGAGGAGTGTCTTTCCAGAGTTTAATTAGGGTTGCTTTCACCGGCATGGGTGTGGGGTTATTTATTACACAGCATGGGTAACTGGCCAGTGGCTACACCACTGAAAAAACGTGACTCACTTTCCGTTTGCAATTGTTAACTCTCAATAGCTCCTTGGTTAGGGCTGAGACCTATGTGCCTCTCTCACATCCGGAATGTTGACTGACTCTATCTTGTGTAGACCTTGTACTGATAACCACAGCAACTGTGAGTTTACAAGTGCAGTAGTCATGTCATGTCAAGACGGCGGTTTCATAGCATGTCTCCCCATGCTTTGGTACCTATTATATCCCTTCTAACCCTTTTTGGCAATGTCCCCTCAGCATTGGCTAAGGGGTGATTTAGATGTCCTCCTTAGTACTGACCACTCAATAGGCACTTATTTTGAGCTCTCTGAGTTATGAGTCTGTGTCTTAACCACTGCCTATTGCAATAAAAAGCCTCTTCAACCAAGGTTGACAGTAGCACTAATCTATGGGCGTAAGCATAAATATTGGAAGACAGTTTGACAGCAGGGTCATTCATCAGAACAACAATAGGATGTTACTCACTCGGGCCTATGATCTCTCTGGCCATGAAAATGTGTACTTTTCATAGATCTATATGTGAGGACCATAAAATGCTACCAAGAATGATAGACTAAATACCTTCCCTGTGTGTGTGTGTGTGTGTGTGTGTGTGTGTGTGTGTGTGTGTTGTGTTGTGTGTTCATAGATGTTTCTTCCCAAGGTCATTAGAAAATGCTATGGTGTAGTTCCCAGAAAAATAGGATTTCTGGTCCCAGAACTTGAATCTGAGTAGGAACTGGCCAGAAGGGAAGTATGTTCTACAGATAAGGAAGAGCTTGTACAAAGGTATAGACACAAAGGGGCATGGCACCATCCTGGAACTAGAGTAAATCAGTTTTGCTGTAAGCATCCAAGATGCTGGAAATCATGACAAGCAGTCCATTTGCAGAATTAAAGACCAAACCATGGAGTGTCGTTCTTTGAAATTCAAACTTAAAGGCAATGGGGAGTCCTTAATAAGAAATTTAATTTTTATGGGCATGAACATAAAATTTTTAAAAATTTTCTTTGAAATCCTAAATATAAGAGGACATAGCTTTTGGAGAATGGTAATGCAGATTCATTGTGTTAAATGGCACATAGTCAGATTCACTTAAGAAGGGGAATTTGCTTTAGAATTACAAAGTCTATTCTCAAGTTATTATAAATGCTTGTTGATAGGATCTCTCCTTAAAAGAATTTTTAAAAAGGAAACAAAGGCGCAGATGTTTTTTGTTTGCATGTTTGTTTTGTTTTATTATATCTGAACTGTTCATATTTAGGATGGAATTTATTTATTTATTCATTTTTTATTCATTCATTTTCACTATGCTTTTCTCTGTAGTATAAATGGTCTTATTATTTGGCATCATTGTAAACAATCTTTCCAAACTCGAGCGAGACTCCATGGGCAACTAGAGGATGAAGTACTTGCATGTACAGGACAAAGTTCAGCATATGTTCCCTAAGACTTGCATAAATACACATGGTTGTGAGCCACCATGGTGTGCTGGGAATCAAACCTGGATCCTCTGGAGGAGCAACCAGTGCTCTTAAATGCTGAGCTATCTTTCCTGGCCCCTTAAAATATATTTTAATGGACATTGTCCTTCATCTTATGACTAAGCATGTCTTAACCAATCACTTACCACAAGACATTCAGCTTTATATTTTTAACTATGGGCATCACTGTAGCTTTTGATTCATGATTAAGTAACTTCTGCTGACAAAAAGTACAAATGTACTCGTCACAGCTATAGTTATCAATTCAAAATGTATTTCACATTAATATGATAAAAATATGGAAATATCCTTTACCTAAGAGGTTGGCTGTCATTAACCTCAATGAAGAGACCTTGAATCTTAAATAATTATTTGTTTTTAAAAATTGTATTAGTTCAAACTCCAAGGTCACTGAACACAAGGGCAATAATGTCAGTCTGCATGAATTTCAATAACGACCATAAATCATCAGGGCAAACAAAGTAGCTTTTGACAAGGCCTACAGAGCCAGAAAAATAACTTCAGGAAAGTAACCTTTCAAATTGCTTAGTTCCCAGCATAGAACATCCTGCTCTCTAGCAAAGATAACACATTTCCCAAAGACTAGCCCTGAAGCCATCAGGAGGCTGAATTTGACCCCACTGGATGTTCTTAGTCTAGGCTGGAACCAACATGAGCCTTTCTGTGGGGAAATTCAACCAAGGGTCACGGTGACACACACACACACACACACACACACACACACACACACATATGGCTATTACAGAGATCTGGAAATACTGGTTTTCCACCTGAAAGACTAAAATACTGATCCTACTGTGTGGTGATCTCCTACTGTGTGGTGAAGCAGTTTCTCTGTGGTGAAGGGCACCTGCTGCCCCACTTGCCTTTCTGAATATTGGCCTGTGCACTAACTGAATGGAGATGGCCTAATGTCACTCCTCTCATAGATAGTAGACAGACTATCTTTATAAATTTTGATATTTCAAACACTTTCAGTTTGATAATTTATTTTGCAAACAGGTTTTCAACTCTTCAGAACCTTTCATGACCATTAAATGTTCAAATGTAAGAAGTGTTTTGTTAGTGTTTTCTTTTAATGACTTTGTCTTGTTGTGACTATCAGGCCAATTCTGACCTTACAGGTCATTTGGGAAACATCTCTCTATTCCAATGTTATGGAAGGTTTTAAAGAACTGACATTGTTAATTTTTAATGTTTGAAAGAATGTATAAAAAAGTCATGGGGTCCATTGGAGAGAGGAACTTAAATTTAATATAATAGATATAGTCATCTTGTATCAGCTTTCTCTCTGTGCCTATTTCTCTCCTCCACCTCTTCCTTTTTTTTCCTTCCCCCTCACTTCTTCTTTGCTCCTTTCTTGTTCCCCCATCTATCTATCTATATAGTCTGTCTACTATGTATGATCTACATTTTCCTGGGTAATTTATTAGAGTGTATCTTTTAGATACATGGCCCATTTCATCTAATTGTTGGGTAAATTGGCATAAATCCATAATGTCTCTTGATTACCATTTTCACTGCTGTGTAAAGCCTGCAGAAACCTCCTCTCTGTCATTTTTTAAATTGTAGAATGGTATCTTATCTTTTTTTTTTTTTCTAATCACTCTGGCTGAAGATTAACAAACTTAGTGATTTTCTCAAATAAACAACTTTTAGTGTTGCAGTTTTTTTTCTATTGATTTTCTGTTTATTGTTTCATTGGTTTCTGCTTTCATGTTTAACTAATTCCCTCATTCTGTTTTTTTATTTAAGTCATTATTCATTTTCTCAATTTAAATATTTTTAAACCCCTAGAGATTCATATAACAGAATTTCTGATATAATTTCATTACATTTAGTTCAAAACAGTGTCAAATTTCTCTTTGAATAGCTCCATTATCTTTTCTGTAAGTTATTTACTTCCTAAACTTTAGATATTTCCTTAAGAACCTTTTTTTAGTACTGATTGTGAACTTAACTCCAGTGAAGTGAAAAAATGTATTTTCCTACTATCTGTATACTTTGAAATTCATTAAGTTTGTTTTATGATCTACACTATAATCTTCTTGGAAATTTTGTTGTATGTATTTAGAAAAAAAATCTATGCTCTGGTCTTGCTGGGTAGAGTTACACTCTCTAAATTTTATTGAAGTGAAATATATATTCATGTATGCAAAGTGTATTGTTCAAGTAGTCTACATATTTACCAGTCCAAATTTTAGTGTACAATTTCTACTAATTATTGAGTATTATTATCTTCAGTCTCAAGTGTGAATATTCCTCATTCTGACCCAGCACCTTCGTGAATTAGGTACTTTATCACTAAATACATGACCAATCAGTATTATTCTCATTACTAAGTCATGATGTTATCCTTACAAAATTAATTAACTTGAAGTCTGCTTTTTGTAGATTCAAAACTATACACTGTATAATAGATTTTAGGACTTCTATCTTTCCTTTAATTAATGTTACCTTTAAAATACTTGTAGCATTGATTTATTACCATCTTCTAGGCAGCAAAAAGTAAAGTACTGTTTGTTTGTCTTAATTACTGTGACACATTGACAGTCTGTCTTTTAACTGAAATGTTTAGGCAATTTATATGTAATGAGATCATCCTCATGATTGGGTTTAAATATATAACATTAATCCCTTGCTCTCTTTACTCAATATGATCTTTGTTTCCTTTACTTTTGTTCTTTATTCTTTAGAATTATTTTGTGATTTTATTCAACCTCTGTTGTGTATTTGTGTGTGTGTGTGCATGTGTGTGGTATATGTGTATGTGTGTATGTACAGTATGTACATGCATGTGTTTAATGTGTGTGTGCATATGTGTGGTGTGTGTATAGCACTTAAGAGTGCCAAATATTTAATTTAGCTATTAATAACTTATCTTATGATAACATTACACCCTTTTATATACAACTGGATACTTCCCATTTCCCCTCTGACTTTCTGATGCTCTTTGCACATCTTACTTTCACATTTGTTATAGACAACTTGGTGCATTATTTTTTGTTTACATTGCTATCTTTTTAATGGACTTCAAAAATTAAAGGAAAAAAGGACAATTTTATGTGTATGTTCCTTCCACTCTTCAATGCTATGCCCACCAGACATATTCTTTCCTTACCATCCAGTGGTACGGAGACTCTCAAAGGATAAACAGAGGCAACCGGATAGCAAAGCTTATTTCATCTTTCTGTAGTATGACTGTTCTTCACTTATTTAATTTTTTTCTTAACTGCTTCATGTTTATGTTTAAGACTGGCACGTAGAGCCTGGAGAGATACTTAGTGGTTAAAGCATTTTCAGAAGACCTGGCTTTCACTCCTAGTACCAATAGGCCAACTCACAACTATCTGTAACTCCATATCCATGGGATCTGACACTATCTTCTCATTTCCTTGTATACTGCACACATAGCATACACATATGCATATGGGAAAAATAACCATACACACAAGATAACAGTAAATAAAGCTTGAAAAGAAAAAGACTAGTGACTGAATCTGTTCTGTTTGGTTCCCAAACTGTTTTGGTTCCTCCAGACTTTACAGTGCAGGAACTCAGGGGCTTTAACAGACTGTACACACAATTCCTGTCTAAATGAACCTTATACAAAAAATGGTTTTTCATTCTTACAAGGAAAAAAAATGTTACTATCAAAAAGTGTATTGACCAAAAACATTAGATTCAGTAAATCTGTAAACATTCTTCATGTTGCACATCTGTTTGGAGTTTAGTAGAGCCTTTGAATCCCCAGGCTTGAAACTTACAAATGAGATTAAGTGGCCATTTGCAATTCAAATAAAATTAATATTACTTACAGGGACAATGTCTGAAATAATCTGAATTGAATGAATTAAGTGTAGTCTTTTATGAGTTTAAAATAGCAAAGCTATGGAGACAATTAGCCCAAATTGAAACACAAATATTTTCTCTGCTTGCAAATCACTTACATGCACAATCAAGAGAATTCGTTAGGAGATGATGGAAATACACAAATGTTCTGCTGGGCATTTTTTTAAACATTATCATGCATAGTTTTCAGATACACCGCTAAGTTAAATTTGTTCATCAAATGATGATAACAATTTCAAATATTTCAGTTCATTTCTTCTAATGAGAAGTATAAAGAAAGGAAGCTGGTCTCTGATTGGAAAAGACAGCTAGTCAAGTCACTCACATTCCGAACATGACATGGTCATGTTAGAGTTAGCTCTAAGATGTTTATACCAACTTTGCTGAGAAGCATTATTTTTTTTTTTTATCTACTCTGGTAAGGTAATCTATGAAAGTACCATCCAGGTCCAGTGCTATAACAAATCAAAGTCTTAACAAATAATGGTACAAATATAACTCTCAACTCAATGGACTATAGGTTTCCTCAACCTTAGTATGTGAATTGTATTTGATAGTTTAATGTTAAGATACCATAGGGCAGCGATTCTCAACCTATGGGTCATGACCCCTATGGAGCTTACATACCAGATATTTACAGTAGGATTCATGACACAGCATGAGGAACTGAATTAAAGGGTTTCAGCATTAGAAAGATTGAAAACCACTGTTAGAGAATAAAGAAGCAATAGGACATAGCAGAGCAGATGGGGAAAAGCCCATGATACCCTCAAGCCTGAACAAAGAACTTCAGGCAAAAGAGGAAAGCTGGGAGCAGCAGCAATGGTCCTCTCCAGGGAAGAGCACACCAGTTGTTGTCCAATGCCAAATAGTCAGCCATAAAACATGCATCCTAATAATATTATACAGACTAAAAAGGTTATTTTTAGGAATATGTGTGTGTGTGTGTGTGTGTGTGTGTGTGTGTGTGTGTGTGTGTATGTAATAGCAATCAGTGAAAAAAACAAGCTGTGAATTTGAAGGAGAGTGGGGAGGAGTATTTAGGAGGGCTTGGACGGAGAAAAGAGAAGGAAGAAATGCTGTATATTATAATATCAAAAAAATAAGAAGCTTATGTGAGAGAAACGTAAGTATCTAAATAAGATTGCCTACTGCCAAGAAGCATGGGGAGAAAAAAGTAAGAATCAATGAACACTATCATAAGCTAACTGTGTTCCATACTTCTAATTAGATAAATAATAAAAAAAATTTCCTTTGAAAAGAAAATTACCTTTAATTGTAGTATTGCTCTAGCTAAAACTTCAAGTACCTTCAAATTCCAAAGCACTGCAAACAGCATCCCCTTCAACATAAGATGGTAAAAGTTGTGGTAAATATAAGAGAAACCTTATGTCCACAAACCTGTTTCTAGAAGCAAGGATAAGCAGCAAGGGCTGCCCCACAAGTACTCAACACTAGGGTTTCTGTGCTTTCTTGTTTCCCAGCTAAATTTGGACAGTCAACAAGGCTAATGCTTCTTAGGGATATTTATGGCCTTCTTCAAGAATGTACAAAACTTGTAATGATACCATGTCTGCTAGCTGTGGTGGCAGAATTACATATTTACATCTAACACTTTCCCCTTATATAACAGAGAATACTAAATTGTAGGGTATTCATACACACACAAAGAAATTAAAGTTATTTTAAAACATAAAGAAGTTTTTTGGTTTTGTTTTGGGTTTTGTGTGTGTGCGTGTGTGCGTGTGTGCGTGTGCGCACGTGTGCGTGTGTGCGTGTGTGCGTGTGTGCGTGTGTGCGTGTGTGCGTGTGTGCGTGTGTGTGTGTGTGTGTGTGTGTGTGAAACTTTCATTTTCAGTTCCTGAAACATTGGAAATCAGAATTATCAGCTTAATTTGAGGAATTGCTAATGTTTCACTCAAGGTTATATGTGTTTATCTACATACAAATTTCACCTTTAAAAAACTAATGTGTATTTAGTGTTCCTGGCAAATTCAAAAACTATGGTTCTGAGACAGTGAGTTATTTAGTTCAGATAAGTTAAGAGCTGTTGTGGCTATAATTACAGGAGTGGCAATTTGGCAGTCCTGAAGTTGTGGACCTAACAGGAGTTAATAAATAATTCCATCCTTATGTAACCTAATTTCACAAGTCTACCCTGACAAAATCCATCTAAAATGTACAGTAAAAATTAAAACTCAAAGTATCCTAAAGCAATTAATTCTGTAATGAAAATCTATGTGGGTCACAAATGACCCAGAATATCCTAATATTCTTCTCTTCTCTTTCTTTCTTTCTTTCTTTCTTTCTTTCTTTCTTTCTTTCTTTCTTTCTT
>CAJQZJ010013540.1:5008702-5028749 GCA_907164525.1 Lophiomys imhausi
CTTTCTTTCTTTCTTTCTTTCTTTCTTTCTTTCTTTCTTTCTTTCTTCCTTCCTTTCTTTTCTTTTTTTCTTTCTTTCCTTCCTTCCTTCTTTCTTTCCTTCTTTCCTTGTCTCTCTCTCTATCTATCTCTCTCTCTTTCTTTAATATACCAATCCCAGTCCCCTCCCTCCTCTGTACCTGGTCCCACCCTCCCCCCTTTGTCCCCCTAACCCCCTCACCTTTTCCGAAGAAAAGGTGACCCCCTCCCCCACCATCAATCCATTCCAGCTCTTCAAGTCCAGCCAGAACTAAGAGCAACTTAAAGAGCAAGTCACCAATTCCCCTTTCCCTACATCCTCTCCAATATTTGCTGTTAGACTGCTGATCACAACCATTCTGACTGGGTAGTGTGGTATTCCAAAGTAGTTTTAATTTCTATATCCCTGATGACTAGAGATATTGACATTTTTTAAAAGTTATTAGCTATTTGTGCTTGTTCTATTATAAACTGCCTGTTTATTTTATGATACATTGATAATAACATGATTAAGAGTAAAAGTGTAAAATCATAGATGAAACGCCACAGTTTCAGAATGGTCATTCCAGCTGTACAGAAGTTTGCTAAGATTGATACTGAGTGTGTTAAGAGTTTGGTACTGGGCAAGTATTTGAGTACCTGTCCATATCTAGCTGTGACATAGTTTTGTTTGTGACTTCATTACAATAAACTGACTTTTTATTTTTAAAAAAGTCTATCTTTCTGTGTAATCTCACCAAATCAACAAATAAACTCATAAAAATGAAGCACAAACCCCAGTAGGAAAACTCAGTTTTGGTGTCCCTTTAAATGCATAAAAATAACACTATTTGAACTTATGAGTGTATGTATTAACCATAGTCACTCTTTAAGCTTGTGACGTTGTATGGTGTTACACAGAGTAGGTCAATTTCATACATGCTGCACTATTTACAAAGCTTGCAGTGTTGTCCCACGATCTCTTCTGCTGTAGAATTTATGAATCAGTTTCCATAGTTTCTCTCTTTCAATCCCCTTAGGTAGTAGCTAAGATGGTTAGTAATCTATCATTCTCCAGTTGGGGAAACTAAAGGTCTGCATTGCCGTTCTTGACAGATATTTCCAACTCTTACGCAGAAGGGATGAGTTAGAATGAGTTAGAATACAGCCTTCCTTAACTATTATTTCATTCATGAAATTCAATCTTTCATACATCAGGGGTAAATCTGTTGTGTATTTGTTAGGCTCTCAACAGTACTTAATAACTGAATGAGAAATAAGAAAGAGAATCTGCCTTATAATATTTTTTTATTTTCAACAAATTATAATTTATAATTTCAACAATCACAGAGACTGTTACAATAGAGGGGTTTACAATGGAGTAAATTTAGGAGGGATCATTTTTGAGAACAAAATTTGAATACATTTTATATCCCACAGCAGTGCTTTCAAAGAAAGATTAGTTGACATCATTTTAAATGATGCCTTATAATATTTTTAAGGTCCCATTAAGAGATAAGCTCCTGTTTTTCTTGCTGTATTCATCGTAGCACAGTTTGAAACTAACAAAGTATAAGAGAATCTTCTTTTTATGCCATGTTTGTACATCTTACAGACATTGTTAATGTCTGACATCAGTTCAAACACATCATAAACAAAACTAGTACTAAGCAAGCAGAGAAATTTCCTTACGGCTTTTTAGAATGTTGCCAACTTACATTCTGACGTTTACCAAGCAGGAAGGGCACATGACACAGTTTAAACAATTATGCCATGCTTCTCTGAGGTCGGCCCAGTCATCACACAGTTTACCAGAAAGGTGTAAGTTGAACACCCGATATCAAATCTGCAATCAATCAAAGATAAAAGTGTCAGTGACACACTACAAGCTGCCCTCAAAAGGACTCCTCCAAGTTTCATCTGTAAAAGGCAAATGCCATAGTCTATGCATTTACCAAACTGCTTGTGGGAATGTGTTCACTCCAGGGATGAAGCTGGGACTGTCCTTCCTCAACGGAAGATATAGGATGAGGATTCCAATGCTTAATTCCTATCTGAAGAATTTAAAAAGCAGAGCTTAAAAAAAAGAAAAAGAAAGAAAAACTTCCTTAGGATTCATACACATCATGAATAAAAGGGCTTTAAGAAACCTAAGAATAAACTAAATGGGTTTGGCAGATAGCTCAGTGGGTAAAAACACTTGTCATACTAAATATCAAGACCTGAGTTCAGATCCCCAGCACTCACATAAGCCAAATGCTTAGCGTGAGTATCTCTAGAGCTCCTATGAATGGCTGGGGGTAAGAAACAGGAGAATGCTCCAAAGTTAACAGGTCAGCTAGCCAGGAGTATGAAACAGAAAAACAGCACTGGGACCCTCCCACAAACAAGGAGCAAGGCAAGGACCAACACCCAAGGTTGTCCCCGACCTTTGACTTCTAGACACATACTATGGCACAAGTGTACCCCTATTCATACACATAATATCACACACACACACACACACACACACACACACACACACACACGGTGGGGGGGGGGTGCTTAATTACTAGATAAAGTCTCCCTGACATTAAAAGGTTGGAGATCTCCAAAAATGTATTGCTAACATTGGAATGAAAATCTAGAGGCTTCTGTGAACTTAACTTACTGGTACTGTATTTGCCTCACTTGCAGAAGGCCCTGCAGGTCTGGTACCAAGCACTGATAACAAAATAATAAAATAAAATAAAATCCTACAGGCTCTCAAGGATTCTCAGAATGAAAGAGGAACTGCAAAAGTATGAGATAAATAGTGGAAGAATATTAAGGGATACAAAGAAACACCTTATGTTTGCTCATTTAATTTTATTTGTTTTAAAAAAATGACACTTCTCAGGGTTGGATTCCATGTGGTTGCTTATTTTCTGCATTTTGACCAATTTTGGACCTCTGTTCTGATGCTCATCTGATGTAAAAAGAAGCTTCTTTGATTAGAGGTGAGAACCACACTTATAGGCTGGGCTAGTGCAGTAGTTGAGGGACCAGAGCCAGGCCTAAGAACACGGGGAGAACGTAAATAGGTAAAGGTCGCCTTTATCATTTGAGCACTGCCAATCCTGGTACTTTAAGGTTAACAACCTAGTCCATCAAAGCCCACTGCTGGATTCAGAAGGACTCCAGAGTTTCCTGTGGGGTCTAAGTGCAGTTTCCTCTCCTTTATATAGTAAAGAGCTGGAAAATTTGTTTCTGGTTGCAGAACGGGCCTTGTCCATTGACAGCAAGTACGCTAATCTCAGCAGACCTTTCTACAGAAACTGTGTAGGATAAGATCCTAGCCAGCCAACAGAGAGCCTGTTCCTTTCTACAAAGTTTCTTGAGGAATAAATTGTTGAAGAAAGAGTGTTTATTGGAATTTCTGACGAAGCAAAATGTCCCCACTAACAACAAATATTACCTAGACTAGTTGAGAGAGGAGTCCTGGTTCTTCTATATCAAGGCTACCAGCCTGAGGAGGGAAGAGCTAAAATAATTAATAATAATTTATGTTAATGACCCTTATTAAGCATTTTCTTTGTATCCACCTATCTGCTAAATGCTTTATGGAAACTACCATATCAAATCCTCCCAATACTTCTGAGAAAAATCCCCAAGTTTGTTTCCCACTTCATAAGTGAGAAAATGAAGGATCAGAATTCTTAAATTATGTAGTCTCATGCTGAACTTCATTAATGTGGTTAGAACATCTTCATGTTTATAAGTTCTGACTTCCTCACCATAACAAATGCCATGATAGTCACTATTAAATACATATATCTATATTTTCCCAGGGTGCATATGGTCTAATCTTAAATTACATACTTCCGGCCTGCGTACAACTGGCATCAGAATCCCAGGAGAATGTGATGTGGTTTGTGTTCAGTTCCCAGGACGTACCTGGCATAACAGATCCTCAGTAAATGTCAAATGGATAGCAGAAAAGCAAATGAAAACCCCTGTCTAGTATACACAGAGGGTGAGTGTGACAGCTGTCCAAAGGTTGACCCCATTGTTGTCACTGTGCTTCGTACTGGTGTGTGGACATGTAGACATTGCTAACTCCTTCCTTCATAGTGACCAGCCTGGTGAACACGTGCTAGCTGAATCTTAAGAATGTGTCCAAGGTATTGTTACTAAGTACGCCAGACACTTCCTTGTGTTTAAGTACAGACCAGCACTTTAAAGTATGTAAATACCTATCACATCTGAGAACAGAGAATATTCTGCTGCTCAAACGGTTTAATTCATTTTCTGGTGGGCTTGGCTTCTAGGCTCTTTTAGTCTTCTAAACAAATGTCTTCAAATCTACTATTTGTTACTTTTTAATACTCTTTTCCTCTACACTCTACACCTGTGAAACTCTTTATAGTCCTTAAAGCATTCTTGTTCATTGTACATTGAAGCCCATGTACTTCTCAGAGAACAGCAAAACAGATATGTGTTCACATGGGAGGAAGAGAAGGCTCCAGGGCTAGGAAAGGCTTGGTTATTATCACACAGAGGACAGTTGAGCAGTTGTCCAGACAGCCTACTTCTTTCATATTTTTGGCAACTTCTCCAGTTCCAGCAAAGGCTGGAAAAATACTCTGTAAGCCAAACTTTTTAGACCACCTGCCCATAGCAAATGTTGAGCTGACAGCTGAGCAGAGGGATGATTCCTGGGGCCACACCTCTGATTCATGCTTCGCCCTAACTTTAGACTTCTTCCTTTCCCCTTAACATTCTCCTCTGTAAACAAATGGGGTACCATGGTGATCTCAGGGAGGTGTTTGCCAAGGCAGTGAGGGAGGATTTGTTCCTGTCCTCTATCATCCTCAGCTCATAAGTGACCCAGGTCAGCGTCACCTGCCATTCCTGGCTACTGACAGGTATGGCCAACTAAGGGAAAGTCTCCAGCAGATTGGAATGTTAATTACTGCCCTAGCTATCAGTGACCTTTCTTTTTCTTTTCTTTCTTTCTTTTTTTTTTTTTGCTACAACTATATGAGGGGGTTATAATTCATAGTCTCTATCTCTGTTTCTCTGTATCTCTCTCTGTCTCTCTCTCTTCCTCTCTCCTTCCCTTTCCACTCTCTCTGTCTCTGATTCTGTTCTTCCATTTCTTTAGCCTTTCATTAATTGTCTTTCTTTCACTAGAGATCATTTTTAGCACAACAGGCTATTGCCATCTAGTAGTTTATCAAATCAAGGATTCTCTTTTGATTTTATACTAAATTAAAATCCAGAATTATAAAGACAACATGCTAACATTTTTATGGGTGTTGATTAATTTTTCAACTTATTTCAGGGTTCACATTATCATAGAAATATTTAAATGACTTCAAACAGTATTTGTATTATAAATTATCACAAGTCTAAATATAGGTATTCCCCCTAGAATCTAGGGCCTAAATAGTGTTTATATCATTCCCTTGGACAAAAACATAATATAGAACACCAATGGAAGAAAGTTGCATCAAAATAGGTTTATGCATGTCTTCGTTAAGTTGTTAACATATCAGAACTAGTTTTTAAAATCCAGTGACAAGATGTCAAAGACTGTCAGAAGTGGAGGTTTGAAAAATATTGTGCCAAAACATGTCCACTTAGCTCTCTAGCTCCTATTACATTAGGTAGAATTTAAGATGTGAAAATTGAATGAGAAAACACATCCACAGAGCATTCTTAAAATAGCAAAAAAGTGCCAAGAAATAAATAATACCTAGAGTATTTTTAACTTAAAAAAAAGAGGAAACCACCTTAGAGAGATAGGCTATTCCCCATCACCACAGCATCTGATTACATTTTAAAAAATTAAAGAAAACATAAACCTGTATGTGATTTTGACAAAGAATTGTGTGTGTGTGTCCTGAGTAAGAGACTACAAATTATTTCCATAAAATGCTACATCAAAGAGAATAATTCTGTCTTAAATGTGCATGTTGACACTATTAAAAATGCAAAAATTGTGTATTTCTTTCAGAATTTCTAGCTGTCTGTCAAATAAATGAATGACATTTAGAAAGACTAAGTGTTTTGAGGAAAAAAATGCCAGAAGATATGAATATGTGAGTCTGTGTGTGTGTGTGTGTGTGTGTGTGTGTGTGTGTGTGTGTGTGTGTATGTGTGTGTGTGTACACGCACACACATGTTCATTCATTTATTTGAAAAAATATATAGGGTTGAGGTACTTTTGTTTATTAACATTCTACTATTTATTGTTATTAGAAGTCAAGCAGGTTATAATTGTATGGCTTATCAATGTAGTCTCAACTGTTGCTTTTTGATTAAATATCCAAGCATTACGTGTGACAATTCCAGTAACTGAACTTCAAATTAATATGAACTTTGATTTCCTTTGATTTACCATATTTGAATGAGCTCTGAAGTAAAATTTCATATTCAAGTTACAAATTCATTTTGTGACAATCATCTGCCTCTGTTTATTTCTTGCTCATTACCATCTTAGGTCATCCAAATTAATTTTATTTCTGTCTTAAACTGTTTATAGACATCACACTTGTAATGTCACAAAACCAAAGGTGACTTTCCATTGGCGTTGATGATACTGGTTCTATATTGGTCACATCTTCATAAATGTTATTCAAAATATTCATAGATAACTCTCTCTATTTCTTTCTTATATGATGTTCCAAAAGAAGTTTCTAAAGAGTCACATTTTATAAATTGCACTTTTAACAAAAACATATGTAGTAATCATAGCTTCCTACTCCATGTGTGTAGTATGAATAACATCATTGAAAAATATTGAGACATAGCAATGCAAAAACTGGCTATTTGGAGCACATGATGAAACAGAAGACACATAAGACAGAGATCTGTCTTTAGGGAGTGTACAAGTAGTCTCTAAAGTTCCTTCCTTTACTGATTTTTTATTTTCCTTTCTGTACTTTTTGTTGGGTTATATCAATGTGAGTATCAGTTGAAGATTAGAAAGTAAGAGATAATGATGTGGGTGAAGAGGGGAGGAGTGTCTTCCACAGTCCCACTGCCAGGTACCTTCCAGTCTTGCTGTGCTGTGACAGACTTGGCCTTCTCTGTATGTGAGTTTTAAGTACAATGTGCCTCTCCCATGACTGAGACTTATCCAGGGTCATCATAACATTGTTACCTTCCTTGACCCTTGTCATGATGTTGATAGTGGCTTTATTCTGTTCTTAGATCCTAGATGGGTGATCACCATCCCTTGTTGGTTACTTTACCCCTGGTCATTCTTTTGTAGTTTACTTTTGTAAATTCCTCCTATATTTTCTATATTTCTATATATTTTGTACTCAAGTTCTTTGAGGGGCTATTTGCTTATTATGAGATCCTCAAAATCACAGAGGCACCATACTGTTTGTTTTGAATGATGTTTGATGTATTTGAAAAATGGTAAATAAGCCGCCATAGAGCCAAATACATATGTGTGTTAAAAACAAACCTCACCTATAGTTATAAATTGGGAATTCTCTAGTCTACCACATAAAGAGAGTTTTATAAGCAGTACTCTTCTTATATTAATTTTCAAAGTGATCTTTTCTGTGGCAAGGAAAAATAAGTTATTACAAAGACAAAATTTAATTGGAGTATCTTTCTTCATTTAACAAATAATAACTGATACAGCTGTGACTAAGATGATGCATTGGCTCATTTTGCTGGAAACACAGTCTTTAATTAAACAAGTAAGTGCAATAAGGAAAATGCTTAAAATATTAAGAAAAAGAAATACAGTGACACTAAATGAGAAAGGAGGGACACCTTAACCAGGTAAGTAGAAGAGGTGAAAAACTGCATGAACAGGGTAGCTCAGACAGGCATGAGGCTTTGAATATGAAGAAACACAGATGGGAAACTTAACGGAGTCCAAGGCAACTCTATCAGAGAGAGTGCTTGGGAATATTGATAAAGAAGATGAGGGATAAGTAACAGAGACATAAATTTAAGGCTCATAGTCCATGTTAAGGATTTTTGAAGGTTGATTTAGGAAAAATAGGAGACCACTGATAATTTCTAGTAAAGGAATGGATGGTGGTATTTTTTATAAAGACAACCATGAATATTTACAGAAAGAAAACTTAAATGATAGGTGAGGTTGTGGAGAAAGGGGAACACTTCTCCATTGTTGATGGGAGTGCAAACTTGTACAACCACTATGGAAATAAGTCTGGCAATATCTCACAAAACTTGGAATAGCTCTACCTCAAGATCAGCCGTATCACTCCTGGGCAGACATCTAAAAGATTCCTCACCAAACCCCAAGGACATCTCCTCAACTATGTTCATAGAAGCTTTATTTGTAATAGCTAGAAACTGGAAACAATCCAGATGTCCTTCATCCGATAAAAAAATAAAAATGAAAATGAAAAAAAAACTGTGGTATATTTACACAATGGAATACTACACAGCTCTCAGAAGCAAGGAAATCATGCAATTTGCTACCAAATGGATGGAACTAGAAAATCTCATCCCGAGTGAGCTAACCCAGACCCAGGAGAATGTACTTGGCATCCATTCACTTATAACTGGATTTGAGCCATAAAGTACAGGATAACTATCCTACAACCAACAGACTGATAGGAACAGGAGCATAGACTTTGTTGCCTGTTAGTGGGACACTTGCCCTAGTGGAGCTGCCATGTAGGCCCCCAGTGCAAGAGGACGCTCTTAGCCCTCATGTGATTGATGAACTGAGGGGGGCTGATATGTAGGGGCACCCCACACTGGAAGAATAGGATATGGACAGGGGGTAGAGGGTGGGAGGGTGAAACTAGGAGTGGTGGAGGGAGGGGGCTGTGTGATGGAGATGTAACTTGAATCAATAAATAAACGTTAAAAAAAAGAAATGGACACAGATGCTAAAGGATCAATGACATGTAAGAAGAAACCCAGAACTCCACACTGCTATCGGCTAAGTTGTTACATATGGAGTAATGATCACAGAACTGAAAGAATGATGAATAACTGAGTGTAAATAGGAAGGACAGTGAGATTTTCAGGATGATAACTGTGCGGCTAGACTGAACAGAATGCTGGTTGATGGTATCATTCATTGAGATGCTGCATCATTAGAAAACAGTAGGTTGGAAAGAGAACTAGATTGACTTTGAAGATGTTGACTCTGAGGTTCTTCTAAGATATTTAAAACCTGGTTAAATGGAAAGAGTTGGGAGACTAACTAGAGCCAGCATCCAGAAGGGCAATGATAACAACATTTGGAGGTTGAGTGAGAGACAAGGAGTCAGCTGAAGAAACTAGCAAGGAGTCGTCAGTTAGGTGATGTAGCTTCTGGTGTCAGCAGAGTCAAATCAAGGTATCATTTCAAAGATAAACCAATGAGATTGACTGAGATAATTAAACAGTGTCATTACAGTTTTATGGTATGGCGATCATGTCTGATATTAGCATGGTTTTGGAGAATAAAAACCAAGGCAGTGATGAGGCAGCACATGGTAAGGTAGACTATGGATGGATGGGAAATTGAGGAGCCAAGTGTAGAAGGGGATTTAAATAAACAGGAGATTTTATGAAAAGTGGGAAAGATCAGCTGAGAAGAGAATGCTCAAGCAGAAAGACATAGAGTTATTATTAAAACATAAAGATAATGTAAAATCCACTATTTGTGAGATCCATAGAAAAACAGAACTGGAGAAAGGTGAATCTATGAAGGTATGCCATTTGTATTGAGCCGGTTGGCCAATTCGGACTCATAGAGTTAAAATCTCCCTCCTTGGTGGTGGCATATACTTCTTTTTGAAGCAAGAACCTACCATTGGCAAGAATTTCAAAGTCTAGATGTTTCATAATACCATGAAATATTGAAAAGGCATTATGCTACTAAGAATTAATTAGAATAATCTGGCACTATTTCCAAGCAGTTTCTAAGATTAATACAACACAGGTGATCTTCTATTTAGAAGTACCAATCTGGTGGATTTTGTAGTCTTCACACCCAGGTGCTCACTAAGGAATCAGCTCTTCAGAGATGATATAATCTGTGCCTCCTCTTGTGGTGGAAATGCTTTCTCAGGATTTTGTTTTTTTTTTATTAAATACTTTATTTTTTTTCTTCAAGTTACATCTCAGTCACAAACCCTTCCCAATTGCCCCTTCCTGTCCCACCCTTCCACCCTCTTCTCCCCTACAGCTTCCCCTTTCAGTCCAACAAATAGTTCCCTCTCTAATAACAGTAAATACTATACAAAACAACAGAAATAAATATGCCACATTTATGAGTGTTAAATGGCCCAGTATACCTTCCCAATGTCCAGTTCATACATATTTGGCCCCTGACTTTAACATTCTACCATCTAACCATCTCCATGAATTTAAAGTTCTATAACTGACTTAGCTTTCATACTAACTTGCATCACTATTATAACCATCTTCTTAGATCTAGAACGCCCTCTTGATTCCTAAACAACTCAAAATTTAACTATGAGACTCTAGCTGTCTATTCTTCAACCACCTCAGAGACCTGAGAGGGATAAATATGTCTGATTATATAGGAAGTGCAGGGCCTGCAGCTTTCAATACTAAGAAATGACAAACCAGTGACTGCCTGGACAGTTCCCCTTTTCTCTCCAAACATTCCAGCATCAGTCTTCAGCCTTTTGCTTCTGTTTCTCTGACAGACATTGATTGTAGAGCAGGAATTATGAAGGACTTACCTAACCTGTCTTGGCAAAGCTAGGCTGTCGACTTCCCTGCTACCAAGTTTTGTCCTTTTTGGAGTGCAGTCTGTCTGCAGTTGAAGCAAGGAGTTTTTTCATGCCAAGAGATAGGCTTGCCACTAATTCAACCATCTCACACTGGAGATTCTTCGATGCTTATCTTCTACTTGGAGTAGAATAGGGGGTGCTGTCAGGAGCTGATATGTCTCGATATCAAAAAAGAATCTTAATTTAAGATAACATCTTTGAATGCCATATTCTGCAGATCTCTTGGGGTTTTGAGGATGCCCTATCCATCTCTTGTATTTAGATAAGCAAATGTTGCTTGTCTCTTAACAACTTGATTACTGAGTAGTTTAGAGAATATCTGTGATAGACTGTCATAGTAGCTAACAAAGTGACATGTTTGCATGACTAGGAGTTTGTTTTTCTTAACTATCCTAAAGAGTTTAAGACGGTTGGTATCAAGAGGCCAGAGCTTCACATTTTATTTTTAAGTATCTCTAGGTATGATACCATTAGGAAGCGTTACCTTTAATTTTGTATCAATATACAAAGATCTATTCAATTGTGGCTAAATATACTCTTAATTTTGTATCAATATACAAAGATCAACACCGATGTAGTCCAATACGATCTTATTTTTGCACAATAAACAATGGTCAATTCCACTTTAGCCAAATATACTACTAATTTTGTATCAATATACAAAGGTATAAGGGCCTATTCAATAATCTGACCCTTTTTCTTGGTCCTTCCTGTGCTATGTCTATGTCTCATTTTTCTCAAGTCCATGCACTCCTACATAGGAGAGAAAGAAGGATACAGAAAAGGAAAAGTAGGAAGTCCCTGGGTCAAACCTCCAAAACCCATTAAACAGGGCCATTTAACAGCTTGTAATTTCTTCCCCTAAATAACAGAGTATTCAGTTATCCTTCAAATAAACAAAATGGGGGGGGGGGCGGAGAAACACCCTCCCCACCCTCTGGGCATAGGCCGTCGCTCTCTTAAAATGACTTCCTGCTGATTTGGGTTGTAGTAAACCTGTTTGGGGCCCGAACCAAAATGGAAAAATGGTTAAAAATGTTAGTACAATCCTTTTATGTTCAGTCCTTCTGTTAACTCAGCTGTTTAGATATCCTAAGGAGTTTGTGGGCAGAAGCTGATCTTGCATGCTTTACTGAGGTTCAGGCCGGGGCATTGTGTAGAGCTGAACGGTCTTAGTGATATTGAATTGTTGTGGTTGTAGGCTTTTGATGGAGACAGCTATAGAGGGAGTCTGTCAGGCTGAATCAACTGGGTCACTCGTCTTCTTTGGTGTCTGATTCTGTTTTCTGCTGAGGTTTCCGTTGTCCAGTTGTCCCTGGGTTCCTTGAATGGATGCTTTGATTCTCCTGGAACGATAAGAACAGAGCGCAGCCCTAATCCTAACTCTGGGACAATTACCCTCTTTTTTTTGGGGGGGGGGTGCTAGGTAATATTTCTCCTGAAGCAAATTTGGTTTTTTTGACAATATATAAAGTGTTATCTTTCAATCTGGGTTAAAGAAGAAATTATTTTGTTATTTTGGAGCTAAACCAGCTTTAGTGTATATATTTTGAGATCTCAAAGGACAATTTATTTGTATTGAGTGGGCCTTTTGTAAGTAGCTTTTAAACTTAGGTCTTTCCAAATCCTATGTGTGTGTGTCTGCATTCTCATTATTGGGATCAGAGACCTGTGGTTCCCATCTAAAGGGATTAAAGATGTGTTCCACCACTCCTGGATCGAAGTTTTTCTCTATTTAGAGTTTGTTTTGTATCAGGCTGACCTTGAGCTCTGAGATCTGCCTGTTTCTGTCTCTAGTGTGTTGGGATTAAGGGTGTGCTCTTCTTGAATGATGGGATTAAGGGGGTGCACCCTCCACACCCTGTTCCGTGTAACTCTAGAATTTATAAGACCATTAACTCTATGGTGCTCCTCCCGTCTCTGCTGAAGTTAAAGGCATGGGTTAAGACCACAATTCTCATGTATTTTACCTTAGCTCTATGTTTTTTCGACACTTGGAGGTTTATAAAACCAGGTTGAACTGCTGTATCCTTTATTTTATTTACAGTGTTTTAGCATTGTTACCTGCTTTTTTTTTAATTAATAAATTTATTTGCTTGTTGCTTCAGGTTACATCCTTATCATATTGTCCTCTTTTCCCGCTTCCCAGTCCCACCCTCCCATGCTCTACCCCCTGACCCTTCTGTCTTGTTCTTCTGGGGTGCAGTGTCCCTGCATAACAGTCTCTCACCACAGATCAGGAGTCATATGAGGGCCAAGAGCCTCTTCATTCACCGGGGGCCTACGAGGCAGTACTGCCAGTGAAAGGTGTCTCTTTGCTACTGGGGGAATACTAAAAAAAAGAGACCAACAAACACACAAACCCACAAAAACAAAGAATAACAACAAAAAAGAGAGGAAAAAGAAAAGGGAAAAGGAAAAATAAAAAGAAAAAAAAGGAAAAGGAAAAAGAAAAAGAGAAAAAAAAGTTTATATCCATGTTCCTTTTGGTGTGTTGGTTATAGTACAGATATCCTGTATGATATAGCTAAAATCCTACTATAAGTGAATAGATGCCATGTGCATCCTTCTGAGTCTGGGTTAGCTCACTCAGGATGAGCTTCTCTAGATCCATCCACTTGGTTGCAAATTGCATGATTTCATTGTTTCTGATGGCTGAGTAATATTCCATTGTATAGATGTACCACAGTTTTTAAATCCATTCTTCAGTTGAAGGACATATGGGTTGTTTCCAATTTCTAGCTATTACAAATAAGGCTGCTATGAACATAGATGAGGAGACTTCCCTATGTCTCCGTGAGGTGTCCTTTGGGTGTATACCCAGAAGTGGTATGGCTGGGTCCTGAGGCAAAGTTATTCCAAGGTTTCTAAGATATCTCCAGACAGACCTCCATAGTGGTTGCACAAGCCTGCACTCCCACCAGCAATTGAGTAGGGTTCCCCTTTCTCCACACCCTCGCCAGCATGTGCTGTCATTTGAGCTCTTTATCTTATCCATTCTGACAGGTGTGAGATGGAATCTCAGGGTCGTCTTGAGTTGCATTTCTCTGACAATTAAGGATGTTGTGTAACCGAACTTTTAAATTATTATTTAACACTTATTTATTTATTACTATATTCACTTATAACAAACACCAACAATTTCTTAACTATTAATCCTATAAATTCCTACAACCCCTTTAACCTATCCACTAAACCTATTGATAATCATAACAACTACTTTCATACCCTTTTAGAATGATACAGTCTCTGGGGCAGGTCCTCAGTCGTCAGGAAACCAGTCTTTGTTGTAGATTCTTTAACACACTTAGCAGTCCTTTTTCTGGATCTCTCAGATGCAGGTTCGTCAGGGTAAGTTGGTTATTGCAGTCTCACCTTAAATAAGGCTTCATGCTTTCTTCTCTGTGAGAGACCCCAGCCGTCTGCAGGCCAACTTACTTCTTTTGAATCAGGAACTCAGCTGTTCTGCCTCAGTCCTTAAATCCAGGCACAATTTCTTTTAGGCCACTGTTCGGACAGATCAAACCCCTCTAGGCAAAAGCTGAGCCACAGGGTTTAGTCCTTGGCCTTTTGGTGTCTTGCTCAGGCTTTCTTTGCTCACCAGCTTCTTTCTGCTTCAGGGAAATCTGGCCATCAAATGATGGCCAGCACTTTTTTCAGCAGGACTCTTGGAGCTCTCTAGCATCAGGAGCCTCTTCTCTTCTGGGCTCCATGCACTGTCCTCAAAATAGGAGGAACTCTGTTTCAGCTTAATTTTGGCTCCGCCCACTTAGCACCTGAAAACAATGTCAGGCCAGATACTTTGTTTCTTCAAGTCTATTGAGTCTTTCCTGTTTTTGCTGACTTCAACCTTGTTTTTCAGTCTATTAAGTCTTTCCTGTTTTTCCTGACTTCATGCTGATAATGCTCTTCAGGCCCCGAATTAAGAGACAGTATCAGAAACTCCTATATATTTTCTAAATCTAATTTATCTAACCCCTACAATGTTGAGCATTTCTTCAGGTGACTCCCGGCCATTAGGGATTCCTCCTTTGTGAATTCTCTATTTAGCTCCATCTCCCATTTTTTTGATTGGATTATTTGGTTTCTTGGCATTTAATTTCTTGAGTTCTTTTTAGATTTTAGATAATAGCCCTCTATCAGATGTGGGGTTGGTGAAGATTTTCTCCCAGTCTGTTGGTTGCCATTTTGTTCTAATGACTGTGTCTTTTGCCTTTCAGAAGCTTTTCAGTTTCATGAGGTCCCATTTATTGATTGTTGATCTCAGGTCCTGAGCTGTTGGTGTTCTGTTCAGGAAGTTGTCACCTGTGCCAATGAGTTCAAGGGTTTCTCCTACTTTTTCTTCTAGTATCTTTAGTGTGGCCGGCCTTATGTTAAGGTCTTTGATCCACTTGGAATTAAGTTTTGTAAAATGGGTCTAATTTCATTCTTTTGCAAGTGGACATCCAGTTGGACCCGCACCATTTGTTGAAAATGCTGTCCTTCTTCCATTGTGTGGTTTAGGCTTCTTTGTCAAAGATTAGTTGGCCATAGGTGTGTGGGTCCATGTTTGGGTCTTCAATTAGATTCCATCGATCCAAAGGTCTGTTTCTATACCAGTACCATGCTGTTTTTACAACTATTGCTCTGTAGTACAGCTTGAAATCTGGGATGGTGATACCTCCAGAAGCTTTTTTATTGTACAGGATTGATTTAGCTATTCTGGGCTTTTTGTTGTTCCATATGAAGTTGAGTATAGCTTTTTCCAGGTCTATAAAGAATTGTGTTGGTATTTTGATAGGAATTGCATTGAATCTATATATTGCTTTTGGTAGGATAGCCATTTTTATTATGTTGATCTTACCTATCCATGAGCATGGGAGATCTTTCCATCTTCTAAAGGCCTCTTCCATTTCTTTTTTCAAGGGCTTGAAGTTCTTGTTGTATAGGTCTTTTACTTGCTTGGTTAGAGTTACCCCCAGGTATTTTATATTGTTTGTGGCTATTGTGAAGGGGGTTGTTTCCCTTATTTCTTTCTCAGCCCTTTTGTTTGTTGTATAAAGAAGGGCTTCTGATTTTTTTGAGTTAATTTTGTATCCAGCCACCTTGCTGAAGTTGTTTATCAGCTGTAAGAGTTCTTTGGTGGAGTTTTTGGGGTCGCTTATGTATACTAACATATCATCTGCAAATAGGGATAATTTGACTTCTTCATTTCCAATTTTTATCCCTTTGATTTCCTTTAGTTGTCTTATTGCTCTAGCAAGAACTTCAAGTACTATATTGAAGAGATACGGTGAAAGTGGACATCCTTGTCTTGTCCCTGAGTTTAGAGGAAATGCTTCAAGCTTCTCTCCATTTAATTTGATGTTGGCCACTGGCTTGCTGTATTTTGTCTTTATTATTTCTAGGTATGGTCCTTGTATGCCCGTTCTCTCCAGAACTTTTAGCATGAAGGGGTGTTGGATTTTGTCAAATCTTTTTTCTGCATCTAGCGAGATTATCATGTGGTTTTTTTCTTTCATCTTGTTTTTATGGTGAATTACATTGATAGACTTTCGTATATTGAACCATCCCTGCATTCCTGGGATGAAGCCTACTTGATCATGATGTATGATATTTTTGATGTGTTCTTGAATTCGGTTTGCTAGTATTTTATTAAGTATCTTTGCATCTATGTTCATGAGGGAGATTGACCAGTGGGTCAGGGAAGAAATAAAGAAGGAAATCAAAGACTGATTAAAATCCAATGACAATGAAGACACAACATACCCAAACCTATGGGATACAATGAAAGCTGTGCTACGAGGAAAGTTCATAGCACTAAGTGCATTCAAAACGAAAATTGTGACAGCTCATATTAGTGAATTAACAGCTAAGCTGGGTGAATTGGAAAAAAAAAAAGAAGCAAACATGCCCAAGTGGAGCAGAAGGCAGGAAATCATCAAACTTAGGGCTGAAATCAACAACTTAGAATCAAAAAAGAACTATACAAAGAATCAATGAAACCAAGAGTTGGTTCTTTGAGAAAATCAACAAAATAGAAAGACCCCCTAGCCAAATTAACTAAAAGGCAAAAGGAAAGAACCAAAATCAACAAAATCAGAAATGAAAAGGGAGAAATAACAACAGACATTGAGGAGATCCAGAAAATATCCGGGTCCTACTTTAAAAATCTATATTCCACCAAATTTGAAAACCTAAGCAAAATGGACAATTTCCTCGATAAATTCCACCTACCAAAACTAAATCAAAATCAGATTAACAGCTTAAACAGCCCAATAACCCCTAAGGAAATAGAAACAGTCATTAATAATCTCCCAACCAAAAAAAGCCCAGGGCCAGATGGCTTTAGCACGGAATTCTACCGGACCTTCAAAGAGGAACTAACACCATTTCTCTTCAAAATCTTCCACCACATAGAAACAGAAAGAACACTGCCAAACTCATTCTATGAGGCCACTGTCATTCTGATTCCTAAACCACACAAAGACCCAACAAAGAAAGAGAACTTCAGAGCAATCTCTTACAGCTCTTAATATTCTCTCTTTGTTCTGTACATTTGGAGTTTCAATTATTATGTGGCGAGAGGAGTTTCTTTTCTCATCTAATCTGTTTGGTGTTCTCTAAGCCTCTTGGAATTTTATTGGCATCTATTTGTTTAGGTTTGGGAAGTTTTCTTCTATGATTTTGTTGAATATGTTTCCTGGACATTGGAGTCGGGAGTCTTCTGTTTCCTCTATGCCTATAATTCTTAGGTTCTGTCTTTTCATTGAGTCCTTGATTTCTTGTATGTTATGAGTGAGAACTTTTTTAGCTTTCTCATCTTCTTTGGATGTTGTACTGATTTCTTCCATCGAATCTTCCATGCCTGAGATCCTGTCTTCCATGTCTTGTATCCTATTTGTGATACTCATGTCTGTAGTTCCTGTTCTCTGCCCTTGATTCTCTGCTTCCACTCTTATCTCCGACTGTGTTTTCTTTATTGCTTTCATTTCTTGTTTCATGGCTTGAAAGATTTTATTCATTTTATACATTTTCTGCTCCAATTTGCTTGTCTTTCCCTGGAAATCTTTCAAATCTTTTAAACACTTCATTGCCTTGTCTCTTTCCTGTTCAAGTTGAGCCACTTTGGCTTGGAGCTCTCTAATGGTATTCTCTGTTGCTTTTGCTTCTAAAATTGTTGACTTTTTGAATTGCTTCATATATTTAAATTCTTCTTGAAAGGACTCTATCACTTTCCAGAATGTAGAGTTGTCATTGTTTTCATGTGTTTCAGCTATGGTGAAGTAGTCAAGGCTTGCTGTACTAGCATAGTTGCATTTTGTTGGAGTCATAGTGCCTTGACTTTTGTTGGTTCTCTTTTTTTGCTGCCCGTTAGCCATTTGGCTGTTCTTATCTGTTTGTTTCTGGTGCCTTCTGGGCTTTGTGCCAAGGGGAGTGCTTTGGTGTAGCAGTCATAGTGCTTGGTGATCTGTAGCTTTCCACAGGCTGGATGGGGCCTTGTGTGGAGATTCTCAGTGTGTCTCCCAAAGCTCACCCCTTCCTGTTTTGTCCCAGTTGGGGACTCAGGTAAGGGGTTTGTGGTAGGATGTGTTCCTGTAGGTTCCTGGGATCCAACTGGTCTTCATATAGATGACAGTGCAGGTTGACAGGCCACAGACTTTGGGTGGGGTTGTAGCTCCCCTGCAGCTTACGTGTCAGGACTGTGTTTGTGGTCCTCCCCAGCTGCTCTGAGGGGGTGCTCAGGGTCAATGTGCATCTAATATCCAGAAGCATTGTGAGCTGGTGCAGCCCACTCCCAGGCAATGAGGAATGGCCCAGGATTGTTTCACTGCTCACAAGTCAGAGCTCTCTATGTTCACACTGGGTATTCAGCATGTAGCAGCTCTGCTGGTATGGTCCTGCATGTCCAGGAACAGATGCTGTGGACTCTGGACGTCCCTAATTTGGGGGTTGAGTCTGCCAGCTGGTGTCCTGAAAGGACCGGGCTCGGATGGGAAGGATGTACAGCAGTGCCCCCCAGGCCAAAACCTCACTGTTCCAGGGATGGAACTATATATGCTGAAGATCTGGCTTCCTGCCAAAAGGGCCAGCACTAACAAAAGAGTCTGATTTTAACCCCACAATCTGCCCAGGGCTTGGACCCTGTGGAGAACATATCTGCCTTCCACCCTGGCCGCCCGCCTTTCTGCCACTCTCACAGTTCCACCTATGTCTGTCTGGAGCTGACTTTGGATAGAGGCAATTGGGGCCACTGTCTTCCAAGTTGCTGTACACTGCAGTGGAGCTGCAGCACAACCCGCTGACAGAAGTGTATCCAGCTGCTCTGTCCAGCTGCAGTGTTCTTCCCAGTGACTGTAAATCCAATGGAGGGGCCTGTATGTATGTCCAACACCCCTCTGGTGCTTTCCAAAATGCTGCTGTGGACCCGGCACTGTGCCACTGCGCCTCCGCTCAGATGGCGCTGTGGTTCTGCTCCCTCTGTATGGATCTTAAGCCCAGAATTAAATCTTTCTGATTTTCTAAGAATAAGACCATAATTTTATCTTTATTTCTATACAAAGGCTGGAATGACTTGAAAAGTCTAAGATGTCATGAGAGAAATTGAGAGAAATTGGCTTTTAGCTTCAGGTAAAGCATATACATTTTCTTTTAAGTAACACCAGCTAAAAGGACATGCCACCTGCACAATTTTAGAGTCAGGAATGCATGGCAGTATTTCAAAAGCCTAAGGATAAGTCTGATGGGTGATTCACTGTGGCAGCATCATTGAGGGCAAGGTAGCCTAATACGAAATACACCTGTGGGAGGAAGTAGAAGTGGGCAGGAATAGTCTTTTTTCATACAATACTATTCAGAAATGTCATAGAAACATATTTAAATACATCCCTCTATAGTGTTCAAACTGACTGAAAATGAATGACTTAATTTCATTTCATTCCTTTTTATAGGTTATAGTCACATGGATGATAAGCAAATTGACCATTGTAGCCAGAATTTCAGTCAAACAACATGGTCTATTAAATCCAAACAAAGAGGTAAAATGTTTCTGATTTTATCATTCAAAGCTTAAGCTTATCAATCATCTAGTGAAATCAGTTGATTATGATGCAAACTTACCTATTTATAAAATTTTCAAAGAGCATTGTGTTTACATGACTATGAAGTGATAAGCAATATTGAATATATAGCCTTATGAAAGAAAAAATCATCTTTTAACGTGAGTAGTGGGTGAATTGTAGGGGGACCTTGTGGGGATAGAGTTTATTTTAAGTACCATCTCTAACTGAGCTTTCCTTTCTCATTATTCTCAAGTCCTTATTCTTTCTCATCAAATGGGAGCTAGAAAAATAT
>CAJQZJ010013540.1:5029602-5061834 GCA_907164525.1 Lophiomys imhausi
GCATCACCACACAGTAGGGCAGGATGTCTGCTTCATCACCACACAGTAGGGCAGGGTCTCTGCATCATCATCACACAGTAGGACGGGGGTTCTGTTTTTCCACCACACTCCCATTCTAGAAGACTGCTCTTCAATCTAGGCATATCTGTATGTCCCTACCTACCATCCTGTCCAATAATTAGCTTCTCAAAGGATCACTTTGTTTTCTCTGCATCAAGAGATTCCTATGTGCCTAACAATGAAGAAGGGCATTTGGAATAATTCCTAAGACCATAAGAAATAGAGGAATCCGCCTCAGTGCACAGATAAAGAGGAGCCCTTTGCATCTGCATCAGCCTCACTCACACGCATATAGCTTCAACACCTCCATATCCCTTTCTAGTTGTTGTTCCTCCTTCCTGATGGTGTCACTTATATAATTCACTTCTCAAGGGCCTGTATGATCTGTTAAGGACCCCATCACACCAATAATCCTATTGACAGTGTTAGTAAACATTCTAATCATGAAAATAGAACAGACAGACTTTGTCCTTATCTTTCATCTTCTCCTTTGTTTCTTCTATTTGACCCTCCCTTCTTCCCCACTCACTATTATAGACTGAATTCTATGGGATTCTATGGGGAAAAAGCCAGAGCCCCGAGGAGAAGGGAGCTGCAAAGAGAGAAGGAGCTCCACAAAGAAGTAAAAGAGAATGGGCTTTACAAAGAAGTAAAGAGGCTCTACAGAGAAGTAAGAGAAAAGGCTCTACAAAGAAGCAGGAGAAAGCTCCACAAAGAAGAGAATGGGCTACAAGGTAGAAAGCAGTTGCTGCTTTCCCAGTTGCTGGTGCTCCCCCAAACTGCTGCTTGTTCTTCCTGCTGCTGTCTCCTGGTTTGCTGGTCTCCTGGTTTACTGGTCTGCTGGTTTGCTGGACTTCTAATGAGACTAGTATTATCTCCAAAGAACCCAATGACCCTAATCAGCAGGAAGTAGCCTGCTCCAAAATAAATCTTCATCCTTAACTCTAATGCCTACGACCATAGTCACCTTATTTGTACAAATGTCCTTTGCAGATGTGACCAAGTTGTGAGGACATCATTAGGGATTATGTGATCTGGTCCAGTGAGACTAAGACACAGAGGAAAGATGACCATTTGAAGAAAGGGCAGAAATGGGTTATGTATTAGAAGTTAAGGAACATCTGAAGCCCCCCTAAAAACTGGAGCAACAAGGAATGTGTTTCTGTACAGATTTCATAGGGAAAATGACTTTACCTACATTATAAGTTTTGAATTTTCTCCAAACCATGAACAACTTCTCAACTTTAAGCCATCCACCATTTTCTTATGATGTAGCACTTAGACGCCAATATATTCATTGATTTAAATCTTCTGATGTTATCATCTTTTTGAACTAACTCTTCCAGAATTTTCTTTCTTGTTCATTCACTATATATTTCAATGTTACTATTCTTCAGAGTTAGGCTTTAAGTGCTTTTCTTTCACATAATTTATCTAGATGATCCCATCCCCACAAAGCTTTAGCTACCTTGTATATACAGTGAACCACATGCAAATGCAACATACAATGACAATGTACAAATGTGGAGTAGCTACTGGTAAAAAAACAATCTCGGTTTCTTACAATTGCTGTTACTTTTGTCAGGCAATAAAGACACACAACAGTAATGCTTTTATAACCATATCCTCATCATAAACAGCACTGAATTGGAAAGTGGTCATGTATTACTCATCCTGAATTCACCAAGAACTGGCTGAAGAAAAAACTCATCTTAAAGAGATGACCATTCTCTTCTGTGTCCAGGAGTAATGCCGGTCAGCTTCCCTGGTTCGTTCCAAAAATTAGAGACCTATCTAGATAACATAACTGATTCTAAAAGCAATGGAAAATGTATTCTGATAGTTATTATTGGTCATAACATGTCATGGACTAAAAACACTTAAGGGCAACCAAGTCTCATCACCTTCCAAGTAATTCTAGAGGACAAAACCTATATCATCCTAAGGATTATTTTATTCTTGGTGGGTAGACAATATTGACTGAGTGATTGACTCCTATTTAAACTATTAAAACTTTATATTCACAAAAGAAATATATAAAATAAAATAATGGTAAATTTCACCATTTTTTGAAATGCACCTAATTACAGAGATTTCTCAGGGTGCTGTGATGATTTAAGCGTATATATACATATATATATATACATATACACGGTGAAAGAATCTGAACTCATCAGAGGACATGGTTTTTTTTATAACGTGTGTGTGTGAATAAAAACAAGTAGGCTATGAATTTGAGAAAAAAAATTAAATAAAATTATCTTTTAGTGACTCTGGATGAAATAGAAGTGTTTCAAAACTAGCATGTATACTATATTTTTATGAAATTTGTCTAAATTTATCAAATGTCCTGCCTTTTAATGAGAGGCAAAGTAAAAGAAGCCAATCAACCAATATTTAGGAAATTTTGAAGAACAAAAGAACAACATGCTTAAGAAATAGCCAGACAGAGGGCTCTATTTTGTAATTATTATTTTATATCACTTAAGCTCTCTAGGAGCATATGTCTTTCCAAGCCTTAAGGAAATGCTCACTGACCTACGGTCTTAGCTTGTTACTGTCATAAAATCTGACAAAAAGCAATCTCTGGTAGAAAGGAGTTATTTCATCTCAGTTCAAGGTTATACAGTCCCTTGTAAGGCATCAGGGACTTAAAGCAGGTGGACACATGACATCTATGATCAGGAAACAAAGAGCAATGAATAGAAACTAGAATTTGCCTCACTTTCTGCATTTTATACAGCCCAGGATCCCTCCCTATGGGATGATCCTGCCTGCAATTAAGATAGGCCTTCCTACATCGATGAACAAAATCAAGATAATCCAACCACAGACATGCACAGAGGTGCATCTATCATACCATATATACACACAATTATATATTGGGGGGTGGGAAGCTATCCTAATGGAGCTGATGGGAATGAGTTCCTTACTCAACAATTCATACCCAAGTACATGATGCCATTTTCTTGAGTAGTCTGTACCTGTGGCTTTCCTGACATTTGGCAGGGAATTTAACCTAGTACAAGCTACTCTCAAAAAGCATATTCCCTCTTTGCTGGCTTTCTCTCAAAGGGCAGTCTTTCAAGGAGATAACACAACACTCTTAGATAAACAGTATGCTTGTCACGGGAGACCTTCAGCAGAACATGTACCAGCCAAGACCTGTATGAGTTTGGTAACTGGCTGAATACGAAGTCAGCAAACAGATGCAAATGAGGGTTAGAGGGACACAAAATAATAAAGTTATCCACTATTCCAAGTGTACACTCAACACGGAAAGGTCCATATATCTGAGCTAGACCATATTTGCTGAAAATCTAACAAACTTTTTTCCCCTTTACTGAAGGCAAGAGAGATGTTGATTTGTATGTTTTGATACTCATGTTTTAAATCTAGGTTTTTTTTTTCCCTCAAACCTAGTGACAAGTTGACTTCCTGTTGTGACTTCTTATTGTGACTTCCTATTATGGCTTCCTATTGTGCCATTCCCCTGAATTGGCAGCAAACAATTAGATCATCAACCCTCTCATCATAGATGCTTAGAAAATCCAATGACTAGAGAATATTTCTTCTAAAGTCAGATGAACAAAAAGTAAATAAGTTAGTGGATGGAAGCAATGAGAAAAAGAGTGTGGGAACTGGATACTGGAGGCTTAGCCAACACAAAGGAATTTGCTAGCTAATAAATTGAGGTTGAACATGACAAAACTAAAACTTAACTTTTATGAGTGGTCTCCACAAGAATTCACATTGGAAAATGGAAGAAAATATTAAACAGTGCCTCCTCAGTTTTTCGGAAAATAATGTGGATTAGGAATGCAAAGAGGGTTAGTTGGTAAAGTCTTTCCCACACAAGCACAGGAATCTGAGTTCGGGTCCCTAGAATCCATGTCAGAATTGGGGTGTGACAACGCAGGCCTATAACCTCAGGGCTTGGGAAGCAGAGAAAGGAGGATATCTAGGACTTGGTGGCCATTCTAGCTACTGAGCTCCAGGTTCAGCGAGACTATCTATCTCAGAAATAACTCTACCCACAAGAACTATAGGCAACTAAGAAATGCTAAGAGAAGAGCATGTCAATTGGTTAACCAATACCAAACAGTCATCCTTAGAAACATATACACACAAGTAACATTATACAGGCTGAGTAGGTGCACATATATGTAACACCAATTAATGAAAAAGAAGAGGACATAAATTTGAGAAAAGTTATATGGGAGTTTTTGGAGTAAAGAAAGGGAAAGAAAAAAAATTATGTAATTATATTGTGGTCTCAAAAAATAAAAGAAATAAAAAATAAAGGGGAAGGCCTGGAGAGGTAGTTCAGCAATTGAAAGCACTTGCTCCTCTTACAGAGGACTGGAGAATGGTTCTTACAACCCAAATCAGGTGGCTTACAAAACCTGTATCTCTTGTAAAAAGGGATCTGGTGTCAACCTCTGGCATTCAGGAGAACTGTGACATGCACGTATGCATAGATACACACAGGCACACATAAATAAAAGTGAGGTTTAAAAACCATAGGTGGAGCTGGATGGTGGTGGTACACACTTTTATGGGCCCAGCATGCTTCTGTTGCACCACTCTGAGAGTGGTACACACTTTTAATTCCAGTGCTTGGGAGACACGGGCAGGCAAATCTCTGAGCTCAAACCAGCCTGGTCTACAGAGTGAGCTCCTGGACAGCCAGGACCATACAGAGAAACCTTATTTTAAAAACAAAAAGCACAAACAAGCAAAAATGTAAACAAGAAACAATAAAAACAAAAAAGCAATAACAAAACCAAAAAAAGAAACAATAGCAACAAAAAAGGAAACATAATGTGGAAAATGAAGACATCCAGTGTCGCAACCTCTAAACTCCTCACATGTCCACAAACTCCTAAATAACACGCACATGTACATACACACATGCGCGTGCACACATACACACACACACACACACACACACACACACACAAAATAATGACATAGATTATGAAATATTTGCGAATTCTAAAATACATAAACGAACAAGGTAAAACACACATAATGACTACTTTAAATTTGTTCCTATAAGATAATTCACAAATCTTACAGAGGTTAGCTCTTAGAATTTATCTCAGCATCTCTGCCTAAATTTCCATATGGGAAAAAAACTAACAGGTGAGGCAAAGATATGCAGAGTAACCAAATTATTAAGGCACCTTGAGCTTACTCCTCTCTTTTGTAGACCTTAAGATATTTTCATATTCTCTTATGTAGTTGCTAAAAAAATATACAAGAATAAATCATAGAAAACTGTCTTCATAAAATGGAAATTGGGTTAATATTTGTCTCAGTGCATTGGACTAAAGTTGAAAGTCTGCCTCAACTATAAAACCTATTGTTAATATTCGAGTTACAAAAATGCAGAGTATAAAAAACAACACTGTCCACATTACAGCAGAGGCCAGTGACAGGTCTAGAGGACCCAGGACTGGTGTTGCCCATAGCCTTAATCGAAGAAGCTTCCTTTTGCAGTGAACGGAGGTTAATGAAAAGACTCAGGGTTGTTCATGCTCTGAGTCCTCGGCCACAGATGGCATGCCCTCTGATCCTACCGAAAGCTCAGGGAATATCACAAAAGAGGAAGCAGAAGGAATACAAGCACCAGAGGATGGACATCAGGCCCACATGGCCCTGTCTTCCAGGCATGGCATGACACTGATTACCTCAAGGCAGGTAGGGCTGTCTACGCAGGAACTACACCACACTGAACCACGAAAATACTCACTCATGGATAGTGAAGGGTCTCATGAGGCCCAGATTTGCCCAGGGCTGATATTAGTATTTGAAGACTGCTGTGCGAGAAGAAATTGTCTTCAGGAATGTAGCCATTGATGTGCCCAGGCTCTGTTGGACAGCTCCGGATCCATTTCTACACACCCTGCTAAACCCAATAGGTCACAAAGCACACTAGCAAAAAAACAGAAGGTCCTGACTGTGGTGTGGGGACTTGGAGGAAGGAGGGCTGGTGGAAGTCAAAGGAGGCTGAGAGAAGGTCCGAGGGAAAGAGTGTGACCAGTATTATATTTTTAAATACATGATGAAATTCTCAAAGAATAAATTAATTTTTAAAAGTATGTTAGAGTTTGTAATCTAATATCTTCATTAAAAAAAAAAAAGGAGACTTGATGGTCAAGATAATTGTTGTGGGCTACGATACAATTTAGGACTTCAAACTAACCTCTGGCTTTATATGTCTTACTTACGAAGTCATGAAATAAAGAAGCCTTAGTATTTCAGAAATGGAAAGCTAATTGAAGACGATCTGATCCCACTGTTTGACAGATGGATATGTTAGTCGTTTTTGATGCAAGAAACTATGTCCTTAAGGCCACATAATTGGTTCACAACAAAGTTGAAAATTATGGTTTTGTGTTTTGTTTTTTGCTCTATTTTGCTGATATTCTGGAGAAGAAAAATTCAAACTCATTTTAAGTCCAAACTATTTGAGAAACATATTTCTTTTTTGTTCTAATAATTTTAATTGAATCTTTTTCTTTGGCAAGTTCACATTTATATCTGCACACCACACACACACACATGCACACATACAGACACATACACACACACATGCACCCATACAGACACACATGCACACACATACATGCACACACACATGCACACACACACATACACACATGCACACACATACACACACACACAAAGACACACATGCACACACACATTGTGATTACTGTAACTCTTATTTCTGTCTCACCAACACACCCTTGCTATTCAGCCCTTTCTCCCTACAAGTCCCTTTCTCACACCCATGCCTCTGTTGTTTTGTTTTATTTTGAGACCTGCTGAGTTTAACCAGGATTTTCTGTTATTTTTCCTTTGACTCAAACACATCCCCTGATAGTCTCGATTTCTACCACATCCAGGGCCCCAGCTCCTTTGCTGTCTGAGGCCAAGAAGCTTACCTCATTCATGTGCTAGTGGTAACTGCCCAACCTTTTCTGAGGGAACTTGCACTAGACCATAAATGTATTTGTACATAAAGTTACTTTGTCTTATAGTAAAACCAGAAGCAAGTCTGGGAATACACACAACACGTATTCTGATATCCCTGAAATAATACATATTTCTGGCCTCCTCTATGGCTTTTGTGTAGGACAAAATATGCCCCCCACAGTCTGGTAGCTCACCAAACCATAGCCTTATAAAAAGCAGATAATAACCATCCATAACTCCAGTCCAAGGAGATCTGACTTCTTCTGGCTTCCACAGTCGATGCACGCAGGTAATGTACAGAGCAACAAAATTAAATCTATAAAACCTTTTTTTAAAGAGCGAGACCTAAGCAGCAAAGGGTTGTCTCTGTTTAGTGAGCCTCCGAGAACCACCTGGCCACCGTGTGACAGTTAGCACTGACTCCTCCAAAGGGCAGTGTGATTGAGTTTGAGCTTGCTCCATCATGAGAAAGTGTAACTGAGGGGATAACCTTCAATGACAATGTGATAACTTCTAGTGATGAAGCATTTTCTGTGTGGAGTACCAGGAAAACGGTCTACAACTCAAGCATTGCAATTCACTCTGAAACATGTAAAAGAGAATGCCAAAGATGCATATTTTTGGGGGGAGGACCTTGAAAAGCCAGTAGGAACCCTGTCCTTTACACTGCCTTCCTTGGGTTGTAGTGTAAACCCCTAATCCAGCCTCATTCCAATGGTTTAATACTTTCTTTTCCTGATTTTTATCTAAAAGGAGCAGGTTGAGCTCCTTTTAGTCCTGGCACAGCAACCTGGTGACATAGAGTTTCTAGCAATGGAAGGTGCTGGCATCAAGCTGCTGAGAGCATCAGGGCTGAGAACTGCTGGTAACACCAAAGGGAGCCGCATTTTGCCTTTTCATGATTTCTATCCCAACTGAGCAAAAGAACTCTCAACTGCTGGCTAATACAGGTGTAGTGTTAGGTAACATGAGGTAAAGTGTTTCACTGTTCAATCCTATAAAACACCATTCAGAGATTGGGAAAAAAATCTTCACCAGCCCCATATCTGACAGAAGGCTAATATCCAAAATTTACAAAGAACTAAAGAAATTAAATGCCAAGAAACCAAATAATCCAATCAAAAAATGGGAAACAGAGCTAAGCAGAGAATTCACAAAGGAGGAAGCCCTAAAGGCTGAGAGATACTTGAAGAAGTGCTCAGCATCCTTAATCATCATAGAAATGCAACCCAAGATGACTCTGAGATTCCATGTCATATCTGTCAGAATGGCTAAGATCAAAAATTCAAATGACAGCACATGCTGGCGAGGTTGTGGAGAAAGGGGAACACTCCTCCATTGCTGGTAGGAGTACAAGCTTGTACAACCACTATGGAAATCAGTCTGGTGATATTTTAGAAAACTTGGAATAGCTCTACCTCAAGACCCAGCCATACCACTTCTGGGTATACATCCAAATGATTCCTCACCAAACCACAAGGATGTTTCCTCATCTATGTTCATAGCAGTCTTATTTTTAATAGCTAGAAACTAGAAACAACCCAGATGTCCCTCAACCAAGGAATGGATAAAAAAAAAAAAAACTGTGGCACATCTACACAATGGAATACTACTCAGCTATCAGAAACAACGAAATCATGCAGTTTGCAGCCCAATGGATGGAACTAGAGAAGCTCATCCTGAGTGAGCTAACCCAAACTCAGAAGGATGTATATAGCATTTATTCACTTATAATCAGATTTTAGCCATATAGTACAGGATAACTATACTACAGTCAATGCACCAAAGGGAACATGAACATAGACTTTGTTACCTGTCAATGAGACACTTTGCCCTAGTGATGCTGCCTTGTAGGCCCCCAGTATATGAGGAGGCTCTTGGCACTCATATGACTGCTGAACTTGGGCAGGAGACTGTTATGCAGAGACACTCCAGTCCTGAGGAATGGGATGGAAGGGATGGGGGTAGAGGGAGGGAGGGCAGGACAGGGAGGGGTTGAAAGAGGTACTGTGAGGAAAATGTAACCTGAAGTAGTAAATAAACATAAAAAAAGATAGAAAAGACAGCTGCTCATGGTGACTGGTTTTCATGTGAGGCTGAATGCTTCTGTTACACATTCAATTTTAACAACACTACGCAGTTTGTGCTAAGGAGTTTAGACATTTATTAAGGATATTTCCTGAACATGGCAACACTTTGAAGTTTGCTTCACACACTTACTTCCTGTATGAAGTTGCTGTGATAAGATACAATGACCAATTTAAAGAAGGAGTTTATTTAGGCTTACAGTTCCAGAGAAAATGTCCATCATAGTAAGGAGGCAGGGGTACAGACAGGCATGGAGGCCAGAGTAGGAAGCTGACAGTAGTATCTGTAACCACAGACTGAAGCAGAGAGGGAAATCTGGAAGTAAAGCGAAACTATGAACTCTCACATCACCCCCCAGTAATGTACCTTCTTCCAGCAAGGCTGTACCAGCTAAACCTCCCCAGACAATGCCACCAACTGGGACCAAGTATTTAAATGATACTATGCAGGGGGAAAGGCATTTCTCCTTCAAACCACCACACTGTCTGATTCTCAGCAATTTATCATCTCTAAGCACCTGTCTAAACAACTTTAATGGTTAACTGTGATTTGTACTACAAGTCCTCTAGTTTCTACTTGTCCATCATTGGTGCCACTAAATATCCACCCTGCTCATGTCCAAGCCAGGCCTGATTAGGATGAGAATAATATTAAGGATCTCACTGTTGCCCTATATGCTGAGGAAGGTCCAATTCCACTAACATGTTCCCATTAGCCAGAAACTAACCAAGGAGCTGATCAGTTTCTCAGATATCACATACATTTCTGTCTAATATTTTCTTTGATTTTCCAACTAATGATGATAAACACCCAGCATGCTTCTATATCTATCTCTCATCTATCTATCCATCCCTATCTATTGATCTATTGGTAGCTCTATTGTCTAATCTATTGATTAACTATATTGATATCTATCAATTAACTGTATCTCTATATAGTTATTGACAAATGATATACAGATAATAGATAGCTACATGATAGATAGATAGCAGATAGGTAGATGATAGATAGATATAGTACCAAATTTAATTCAGTACAAGAGGATTGAGTCATTGAGGTTAATTATTTTAAAAAGACAACAGTGTCATAACACAACTCTAGCTTTGTAACTCATTCATTCCTTCACTCCATTTAACAAATATATATTGAGATGTAGGGTTAACATCTTTTCACACAGACCTTGACATGGAATCAAAAGGTCTAGATTCCATATATCCTTATACCACAGGCCAATTAACTCCTCGTGTCTCCAAAATTTTTTCAAAATCTTGTCCTCTTCTGTGTTTCATTCTTTTATTTTTCTATTCTTTCTGAACTGAATGACTTAAAACATGATTGCAAATGACCCACGTATTTCCACTGTTCCCCCAAACTCTCAGAAGTAGGCAAGTGTGCAATTTGCTGTGTTAGAAGCCAATATCTCAAAAGGATATTTGCCCAGATGTTAGGATATTGTCTGCCCCCCTGTCTCCAAAATTGGCCAGTTGATTTTGGAGTTGTAGCTAAGCAGTATTCTTCACTGATGAGGATGGCTTCCCTAGTGAGTGAACACATCTTTATGTTTGAGCCAGGCACATGTTTCAGATAGTGAAAACTTTCCAACTGAACAGACGAATCAGACTGTCTATCTAGAAGTGAATGATGGTGGAAAAGACATGGAGATATCCTACTCATGAGTGCCAGTCCACCATTGAGATGAATGAGTACCAGTTCATCATGGAGATTGAGGAAGCATTAGAACACAGTACAGAGAGGAGAGAAGAAACTTCAGATGCCCCATGTTTACATCAGCAACCCAGTCAAGACATATACCCTACTCCCAGTAGACACTTTGAAAATTCTGGAGATAATTTGTTCATTGCAACTGTTGTAGTGTGGTAGGGCATACCATGTTTGTCTCTTGGTAGAAATCAGGATGTCATCTAGCATTATACAGTACATAAGACACTGAAATGAATGACTTAGCCCAAATGTCAACAATGCCTTGGTGAGAACCTGGTGTTTATGATGAGTTTATTTAAATTTCATAGACAGAAGAGAAAAAGTTGTCGCCAGAAGTGTTTGGTACAGGCACACAAGGCATTTCTTCATAAGATATATGAAGGTTTTTTATTTGTGTTACTGCTTCTGAATATTTTTTTCCCACAAGGAACCTTCTTCACCAAGGGAACCACTGTCAAAGACAGTATAGCCAAGCATAAGGACAAATATGCCTAAAACACCCAATAATTTGAAGCAAATAAATGATGCCATGAAGTTCCCATGGTAATAAATTACAGCTTAGAATGAGAAGGTTTAAATGCACAGAGAATTTCACAATTCTTCTCATGATTTATTACCACTCCCACAGATTGTCTACTAAAACACTGGGAAAAATAAGTCCATAAATAATCTTATTGCAAATAAAACATGTTTACTTAATGCCAATCTAAAAGTTTGAACAAAGATAAATGCTTTGCTTTGGGTAACATGAACATGAGTGTGCATGTGTGCTATCCTTGAACACATATTTCTCAGTTCTCTTGAGGTTTCCAAAATAAGTTGAAGCAAAAATCACAATATTATATGTTTGATTTTAAATATATATATTTAAGAAAATATAGTGATATTTTTGAAACTTAGAGAAAAGATCAATACAGTCATTTCTATAATTCACTTAAACTAACAATATGACACCAGTAGATGTTATATATGCGAACATATATAATTACATATATATTAGAATGATTACAGTATCCTGGCTTACTTAGTCCAGGATGCCATAACTTCATGGAATGTGTGGCTACCAAGAAGCAGAAATCTACTATTTAGGGTTTTAGAGAGTGAGAAGTTCTCAATCAAGGCAACATCAGATTCAGTGTCAGATGATGGTTGGCTTCTTGGTTCATAGATAGCTATCCTGTCACCCTGTCTTCTCATTGTGGAAGAGCAAGAAAGGTCCTCAAAGTGATTTTTATCACCATGCTAATACTATATATAACCTATTTGGACCCCCCCCCTCTTAATAGTCTTCAATGTGCTTATGCATATAAAATTTTATTAATATAAACATGAGGTCTAAAACATTCTATCCCTGGTCTTCCAGACATTATAATGCTTTAACATCATCCCTGGTCTAGGAAGGAGTCCCAAGGGCAATTAAAAATAATGGTGAACTGAAAATAAATGAGCTGAGAGGTGAGGGGTGGTAGATGATACTTTTGATCTTTTGAGCAATGCAAGCATATTTTAAAAGGCTATAATGCAAGCATGTAAATAATATGGGAAGATAGAAAAGACCTTGAAATCTTGAAGACAGTTTTAAAAAGCGTCCATTAAGGGAAAAAAGAACTTTCCAAAGAGATAAAAGCATGTGTATGATGTTGAAGAAGCCAAACCTACTGCTTCATTTTCAAGACTACGTGAAAATAAATTTTCATGACCTTAAATACTACAAGTTGTTTTGCAGTGTCAACCTCAACAAATTATGACAAGGTGAAATCTGACACACTGGTTAGGAAATTGCTGTTACAGTGCATGGTTGCATAGCAAAAATGATGGTCATGGTCCAAGTGGAAACCAACATTGAAAGGGTGAATGAATTGGGGATTGTCCACTGGAGCTGAGGTGCTCAGTCAGTCCAAAGCCCACAGGCCACTGACTCATATTCTTCCCAGGAAAGATTTTCTTTTCAAAATGCAGTTCCACTCCTTTCATTACCAAGACTTATACCTGCTTTTAGAAACAATGGCAGTGTTGAGCTGTTGAGACAGAACTCTTTTGGTAAGAGCCAGTAGTTTACCATCTGACATTTCATAGAAAATTTTTATACTCTACTGTAAACTACAAAATAGCAGATGGTTTTATCTGCTTATCTCCAAATGATCAATAAATCCTACTGTAATTAACAAAAAAATATATCTCTATGCTATCAATATGGTAGCTACTGAAGATGTGTGGCTCCTTAGGCTAAAATTAATTGCAACCCAATAAGATGTAAGTCTCAGTTCCTTCACTTTGGCTGTAGTCCAAGTTTGCAGTAGCTGCCTCGTTAGGGATTATTGTTCTGATACCATGGGTCTAATCTTATCACTGTGCACTTACTGCCCAGATTAGCACAGAGAAAAGAATAAATTGGCTTTCCAGGGAAATTTGCTAAATTTGTAAATATGAGAATCAGGCAGGAAAGAGTAACAATTTTATTCACATGTAAATGGTTCATAGTCAGTCAAATTCCAAACTATGGCCCTGTGGTTGACATAATTATAAGGACATGCCCCATAATTCCATCTCCTAATTAAGCATCTCTAATCTAGGGACTGGTAGGAAAGGATGTGTGTGTGTGTGTGTGTGTGTGTGTGTGTGTGCATATGTGTGCATATGCATGCATATGTGTGCATATGTGTGTGCATGTGCATATGTGTATGGTGTGCATGTGTGTGATCTCTGAAATGTATGCTTCTGTGTGCATGTATATATGTGCTGGTGTGCATGGAAGCCAGAGGGAGAGGTCAAGTTTCCTACTGTCCTACTCTACAGAATCTCTCACTGAACTGAATCTTGCCCTTTTGACTAGGCCTTCTGACAATGGATCTGCCTGTCTCTGCCCACTATTGATGCTGAGTTACAGGTACCATTAATCATGCCTGGCATTTATGTGGGTAGCAAAGATTTGAGCTCAGACTCACATGTTTGTGCAGCAAGCACACTTATCCATGGAGCTATCTCCTCAGCAAATGGAAGGGTTTTTGTAAGTAATGTTAAGACCGTGAATGATCCCAATCAGATTACCTCATTATATCAAATCAGAGACATCATCTGGTTGAGTCAAAAAAGATATGATGCTGTGGAGGAAGGAGAGAAGAGGAAGACATGAGGGAAGGAGAAATCAGAGACCTTGTAAGAGTGAAGACTTCTGTGCTTGCCTTGCTGGCTTGAAGGAGATCACAAGCATTTTGAATGCAGATAGTGTCCAAAGACCGAGAAGGACCTCAGAAAACATCCAGTGGGGAAACGGGAAGCTCAGCCGTGCACCATTCAATCAATTAGGCTGAGAAGGAATCAACTCCAGAGTCCCACAGAGAAAAGCAGCTATCCTGTGAGACTCTAAACAGTGGACACCCTGCCTGAACTTCTGCCCCATGGAAACCATGAGATAATAATTGGTCACTAAGCTGTTCTGTTGAGGCAAATGTATCACTTACGTAACCACAATGCAATCATTAAGTCTTCTAAAATTCCACTTTTAAGAATGATTGTAAATAAAACATAAATACTTATGTATTTGAGAAGAAAATAAACTACTGAGGTGCATTCCAGATATTGATTCTGAGGGGATTCGAGGGGTAGGCAAATTTTAATTTATTTGAAACAAATACTGCATAATCCTGATTCAACAGTTTATCTTCAGCCCCAATAGGAAAGGAAAAACTAGCTGTGCTAACCAAGGCAAGTAGAATATGTGCACCAAGAGAGTCCTTCCCAACTCCCCTATCCCATCAACTTCTACATTAACTCAATCCAAAACATATTGGACTGGACCCCTTCTTTGTAGAGAGATGCAAACAAGATAAAACAAACAAACCAAAAGATAAAGATGTGACTATGTCCCTTTGAAAAACCCCACAAACCGTGCACTGATGTCCATTTGGTCATTGATCTTGTATCCTCTGCAATCTGTGCCTCAGACAGCCAACAAAATGTGTTTAATACGTAATCATGGTAGTCACTTTTCAGAGAATAAACACAAATGTAACGGCAAAGCTATGTTAGTGGAGGTACTTAGTACCTAGTAAGCAATTTGCCAATGTCTCTAAAATGGTAAAGACATATATCTAAACGTACAAACGACTTTTATAAAGTGTAGAATAAGAAAGCACAGCTTCCCCCAGGACAAGGTCTTCTCTTGACTTCCAATCCAATGCTTTTCCTTCTGGCTATCTCTAGCCTTTTAGTGTTTCTTGAGCCTCATGTTCTTTTGACTTATTTTCACGTAACTACGAAAGTACTGTTTTATTCTGAGTTTTCCCTATATATATATAAAATATATAAATCATTAGTAAAACTCCAGATTATATTCAACAAGTCACTCTGAAGAAAGAAAGCCACCTCTTAAACTCTCCGACATATATTCTGCATTTTCTCTTTTTTGTGCATAGTTCACTGTTCTCCTTTACATTTTAAATTTACTTCCTTCGTACAAAACTTGGAAGAATCAATGTTATGGGACTTTTGTACCTGGAATTTCTAGCTTAATAAAGCCTCTTAGTTTAATAAGATAGCAATAAGAACGAATGATGAAACCATTTTTATTTTGTATTATATGAATTAATATGAATCTATGACAAAAATATTATATAAATGCATAAGCTCAAAATATGTTTAATTGGATATTGATATTATTAGAACTTTTTGTATGGTTTGTGAGTTAATCATGTAAATTATGATTTTTTTCATAATCCTAAAATGCATTAAATCTGTTATTGATATTGGGATTTAATAATGAATGTATCAGTTACATGAATTGTTATTCAATTCATAAACCTAAAGTATTTTTTAATCAGATTTCTCTGTTGGGAACTTTCAGTCCTCATCGACCTGTCACTCAGTGATGAGGATCAAAAACACTGGAACACCTATCAGAGAAATGTTAGTTCCTTGTTATTCACGGCAGATTGATTTACACTTATTTTTATTTTTTGTAGTGTTTCTCTTTGTTGTAATAGGGCTCTATTCACATACCCCTTCATTCACATTCTTACCTATGTTGCACCATATTTTTACATATTTCATTTAGTTCATCTTGAAGTAAGAAACAAAGGGGAAACACCTTAGAAAAAGTGACATATCACTGTAAATGATCTTAAGACCAGCAAAAAAAAAAAAAAAAAAAAAAAACCCTCAAGTGAGGGCATCTGTGTATCTGAGATCTCTTCACACTCGCTCTAAAATAGTTAATAATGTTCCTCGTCTAGTGGGACTCACGGCTGGAGTACTGAGAAGCTCTTCATGTTCTGTCTTGACCTTGGAAAGCTGTAAGATTGATATGTTGAAACCCTCAAGATTCCTTAAGGAAGTAAAATCTCTTCATTGTTTAATCTAGAGCTTTTCAGGATGAACCTGCGAATGTGTCTAAAGAACTCACCTAACATCTCGGGGAATTATATATAATGTACGTTCTAGGAGGAGGACACTCGTGTCAACTCTTTTCTACACTCACCCATATTTCTAACTTCAATCACTACAAACATCTAAACATTTGTGCTTATACATGAGCCAATGTGGTCTGCACGCACTGTTTTATCACCTATTTTTATGTCTAAAAATACATGACGTAAAAAAAAAAAAAACTGTTTCCAGACTCAAAATAACTGGAAGAAAGAACGAATGGCCTTCCATCAGCAGCCCCTCCATCCACAGACATTGCTTTTAATCCCTTCTTTTTTTCTTTGCCATACTCAGGAAACTACAAAGAGGATGAGGAAGCTCCTCAACTGTAAAGAACTCTGCACCCTGTGAGTATATAAATACATGTGTGAGATGAATATTGCTGTTGTAGAAGCTCAAGTGGGGTGGGGGGAGCTTTTCCATAGAAGACTAAGGAAAAGAAGAGGTGAAAAAAAGAAAGAAAAATGATTGTGGGGTTATTTTTAAGTTCAGAGCAAGTATTTTATGTAAAGCTCTTGGTAAAATGTATCTTATATGTTATGAGTTCATAATTATTTTCAATATTACCAATTCTAATAGGAGAATCTCTTTCATTTTCATTCTTTACTCCATTTGTCTGGCCAAAGAAACAGAATCAAGTGCACTCCTCCTTAGTATTTAAATGCTGTCTGTGGTCTCTCCTTGCATCTCCCGGGAGAAAAGAATTAGCCTGAGAGGAAGAATATGGCCTTTTCGGGCATGTTGCCTCAACAGAAAGAGCTATTGTGCATCTAAGTCAGGCCCTCTTCTCTACATCCCTGGTTTCCTGTGCTCTCGCATGGAAATGTCCTGTTATACCCATCGGCTGTAAGTTTGTATGTCTTGTTTCTGTACTGCATATAAACTGAGCCAACAATCTTGTTTTTCTTGTAAAATCAACTCACACACAGATGATGATGATAGCCACAGGGACAATTGTGTCCAGCTACAATCAATTCATAGAAGAGGGATATGGAAGAGACACACAATTCTTAAGCCATAGTCATATTCTGAAATACAGGTTTTTGTTGTTGTTGTTGTTGTTTAACCAGAAAGTTCTATGGTAATGTAGGGGATTGTCTTATTTAGGGTTTCTATTGTTGTGACAAAACAACATGATCATATGAACCTTGGGGATGGAAGGATTTATTTTGCTTACACTCCCACATCATGGTCCATCAGACCAGAGCTCAAGTCAGGAACAGAAGCAGAGGCCAAGAAGGGGTGCTGCTTACTGGGTTGCTCCTCCTGCCTCATTCAGCTGCTTCTTTGGACACCTCAGAACCACCTGCTCACTGCGGATACTACCTACAAAGGATTGGACCTGCTTACATCAGTCAGTAATTAAGAAATTACCTCATGGGCTTGCCTACAGGGAATTCATATTTATACACTTTTCTCAGTGTTGCCACAGTATTGGTGATAAGTACCCATAGTTACATGGATCCCAAGAAATAGTGCTTGGCTGAAGGGTGACTTGATCTTGATCTATGATCTACCATGTGAATGGTGCAGCCTGCAACGCTAACACAAGGTTGCACAGCTGGTTCTACGGGCTGAAGTGGAAAAACTCGGGGGCACCTTTCATAACCCATAGCTCCATAGAGTAGTATACAGTTGTCATTAACATATTTCCCTCTCTGCTGTGGGTTATTGCTGACAATATCTCTTTATGCAAGTGCTTGCATAAGAATCAACTCAGATTCTGTGTCAGGGGTTGAAACATGAAAGAGAAATGCCAAGCTGACATATTTCTGGATGAAGAAATTTGGGTTGCGTACATGTACAGTGGAGCAGGCACTAAGGATTTTAGAGTGACTGAGTTTTTTTTTTCAATTAAATGTTTTCCTTTATAAGAGTTGTCATAGTCATGGTGTCTCTTCACAACAATAGAAACCCTAAGACATAATCTCACCAGAAATGGAGGAGTGTTCCCCTTTCTCTACATTTTCACCAGCTTATCATTTGGGTCTTGATCTTAATAATTCTGACAGCTATAAGATGGAATCTCAAAGCAGTTTGGATTTGCATTTTTCTGATGACTAAGGATGTTGAACATTTCTTTAAATGTTTCTTAGCCATTTGTGATTTTTTTATTGAGAATTCTCTGTTTATATCTGTACCCCACTTTTTCCACAGTGAGGGGTTTATTTAGACTTCAATATAATCCTTAAAAAGTTTGAAAATGACAACTGATATTAATATCCTTATTAGCACATATTGTACAAAATAATGGGCTTCATTATGATATTTTCATACATGCATATATTATAATTTGATCATACTGGCACTCGTCCATTTTTGTCTCTCCCTCACTCTGGTCTCCCTCCTGTACCCCACTTTTAATTGGATCATTTGATTTGTTGAAGACTGCTTTCATGAGTTCTTTATTTATTTTGAATATTATCCTTCTATCCAATGTGGAGTTGGTGAAAATGTTTTCTCATTCTGTGGCTGCTGTTTTGTCCTACTAATGGTGTCCTTTGCTTTGCAGAAGCCTTTCAGTTTCATGAGGTCCCATTTATTACTTGTTTATCTTAGTGCCTGTGCTATTAGTGTTCTGTTTTGGTTTTTGTCTCCTATTCTATGTGTTCAGGGATATTTAATTCTTATTTCTTCAAGTTACATCTCCATCACAATCCCTTCCCTTCTCTCCCCTCCTTTTTTTTAAGTTTAAGATATATCTTCCCCCACCAACAGCTCCCCCTTTCAGCCAACAAGTGGCTCTTTCTCTTATAACAATAAATACAATACAAAACAACAGAAATAAATAGACCTATTTATTTCTGTTGAGTGACCAAGTTTTAAGATGACAAATCACATTACAGAACAACAGAGGGAGGAAGAGAAAAACAATGTGGTTGGAGCAGAGAATTTGTCAAACAATAGCACAGGACAACTATTCTACAACCCACAGATCCAAACAGACAGAAATCTAGCATAACTATCCAATGAAAAATTCTATGATTTGAGTTGAGTGATTCTATAGAGATATTTTTAATCATCAAGTTTCTTATTATAAAATCTTTTTTATTAATTAATCTATTTTTTCGAGTTACATCTCAATCAAAGTCACCTTGCTCTTCCCCTCCAGGTCCCATCCTCCCACCCTCTCTCTCCTTCTCTTCGGATGAAGGAAGCCCCCTCACATCAAAACCCTTCAGTTCATCAGTCACATGAGGGCTAAGAGCTTCCTCTTGTACTGGGGTTTGATATGGCCATACAGCTAGGGTAAAGCGTTTCACTAATAAGCAATAGGGTCCATAACTTGATGCTGGGGGGAGTTTTTCATTGGATAGTTATGCTAGATTCTTGTCTGTTTGGATCTGTGGGTTCTAGGATAGTTGTCCTATGCTATATGCTTAATATCCACTCATAATAGAGTACCTAACATTTGTATCTTTCTGGATCTGAGTTAGCTCACATAGGATGAACTTTTCTAGACCCATTCATTTGGTTGCAAATTGCATGATTTCCTTGTTTCTGATAGTTGAGTAGTATTCCATTGTGTAAATGTATCACATTTTTTTCTATCCATTCTTTGGTTGAAGGAATCTAGATTGTTTTCAGTTTCTGCCTATTATTAATAAAGCTGCTATGAACATAGTTGAGGAGATATTCTTGTGGTTTGGTGGAGTATCTTTTGGATATGCTCCAAGGAGTAGTATGACTGTTTCTTGAGGTAGGACTATTCCCAATTTTCTAAGTGAGCACCAGATTAGTTTCCAAAGTGGTTGTACAAGTTTGCATGCCCATCAGCAATGAAGGAGTATTCTTTCTCCACATCCTTGCCAGAATGTGCTATCTCTTGGGTTTTTGATCTTAGTCTTTCTGACAGGTGTGAGATGGTATCTCAGAGTCATCTTGAGTTGCATTTCTCTGATGATCAATAAGGTTGAACATTTCCTTAAGTACCTCTCAGCCTTTACAGATTCCTCTTTTGTGAATTCTCGGTTTAGTTATGTATCCCATTTTTTTGATTCAATTATTTGGTGTCTTGGTATTTAATTTCTAGAGTTCTTTATATATTTTATATATTTTGGTTATTAGCCATCTGTCAGACATAGGGTTGGTTGGTGAAGATCTTTTCCCAATCTGTAGGCTACAATTTTGTTCGAATGACAGTGTCCTTTGCCTTACAGGAGCTTTTCAGTTTCATGAAGTCCCATTTATTGATTGTGGGTTTTAGAGCCTGAGCTATTGGTGTTCTGTTCAGGTAGTCGTCACCTGTGCCAATGAGTTCAAGGTTTTACTCCACTTTCTCTTCTATTAGATTAAGTGTGTCTGCTTTTATGTTGAGGTCTTTGATATATTTCAACTTAAGTTTTATGCAGGGTGATAGATATGGGTCTATTTGGATTCTTCTACATGTTCACATCCAGTTAGACAAGCACCATTTGTTGAAGACAATTTCCTTTTTTCATTCTTCAAGTTGTATGACTGTTTCTTGAGGTAGGACTATTCCCAATTTTCTAAGTGAGCACCAGATTAGTTTCCAAAGTGGTTGTACAAGTTTGCATGCCCATCAGCAATGAAGGAGTATTCTTTCTCCACATCCTTGCCAGAATGTGCTATCTCTTGGGTTTTTGATCTTAGTCTTTCTGACAGGTGTAAGATGGTATCTCAGAGTCATCTTGAGTTGCATTTCTCTGATGGTTAAGGATGTTGTGTGTGGGTTTCTTTCTGGGTCTTCTGTTCTATTCCATTGATCAACCTGTCTGTTTCTGTGCCAGTACTATGCTGTTTTTATTACTGTTGCTCTGAAGTACAGATTGAAATCAGGGATGGTGATACCTCCAGATGTTCTTTTATTGTACAAGATTGATTTAGGTATTCTGGTTTTTTTTGTTTTTCCACATGAAATTGAGAATTTCTATTTCAATGTCTGTAAAAAACTGTGTTGGTATTTTGATAGGAATTGGATTGAATTTGTATAATGCTTTTGGTAGATGGTCATTTTTATTATGTTGATCTTACCTATCCATGAGTGTGAGAGATCTTTTCATCTTCTGATATCTTCTTCCATATCTTTCTTCAGATACTTGAAGTTCTTGTTGTACAGATCTTTCACTTCTTTGGTTAGAAATATCCCCGGGTATTTTATATTATATTATTGTGAAGGGTGTTTTTTCCTTAATTTCTTTCTCAGCCCTTTATTTTTGTGTAAAGTAGGGCTACTGATTTTTTACAATTAATTTTGTATCCAGCCACTCCTTGTTGAAGGAATTTATCAGCTGTAGGAGTTCTCTGGTGGAATTTTTGGGGTCACTTATGTATACTATCATATCATATGTGAATAAGGATACTTCGATTTCTTCCTTTTTAATTGTATCCCCTTGATCTCCATTAGTTGTCTTATTGCTCTAGCTAGAACTTCATGTGCTATGTTGAAGAGACATGGGGAGAGTAGGCATCCTTGCCTTGTACCTGATTTTAGTGGAAAATCTTTAAGTTTCTCTCCATTGAATTTGATGTTAACTATTGGCTTACTATATTGCCTTTATTAGCAGCTTGTTTAAGTTGTAGATTACATTGATGGATTTTAATATATTGCACCACCCCTACATCCCTGGGATGAAGACTACTTGATCATGGTGTGTGATACTTTTGATGTGTTCTTGGATTCGGTTTTCAAGTACTTTATTATTTTTTCATCCATGTTCATAAGGGAAATTGGTTGGAAATTCTCTTCGCTTGTTGGGTCTTTGTGTGGTTTATGTATTAGGGTGACTGTGACCTCAGAAAATGAGTTTAGCAGTGTTCCTTCTCTTTCTATTTTGTGAAAGAGTTTGAAGAGTATTGGTATTAACTGATCTTTGAAGGTCTGGTAGAATTCTGTGCTGAAACCATCTGGCCCTTGGCTTTTTTTGGTTGGAAGACTTTTAATGACTGCTTCTATTTTCTTTTGAAAGAATTTTGCAGCTATCCTTTGTTAGAACTCAATATTGTTTGTTTGTTTGTTTGTTTTAGAGGCAGAGCCTCATAGACTTCCCCTTGGAAGTGCCCTCTGATGACTCATTCAAGGGCAATTGACAGAGATGAAATCAAAGGACCAACATCCACCATAAGCAAAGGACAGATGGATGTCTGTCTGTTTATATCTTTCATCCGTTATAAGTGAAGTGTTAACTGTAGTTCCCATTTTAAGTATAGAAGAGAATTTCTGTCCACTGATAAGGAAAATAAAAGGAGAAGGTCTTCCAGAATAAATTCTCTGGAATGTTCTGTAGATGGATGATACATAATGATAGTGAGGCAAAGTTAGTGAACTAACAGTTACTTACCTACAGTTTCTCCAAAGTAGACCACACTCCGTGAAACAATTACTTCTTCACTACTGGGTATTTGAACATCTAAATTTCCAAAGAATATGTGACATAAGCACCAATTTACCTGGAATTCTCAATTTAGAATTACTTGGAAAAATAAACAAAAAATTAAAAATGAAATAAGATGCCACTAGTGAAAATTTTTCCTAGAGGTATTGTGTAGCCTGTTTTCACCAAACACTGTTACTTGAGAGACCATTGGAGTCAACACTTACAGTTACACTCTGTTCTCCACTGTTAATGGTTCAGTGCCTAATATGCATACAATTTTTTATACACGCAACAGAAAACTCCTTGTAGACAAAGAATGGACTTTTTACAGATGGATACAATCAGAGGTGATTTTTCTCCTCGGGGGGGAGGACATTTAAGATTGTCTAGAGACATAGTTCATGGTTTCAATTCAGGATGAGGAAGTGTTTCTGTAAACTCTTGGAACACACTACAAAGCACAATACACTCTTAGCAATGAATTTTCTGTGCCTTAAGATCTCTGATACTGTTTAAAGAAATTCTTTTATTGTAATCCTCTAAATTTATCATTGTTCTGCCCTTCTTGGCATTTGCATTCAGCCATCAATAGACACTGTCCTTCAACATTTTGTTAATGAGAACCACTTCTTATGCATAAACATCCCAGCATTTCCCCAGGAACGTGCGGATCTTTTCACAACTGTGGCTCTACGTTGACTGAGATGTTCCGGAAATATTGAAATTAATTTGATGTTCAAGTGGTTCATCTCTGCTATTGGCTCTTCCTGGGTGAAAGGGCATAAGCCAAATGCAAAATGAAGTTGTGAAGTATAACAGATGTGCTTTTAACTACTGTTAAGTGACTGCAGATGACACATCATTTAAGATGCAGTGGGAATGTCTGAGAGGCATCAGAAAGTAGTTTAAAGCAGTTCCTTCCAACAACATCAAGAAATTAGAATGGAGCAGATACCCACAGTGCAGTAGAAGAGGCAAAATTCCTGGCTTTTCAGAAGGATGGGAAAGGGAAAATGCTGTTTGGTGTACTGCTTTGAAGCCCCTGCAATGGTCAGATTTGTGTGTTTTTAGACCACAGTATCAGTGCTGAGACATTTATGATCAAGTACTGACAGGTTACTTATACTTTCCATAGGATGAGGAGGATGTGTGTGTTGGGTGAGTAGTCATTCAGTGTCACACTGTACAGTAAGTTGTTTAACTGGCTTGCAATTTTCTTAAAATAAATAAAGAAAAATTGGTAGGATGAGGCTTTTCTTCCACTATCTTGAAATGATTGGTCAGAGGGTGCTCTGAGATATGATAATGGCTCATGTATAATATGATACAATTGGATATTATTACACTTACATACCATCTGTTCATTTCTATTTTTTACCCATTTGTTTTATATGTAACTATTTTTGTCTCACATGATACACATTTGCTAAGAAAATCTCAAGCATATTTGGTGTAGGAGGCCTTCTGGACCCATGACTTTCAGAGTAGAAAAAGATAGAATTTCATTTAGCAAGCCTTTATCTATTTAATTTAGAGACATTTTTTATCCCTGTATTCAGGGAGTTCATTAATTGCACATTTTACAGATTTGCTGTTCTTTTTTCTTTAACAATGCTATTTGGATTCAGGCTCACATTCAGGAGCATTGGAATTTAGCCAGTTTGTGAAATTTAATATCTGAATTTTTAATCATCCTAGATTATAAATTCTATACCACACACTACATTCTTCCCTTGGTACACATATTCTATCATTGCAAGCAGTTTGCGACAGATTTATCTCCCTTAATCAACTTCCCTATAGAAAAAAAAACAACCAAACAAATAAACAAGCAAACAAAAATAACCACACACCTAAAAGTACTGTTGCTTGGTCACACCCTCTGATACACACTCTTTCCACCATTCCACAAAAGAGTTGTTGCTTGACTTTTCCTGGGGAGAAATAAAGAGATGTGTATATCTATTCATCAAAGCTAGAGAGGGTGACACAGATCAGACAGGATTCCATCCAGGTCTAGCATGGTATGCCAATGAGTTTACGGAAAATTCTTACAGGACCATGGACAACTCAAAGGTAAGTTATACCATAATGAATTCTCTTGAGCAACTTATAGGAAGCTACATCACTGAAAAATCTCAGCCACAGCATGGGTGACAAAGGAAAAAAAGCACAGCACTCAAGATCCCCATCTAAACCACTGATTTTCAGAAATCACTCATCATTTGCCACTTACATGACCTATGTTAGCTTAGGGGACCTTGACAGCCTTATTAATTTCCCCTTCTCCCACAATAGGGGATAATAGGCCTGGTATCTTTAGGGTATCATGCAACTGAGCACAAATTCTAATTCAAGATCGCAACAATCATTTCTTGTTCAGAAAAAAATGGCTACCCAACTTTCTATGCTCGACCCCAGCTCTTAGATTCTTTCAGTCTTCTTTTCTACAATGTTCCCTGAGCTTTATAAAGTATCTGAATCATTTATATCTATTTGGAGTTAAGAAGTGGCTCACTAAGTCACAACAATTAAATAGACCACAACAGGAGATATGTATTCCCACCATGTCAAGCAGTTAAGTGTTGTCAGTAACTATTGCTCACTTCTGGAAAGAAAAAATTAGTTTTCCTGAATCTGTGGCTAACAGAAGCTGCAATAAACAGATGAAAACACAAATATAATCATCTGCTGTTATACCCACAGATAACTTCATCAAGGAAGTTTCCTTTTGCAAAAGACAGTCTACTGCAGAAAATGACAACCAAACAAAATACAGAATTGTGGTGCCCAGTCCTAATCAATACATCAACAAAATACCTTGACACTGAAGGAAAGGAAGGAAAGATTGTAAGAGCCAGAAGATCAGGGAGTTTGCTGTGGGATTGTGTTTCCTAGTAATATCAGAAATTACACCCATAAAGTCTCATCAATGTGACTGCCCAAACATGAGTTGAACAAGAATGATTTTAAAGAACATGCCAAAGTGGATGTGGAGAAACTCCACAAGGCCTCAACCCTACATAAAGAGCAATAGGCAACCGAGGAAAGTAGGGGTCTAGAAAGGTGTCTTACCAAGGAAGAGTAACCAATTGGTTGTTCAGTGCTGAACAGCACTGAAAATGAATGCACACATAACATAGAGACTGAAGAAGCTATATTTTGGGAATATTTATGTATCCACATATGCACATATGCATGGAATAGCAATTAAAGAAAAAGAGGTCATGACTTTGAAGAAGAGCAAGAAGGGGTATATGGGTTAGATAGAGGAAATGGAAGGGAGAAGTGTTTTAACTATACTATAAGCTTAAAAAAAATAAACCACACAAATACATAGAATCCAACCTAACAGACATACCATATTCATTTAGTGAAACAAAGGAGTAGCTTCCCTGCTGGGGCTCATGACCTCACCCACAGTTTTTTCACTGGCGTACAATGCTAGTAATGGAAAATGTTTGCACCAATATCGTTGTGCCACTCTTATGTCAACAGGTACTATTGCCTGTCCTGCTACGAGTATAACACATGGGGTCATAACCAAATAGAACATTTATGAATAAATGTGCTCCAGAAGACTTCATAACACTTTACAGAACCAATCAGCAACGCTCAGGGAAGGAGTGTCCAGTTTAGTTCAAACCTGTTTACCTCATGTCCTGAAACCAAACTATGTAGTGTCTTCAGCAATATACAGTTCTGGCATATGAACAACAGCAGTGGAAATAGTTTATAGTGTGCATATGTAGAAGCATCATGGGCTTCACTGGACAACTACTTGTTGGGAGATAGCTCATTCTTGCACTAAGATTTTCACCCAACAGCTTGTAGTTTGTGAGTCTGACCGTTTTCACCCATGCAGAAAAACACTATATTTGACTCTCTGCTGCTTTCATTAATTTTTTCCAAATGTCTTTACAGATATGAAAATAGTCCCACTCTTAGCAGGGACAACTCGACAAAAACAATTCCACTGAAGAGTCTCCTGGATAATGAGTGTATGCATACCAATACCACTGAAGAGTCCTGATGAGGTGATGTTATACATTCTAAATGTTAATTAATTGGTCCTGCTCACTTTCTGTTAGTTACATTGTCTCTGATTGGTTGAATAAATGCTGAGGTCTGAGATTGGGCAAAGACAGAGATAGGCAGGACTTCTGAAGCAGAGAGGTTCTTAGGTAGTAAAAGCCTCCAGAGGATGAAGCGTCAAAGAGCAGGAAGGAGGACACAAGTCATGGGGTAGAGAAAAGATCGTCATTCTACTTGGCCAGAAACATCAGCATAACATGGAAAAAACAGTCCAAAGGGATGCATGTATATATGGGGTAATAGTTGGGGAATAGAATTAAGAGCTAGTTTAGATGGGCTAAGATTACTCAATCTGGGCCAAGGCTTGTTAAAAATCTATGTGGTATCTGTGTACTCATTTATAATGGCAGGTTAAGAATTAACCCGCCAATCAATTAAATATAACCTAAATATTGGTAAATAATTTAAATACCCAAGTTCTATAGAGTCCCAAAATAAGTCTTCATTGTTTATTCCCCTCTATTACATCCAAGAGGTGAGTGAATGAACTTTCTGTGTCTTGTGAGCCATACAAGTCTCATTCCCTCTTCCCTTTGGTGGGGGGGTATTAATAAGTTTGATCTTTTAATCTGTTGTGTGACATTTTCCTTAGCTTCCTGAATCTTAGGAGTCTTCTAACTGCTGACAATAGACTCAATACATTTTAAAATTCTAATGATGATTTTCATGAAAGAATACTCAACATATATAATAGGAAGAGACAAACATCTATATAAATTGTGAGGAAATGAATATTCAGTTGCAAAAGCAATATGAGCCTTAAAATTGCATATATGGAAACTAACTGGAAAAAGAATCAAGGAGATAAAACCATGAAACTTAGCAGAAAATAGGGGAAATCATACATTGAAGTGGATTTAGCAATTATTTTTTGTATTAAACAACTAAAATAAACATATATGAATTAGATTACATTAAAATTGAAAATTTTGTACATCAGGGTACACAATACACAATGGGAAAAGACAACTTGAGGAACAACAAAACATATTTGCAAATCATATATCAGATACATGGTTACTATCAATGATTCATAATGAATTACTACAACTCAACAATAACATCATAAGTTGTAGTATCATTTTCAGCATCCAAAAGATATAACCCCAGTATCAAATGCTAAACAAAACATGGTATGTACACAATGGAAGACCCATGCAACTTTGAAAAAGATGGAAACTCACAAATGCCCCAACATGTATGATCCCTGAGAGCAGTGTTCTTAGTGAAAATAGCAAGCTGAAATGACAACCTTCCACTTTTGTGACATGCCTAAGTAGACAAAATTGCAGCAATTTAAAGTGGGATGGTAGTTACGAGGGTCTACAGAGAACAGGAAATGGAGTTGTTTGAATGGGTATGGAATCTGAGTTTTGCAAATTGAAAAAAAAATAAAAAATTCTTAAGATTAGTTGTATAATAATATTTATACACTTCATTCTAGTAAACCAGACAGTTCAAGGTGGTCTAAATGATTGTGTATATTTTCCACCTTCATTTCGTATCCTATGACATTTCCCCATTGCTAAGTTTGGATGACTATGACTAAAATACATTGCTTATGCCTATGAAATGACATACTAAAACCCACCAATATGTATAATTAACATATACTAGTAAAAATTTTTAAGTGAAGGGAAATATCAAGGTTATGAGTAAAGAAAAAATAAATACTATTTTTTCAATGTTCTATACATTCTTTAAGAAATCCATACAATATATTTTAATTATACTCATCCCCTCTCCCAAATCCTCAAAGATCCACAGCTTTTTCTACACGCTCAACATTAGGCAGTTTTGTTTTAACTAAGCATGAATACTGATTTCATAATTAAGTGATATTTATTGATATCAAGTTTTCTCTCTCAGCATGCTGCTAAACTATCTGTCCCCAGGTTCAAATTGGAAGGTGATTTAATATGAGATAGAGGGAGAGTTAATGATATTTTGAAAGGCAAGAAAAAAACACAAATAAAATAGTTCCTGTTTCTATGGTGGAAAACAATGGTTATCATCTGTTTTAAACCTGTTCAGGCATGCAGTGGAATCTCTTTCAGTTTTGAGGAAGAATCAGCCATTTATGTTGAGTAGAACCAATTCTTGATGCACAGCAAGAGCAGTGGGATCGCCACGTGATTTCAGCTGAAGGAAGTAGAAAGTCAAGTCATGTGTAAGGCCTGTTGCTCTGACGTCTGAGCAGTCCAGCTCCCTGAGAAATAAGGTGAAATCACTCACCTCCTCCACCTAGCCACCTCTGCAGAATCCTCAGCTCACCTGCTTCCTTCAAGCCGTGAGGCTTCTGCACCTGGCAATCAATGACCTCCAGTGTCTAGTAGTCTTTGGGGCTCCAAAGGCACACCACACACACAAAACAATTTCAGCGTCAGGTAATGATCTGTCTGTCATCTTGCAAAAACCAGCAGGAGTATATCAATTGGCAATTCTTTTTTACCACCTTAGAAAACAGCTGCTGTCCCATCTGCCTGGCAGTTTGCCAAGGAAACACCGGCAGTCAGTTATCACAGAGCTGTCAATAATCCATGGTAGCCAGACTTAATAAAGTAACCAGGAGGGGATATCATTTAATCAGGGGGTTCCAAACAGGGAGAAGCAATTGGGATTTCTAAACAGGTAAGTGGGGTGGTGGGTGAGCTTATAAATCATTATTACTAAGCTGATGATTGGCAGGTTCAGCCTGCCACGGACATGAGATTTCTCATGCTGTCCTCATCATGCTTCTTCCCATGACTGTTAATCTTTTTTTTTTTTTTTTTTTTTTTTGGTTTTTCGAGACAGGGTTTCTCTGTGTAGCCCTGGCTGTCCTGGACTCACTTTGTAGACCAGGCTGGCCTCGAACTCGCAAAGATCCGCCTGCCTCTGCCTCCCAAGTGCTGGGATTAAAGGCGTGCGCCACCACTGCCCGGCCATGACTGTTAATCTTTAATGTGCAAATGAGATAGGAGTCTACCCTTCCCTAGAACTTGGCTCCCTAACCGTTATATTTCTGGCATGTGTCGGTCACATATATTGGCTAGATACTGTCCAGAGAAGGGACACCTTGGTGAAACATTCAAACAAAATATGGATACCATAGATCACACTCAAAGTCAAAAAATAATCAGATAATAAACAAACATGTGATAATAAATAGCATGTGCTGCCATGTTATTTTTATAGAAAAATCTGTAAATATACAATAGATTTTTAATTATGTAATTTAAAATATATTTTATATTATATAATATAATAATATTTATATATATTATAGATTTTTCTAAGAAATAAGACTGGGGGCATAGCTTTGTGATAGAACACTGACCTCAAAATTCTAAGGTATTTTCTAAGGAATTTTTTCAAGCAATCCTTAAAAGGGAAGTATTTACAAAACCCTTCCCTTTGAGGCACAGGGATTTAAGTGGAAGAGGAGGCAGAAAGATTTTAAGAGACTAACAACCATAAATGTGTGTGTGTGTGTGTGTGTGTGTGTGTGTGTGCGCGCGCGCACACACGCGCACATGCATGTGTGAGTGTGCACACAAATGATTGTCCTTGCATGTTTTTTGTTTGGTTTGATTTTTTTTTTTGTCTTATTGGTAGTCTTTGTTTTACCCTTTTGTTTTTGCTTTATGGGTTTTAGAAGAGGGATAAAGAAAGAGAGAAAAGGGAGGCGAAGATGGCGGCGACCTACACTGACACATTTTGAACGCAGGAAAAAAGAGCCATAAAAAACACAGAGTTATTGGGCACTGTGCAAAGACTGGAGGGGCTAGACCCCCCCGGGAACATTCACAGCTCCCAAGGGACTGTTAAAAGTCCCACGGTAAGGCTCTCCCCACATTTCTCGCAGACACGGAAGCCACTAAACCCAGGATTCGGGAACACCCATTTGGAGAGGCGCCTGGTAAGATTGACCCCAACTCAAAGCAGGCAGAAACAGAGGCCACTTGGTGATCGCCCATTAGCCTACTGGGCTCCCCACACCTCAGGAAGAACTTATAGCAACTTAAGAAACTTTGCGGGATAGTGGAAGTCTTAGCAAGGAAGAAACAGGGTGCTCGGCGGGTGGTCTGCAGCTGCTTGAGACACAGAGGTTCTGAGAGAGCAGGAAGCCGCCGGTGGGCAAAGTAATCAGGGTGGGAAGTAGGCTCAGGCAGGTGGGAGGGGCAAAATCCCCGCGCACCCACGGCAGGACAACTGGGGAGGGAGCCCAGCGTGGGCGGGGCCAGGTATCCGCAAACCCACGGCAGGACAACTGGGGAGGGTGCCCGGTGTGGGCGGGGTCAGGGATCCGCGCACCCACAGCTGAGCTGCTGGGGCGATAGGACCACTCAGGCGGCCGGACGATCATGGGCTCGGTGCACCCATGGCCGAGCAGCTAGGGAGGGAGACCCAAGGCTGGGCAGAGAGGGAGGGAATCAGGCACAGGGGTCAGGCCTGTGGCAAGAAGCCTAGTGAGAAACCAGAAATCAGGGGACCATAGCTGTATTCTGGAAAATCCAGACATATTAGGTGTGGAGCCAGAGCCTGTGAGCCTCTGTGATGACAAACAAAGCCCACAGAATCTGTGCCTGGGCAAACAGGTCCATACCATCAGAACCATTACAGGCTGATAACTCAGAGTGCAACATAGAGAAGTCTGAATTGGGAGCAGTGAAACAATCCTGGTCCATTACTCACAATCTGGGAATAGGCTGCACCAGCTCACAGTGCTTCAGGCGATTAAAACCACAGTGACACTGAAATCCCCCTGTAAGCAATGACAGATAGCCAAGTAACTCGTCCCCTGCACCAAAGAATCCCCTGTGGATCCAAGCACAGAAAACGACAAGAACAGACAGCTAAATGCATCCAATGGCCAAAGTTCCAAGAAAAAATAGAAATCAAGGAAATATGACTCCAACAAAGCAGAATTATCCTAGCTCATCCAATTCGGATGACCTCACACCAACAGAAACACAGGAAAACGTTGACAATTCTGCATTATGGAAAGTGATAGAGTCCCTTCAAGAAGAACTTAAATCTATGAAGGAATTCAAAGAAGCCACAATTTTAAAGGTCAAAACAACGAACAACACCATTAAAGAGCTCCAAGCCAAGGTGACAGAGCTTGAACAGGAAAAGGACAAAGCAATGAAAGATTTTCATACAAAAACAAGCAAGCTGGAGAAGGAAATGTACAAAACTAACAAAACCATACAAGACATGAAAATAGAAATAGAAACAATAAAGAAAACACAGTCAGAGTTAAAAGAGGAAGTGGAGAATCAAGGGATGAGAAAGGAACTACGGATGTGAGTATCAAAAATAGGATGCAAGAGATGGAAGAAAGGATCTCAGGCATGGAAGATTCGATGGAAGAAATCAGTACAACATCTAAAGAAAATGAGAAGGCTAGAAAAATCTCTCACCCACAACATCCAAGAAATCAAGGAATCAATGAAAAGATGGAACCTAAGAATTATAGGTATAGAGGAAAGAGAGGACTCCCGACTCCAAGGTCCAGGAAATATCTTCAACA
>CAJQZJ010013540.1:5062234-5082246 GCA_907164525.1 Lophiomys imhausi
CCCCCCCCCCCCCCCAAAAAAAAAAAGAGGGTAATTTTCCCAGGGTTTGGATTGGGGCAGGGCTCTGTTCTTATCTTTCCAGGAGAATCGAAGTGTCCATTCGGGGAGCCTGGGGACGGTTGGACAGCGGAAACCTCAGCAGAGAGCAGAATCAGGCACCAAGGAGGACGAGTGACCCAGTTGATTCAGCCTGGCAGACTTCCTCAATAGCAGTCTCCACTGGGGGCCTGCAACCACCAAGGCAATCCAATGTCGCTGGGACCATTCAGCTCTACACAATGCCCAGGCTGGAACCTCAGTGAAGCCTGCAAGATCAGCTTCTGCCTACAAACCCCTTAGGTCATCTAAACAGCTGAGAACAGAAGGACTGAACATAAAAGGATTGTACTAATATTTTTAACCATTTTTTCCATTTGGGTTCGGGCCCCAAACAAGTTTACTGCGACCCAGTTCAGCAGGAAGTCACTTTAAGAGAGTGACGTCCCATGCCCAGAGGGTGGGGAGGGTGTTTCTCCGCCCTTCTTTTTGGTTATTTGAAGGATAACTGAAAACTATGATATTTAGGGGAAGAGATTACAAGCTGATAAATGGTCCTGTTTAATGGGTTTTGGAGGTTAGCCCCAGGGACTTCCTACTTTTCCTTTTCTGTATCCTTCTTCCTCTCCTATGTAGGAGTGCATAATCTTGAGAAAAATGAGACATAGACATAACACAGGAAGGTCCAAGAAGAAGGGGCAGATTATTGAATATGCCCTATACCTTTGTATATTGATACAAAATTAGTAGTGTATTTGGCTAAAGTGGTATTGACCATTGTTTATTGTGCAAAAATAAGATTGTATTGGATTACATCGGTACTGATCTTTGTATATTGATACAAAATTAAGATTATAGTTGGCCACAATGGTATTGACCCTTGTATACGGACGTAATATTAAGATTGTATTGGGCTACATAGGCATTGATCTTTGTATATTGATACATAATTAAGAGTATATTTAACCACAATTGAATAGATCTTTGTATATTGATACAAAATTAAAGGTAACGCTTACTAATGGTATCATACCTAGAGATACTTAAAAATAAAATGTGAAGCTCTGGCCTCTTGATACCAACCGTCTAAAACGGTCTAGGATAGTTAAAACAAACTCCTAGTCATGCAAACATGTCACTTTTTAGCTACTATGACAGTCTATCACAGATATTCTCTAAACTACCCAGTAATCAAGTTGTTAAGAGACAAGCAACATTTGCTTATCTAAATACAAGAGATGAATAGGGCATCTTCAAAAACCCCAAGAGATCTGCAGAATATGGCATTCAAAGATGTTATCTTAAATTAAGATTTTCTTTTTTTGATATCGAGACATATCAGCTCCTGACAGCACCCCCTATTCTACTCCAAGTAGAAGATAAGCATCGGAGAATCTCCAGTGTGAGATGGTTGAATTAGTGGCAAGCCTATCTCTTGGCATGAAAAAACCCCTTGTTCCAACTGCAGACAAACTGCTGTCCAAAAAGGACAAAACTTGGTAGCAGGGAAGTCGACAGCCTAACTCTGCCAAGACAGGGTAGGTAAGTCCTTCATAATCCCTGCTCTACAACAAATGTCTGTCAGAGAAACAGGACCCAAAGGCTGAAGACTGATGCAGGAATGTATGGAGAGAAAATGGGAACTGTGCAGGCTGTCACTGGTATGTCATTTCTTAGTTTTGGAAGCTGCAGGCCCTGCACTTCCTATATAAGCAGATATATTTATCCCTCTCAGGTCTCTGAGGTGGTTGAAGAATAGACAGCTAGAGTCTCATAGTTAAATTTTGAGTTGTTTAGGAATCAAGAGGGTGTTATAGATCTAAGAAGACACTCTTAAAAGTGTTTTGCAAGTTAGTATGAATGTTGAGTCAGATATAGACCTTTAAACTCATGGAGATGGTTAGATAGTAGAATGTTAAATTCAGGGGCCAAATATGTATAAATTGGACATTGGGAAGGTATACTGGGCCATTTAACTCTCATAAATGTGGCATATTTATATCTGTTGTTTTGTATAGTATTTACTGTTATAAGAGAAGGAACCATCTGTTGGACTGAAAGGCTAAACTTCTGGGGGGAAGAGGGTGGAAGGTTGGGATAGGAAGGGGGAATAGTGAAGGGTTTGCGACTGAGCTGTAACTTGAAGAAAAAAAATAAAGTATTTAAAAATAAAAAGAAAGAGAGAAAAAACATGAAATTGGATTCTAGGGAGTAGGGAGGTAGAAATGTTTGGGAAGAATTGGACAAAGGGAAAGGATATGAACAAAATATATTATGTGTAAAAACATTTTAAATAAAAATTTTAAATTCCTTAGCTAGTCAGAAAAGGCAAGAATTAATAATGTTCATGATTATTATTTGTTCCAGAGAACATATGCTAATATTAGACTATGTGGTATTCTAGATTTTATTTTAGTTATAGATATATTCCCACCCAATAGTTGTCCTCTTCTATTTGTGTATTGTCACCAAAAAGATTCAAAAATATCTATTACAAAAAATTGAAGAGAACAGGATGTAGATGGGTAAGTTCTGTTGATATCTTCTGAATTGATTGTTAATGGTATTTTGTGTTATGTTTATGATGTATAGATTTTGTGTGTATGTCTGTGTATATGTTCATGTATGTGTTTCCATGTGTGTGCAAGTGCATATGTGTACATGGAGGACAGAGACCAACATCAGATGGCTTCCCCAATCCCATTCCACCATGTTTTTTTTGAAACAGAGTTTCTCACTGAAGCTAGAGATCATTGATTATCCTGGACTGGCTGACCACCAAGCTCCAGAGAATCTATGGACAATTCCCCGGTGCTGGGGTTACATACTCACCCTTCCACATCTGGATTTCTATAAGGGTTTGGGGGCTCAAACTATGGTCTTCATGCTCCTATAGCAAACACATTACTAACTGAGTCATCTCCTTGACCATGTGTGATATATGATAGAGCATAAACTCTTTGAAATCAAGTGTGTGTTGTTCTGACGTTAATGTGCTGTTCTAAAATGAGAAATGTCATAGACAACACAGGCTGAAATTCAGTCTATCTCAAGATTCATCACCCCTTAATAACTTCATCGTTACCCATTCACTAATGTACAAATATATACTAATCATTCCATGGTGACAGTAGCAAAGCTTAAAAAATATGTAAAAGCGCCGGGCGGTGGTGGCTCACGCCTTTAATCCCAGCACTTGGGAGGCAGAGGCAGGCGGATCTTTGTGAGTTCGAGGCCAGCCTGGTCTACAAAGTGAGTCCAGGACAGCCAGGGTTACACAGAGAAACCCTGTCTCGAAAAACCAAAAAAAAAAAAATGTAAAAGCAATAGCTAGGCTTGACGACATACACCTATAATCCCAGCACTTGAGAGAAGGCAGAACGATCAGGAGTTCAAGACCATCCTTTTCCACATAGCATGTTTGACCAACCAAGGTACATGATACCATGTCCCAATAAATAAATAAATAAATAAATAAATAAATAAATAGATAGATAGATAGATAGATAAATAAATAAATGAACAATTGAAAAAATAAGATGTAAGAGATTTAGTAAACAAGAATGTTCATTTCTTCCACATACCTTCTCTCATAAATTATAGATACAAAACAAAAAATAAATATTTTCATAAAATTAGTACAGTAGTTTTGGATTAATACTATTTATTCAGAATTGAAAGCATAAAATATATAAAACAAAATACTGTTAGATTTCATTCTACAAATCATTAAATTCTTTCCACTGAAAGCTTTTTGAAATAAGTGGAAATGTTCCTAAGTTGTTAAGGCTTGTCATGTAGATTCTTATGTTATTCTTGACCAAAAAACCTTCAAAATGATTAAAAAATATACATGAAAACTCATCTACTTAGTAACTTAAGCAATGTAAATTTATATAACATAATCTCAAAATGAGAACTTCTGTTCATTCTGTCAAAGTCAGAGTGCATAAATAGCTTGCATATTCACTTTAAAACATTTAAATTGTGGGAACACCGGAAATATCAAAAAGGAGTTGACCTGTGGAAAGCACCTGAAATGTGTACTAAATATTCAGTGATACAACTACACAGATAACTTCTACAAACTAAAGAGCTTTAAATGGCAAGCGACTACAAATAAGCCTCTTACAGAAAAGTCTGTGCACATTAATTTATCAGAAAGACATTAAAGCACATGGATAATCAAATTTTCATTAGCATCATCAGGTACCAATATTTGCTTTTCAATGAAAAACAAAATACTCAGTGTTAGAAATGTTGAAAACTAAAATCTTCTATTATACACTGGTTGGTATAAAATAGCACAAAGCATTCTTCTATCATATATGGTTTGTAGAAATAAAAAATAGCACAAGTATTATTCCAGAGAAGTAACAGCTCACATAAAAATTCAAATGTTTACGTGTTTTCCTTTATCCATTCTAGTTTTTGAAAATTATTTTAAATGGATTTGTTTGGGTTTTTTGTTTGTTTGTTTTTGTTTTGTTTTGTTTCTGTTTTTGTTTTTTGAGACAAGTTTTCTCTGTGTAACAACCCTGGCTGTCCTGGAACTCTCTTTGAAGATCAGGCTGGCCTTGAATTCACAGAGATCTGCCTGCCTCTGCCTCCCGAGTGGTGGGTGCACCGCTACCTCTGGCTTTTAAATGGATATTAACATTAATGTACAAACAAATATTCAAGTATATTTAAGACATATAAATCATGCATGACATTAAAATGTTCTTCATCACAGTGTTTATGGTGGATAATGGTAAGAGATTTCTCAAGTACATAATGGCATGCTGCTAAAATACAATTTAATGAATAAAAATAGTTTGAAAATCAGTACTTATTGATGAGACATTTTAATATCTTAATACTAATTGATATTAATGTGATTTCTTACTTAGGCATTGTCATATTTGGAAGTGTGGAAAGTTTGTTACCAAACATACACATTATGATCTAGTTCTACTATAATTTTAATAGTAAGTATACATGAATTAACTCCCTCCACTATATAAAATGTAGGTGGTTTTATTTAATTGTTTTAGTTTCTTTTTAAGCATACAAAGATACTGCATGTTCTTCTCAAGCATACAAAGATACTTTGATTTTCAGCAGTGTTATGGAAAGTGTGTCTTAATAGAAGATAAAGTGGTTTTTGTTTTTTTTTTTGCTCCCCCCCCCCCCCCCCCCGAAACTCACATGCATCCAAAGCTGGCTGGCTACCAAACATCAAGGATCCACCTGTCTCGGTCTCTGGCAGTACTAGGATTACAGAGAGTACATACCATACCCTGCATTTTTATGTCAGCTCTGGAGGATCAAATGCAGAATTTCATGCTGGAGAAGCCTTACCAACTAATATATCTCTTCAGCTCAATAAATAATTTGCTTTTACACAAAATAATGTGTCCAGTTTCCAAATGCAAATTATCTATTGTCTTATTAAATAGAAAAGCTTCTATTCTTAAAGCCTTGAAGGAGTCTATAATATTGTATGAAAGAATATGATAGAAATACATGTTAGACACATATACGCATGTGTATATTTTACCTATTCATGTATACACAGCACAAATGGCAGCAAACGATGAGATTGCTTACCTCTTAGCAATGTGAGTAATACACAGTGGACTGCGGATGAGGAAATGATTACTTCTGACTGAGACGTATGGGAGTGCCTCCTCATATCTCCTGAAGACATCTGCCCTGGGTCCTGTCATTTGAATGAATTTTAATAACTAGGAATCCAGTAAAAAGCATTTCAGGGTGGGAGCACCATGAATAAACATAAGCCTTCCGCAATATGTAGATGAAGTAGTGGAGATTAGCTAAGGGCACTAAAATGGAGAACTACAGGGCATGAGACTAGAAAGGCAGACTAGGAGAAAGTTGTTTCAGACACTAGTAAGTCCCCCAGACAGAGATTTTACTCTCCTGCTGAATATGAAGATGGAAAACCTGCTAAAGTATACAGTGCCCCTGCTCTGGCTTATTTGGTCCTCTTGTGCGATCAGATATCTACTATCTAATTTAATCACCATCGCTATGAACAATTTAAAAAATTCAACAGTGAGCACTTTACCCAGTGAAAATAGTCACCAGAACCAATAAGAGAAAGATTTCACTGGATATTAATGGTTGGTGCCAGAAGTACAGTTTGTGTAAAATGAAATGGGAAAAGGCCACCAGAGTTCAGACTCAGTGCAAAAGTTGAGATGAGATTGAAGCAAATGTGCTCCTGGGTGGGTGGGGGGTACTAGCTGTAGTGATGCAGACAGAGTGTGAAGGACTAACAGAATAGTATATATGGTATGGAACCCACAGTGTGGTGTCCAACAGAGCTGCCTTGAATGGCTGCCATGTCTGTCTTGTACCAACACCCCTCGAAGAGCTCGGATACACACCAGCTAGAAGACAGCAAACATTTTATGATGACGAAATCGAACCACTGAGCTGGAAGACCTCCATCCTACGAGGTAATTCCTCTTAGTTTAATAAATGTAACAACCATTCCATTTGCTATGCGGATCCAAAATAACAGAATAGAATAAGGATCAAATCCTGTTGGAAGAACCTGGAGACCCCATGCTCAAGATGTGGGCACAGTGCTGAGGAAGGAGTCATGCATCTTTCAGAGATCCGAAGTCTTGGTGCCCGTGTCATGCTCTCCATGAGAAAGCAGAAAGTATGAGAGATATATTTTCTTGCAGTGTGAAAGACTGGCCGAGCTAGAATTCCAATAAAACTGATTGGACAGTTCATTGAAAGCAAGGCTCTTGAGGTGGAGAGATGGCTCATTTGAGTGAGAGAACTTACTGCTCCTCCGTAGTACCTGAGTTCGGTTCCCAGAAACGATATGCAGTGGCTCACAGCCCCCTGTAACTCCAGCTCCAGGGAATCAATACCACGATAATCTGCAGGCCCCTGCACTCTTGTGCGCATAGCTAAATGCAAACACGTATTCATACTTTAAAATAACGAAAATGAATTCCTTTTTTTTTTAAGAAAAACTCCAGGCTCCCTTTTTCTCCTCAGTAATACATTCCCGAAATCAGGGGCTACCATTATGAAGCATGTAATCTCATAGTTAAAAACAAATAAACAAATAAACAAAAACCCTATAAGATATAGTGGCAAGTGATTATATTCTAGAAAAAGTGCCGTTTACAACATATGGGTAAATAAATGCAAACTCAAAGACTGATGTTAACTCTTCCGGTGCATACATTCGTCAGGACCGACAATGACATACATTTATTTGAGTACTTCAGCATCACTATATAGATGATGGCCTGTCAGGGAGACAATGAGCTTTATGCTGAATACCAGCTAAAGACCGACCTGCAGTGTGCTGACTGCATGAACAGTGTGCTTTCCAAAGGACACGGGATGGTAAATCTCCCCTGGGCTTTTAAAGGTTAGATGGATTTAACTTCCCCTTTAACTTGTACTCACTCCAGCCATGCAGATTCTGCACAGCCCAGCAGAATGTGTGAGGAAAGAGGTCAGAGAGAGGGCACCACTGTGAAAAGTACCAAACGTGCTGCAAGTTGCCACAAGCACACGCGTATCTCACCATTTGTCTACCATCGGGGCCAGGTCAGGTGTTCATAACTTCTGGGAACTACTTTTATTTATAAATTTGGAAAGGATAAGTTTAACTAGAAAGTCAAAATGGAAACTTTGCTAGTCCAAATTCTGTGGGAAAAAAGTGTGGTAATCCAAAGGATTGAATTCTAATACAGTGGTAAGTATGAACCCAAACAGACCCAAGTCATCCAGTACAGGCTCTACCAGTTTGTGGCATACCCTGATCTAGCTCATCCCAACAGCTTGTTCTTCCTGAATCCCACTGACCACAGACTGTACATTTCTAAGTGACCAGTTTTTTAATTAGGACAGTAGTAAGGACACAGAACTTCACTGAAAAAAAAAATGGGCAGGGTGTTTGTCTTTTTTTGTTTTATTTTTAAACATCCTGTGTCTAAAATTATTTCTAGCAATCAGATGTGGCTGTAAAGAAAATTCAAAATGATAACTTATTTTCCCATTTTTAAAAGCCTACATAAGAAAAAAGAAATACCTTAAACTAAAAAAAAAAAAAAAAGAAGGGAAGAGGATGGGGGGTTGAGGGGGAGGAGGGTGGAAGGGTGGGACTGGAGGGGGGAGTAGGGAGGGGATTGTGATTGAGATGTAATGTGAAGAAATAAAAAATAAATTATTAAAAAAAAAAGAAATAAGGAAATATTTTAGTCATATACTACAGGATAACTATACTACAACCAATGTATCAAAGGGAACATGAACATAGAATTTTTTTTCTTGTCAATGAGACACTTTGCCCTAGTGGTGCTGCCTTGTAGGCCCCCAGTGTATGAGGAGGCTCTTGGCCCTCATATGACTGCTGAACTGGGGTGGGGGACTGTTATGTAGGGACACTCCACTCCAGAGGAGTGGGATGGAAGGGATGGGGGGGTAGAGGGTGGGAGGGCCGCACTGGGAGGGGCGGAAAGAGGACACTGTGATGGAGATGTAACCTGAATAATAAATAAATAAATAAACAAACAAATAAATAAATAAATAAGCAAACAAATAAATAAAAGAAATAAGGAAATAAATTGTGATTCGTGTTCCCTCATTAGCCTTTTGCATTCCTCCTTTCAGGTAGTTTATTGTAAGCTAAGAATTTGGATTTTGTCTAGCATCCTGATAGAGTTTGATGTTTTGTTGAAACCTGTACAAGAGATCTATAGAGAAGAACCAATTCCATGCACTTCAGTCATTCTCAGCTTGTGGATGAGCCTGGCACTCTGCTTTCTACCAATTCTTCTCTTCTTCATTTTGGAGCATCTGATCCTCACAATACCCATCTTTTCCAAATTTGTCCATGAACTCAACGTGTATATTCACTTCCATGACACCTGTTGGCTGAGTGTATAATATGACAAATATGAAGCCTCCTGCTAGGGACATGGTACCTGACAAAGCACAGAAACATCATTGGGCCTCTAAGAACGTGTGCCTAAGAAACAAGGCCAAAAAGATAAACAATGGCCTTAAGAATCAGAGGAATGAGACCAGATGTCATGGACGCACAATAAAGAATCACCTACCAGTTTCTTAGTGACACTTGAATACATTTTTCCAAGGTGATAGCTTCTAAAATGAGAGCCACATTATGAGAAGAAACCTTACTCCTAGTGACAGTAAAGGACCTTTCTGAGAAAAAAAAAAAAAAAGATGAATCTCCAAGACTGAAATGGCATACTCTACTTAAAAGCACAACTTGTAGAGACAGCCTAAGAGCAGTGTATAGGGGAAGGTGATGAGGAGGAGGAGACAGGCAGAATCTACCCAAGTAGAACTATTTCAGTTGAAGTGCACACTAGAGAGACTCCACATAGACACTAAAGAGATTCTTGATGTCCTACTCAATATCAGCTAGATAACACCCACCATAATGAGAACAATCAGCCCCACTCTCCTGATGTAACACAGCACATGTTCATTGTAACACACAAGAGACTTTAGGTAGATGATTTAGGCTGGACTAAAGAGCACATTCTCCTTGACAGGCTTCTCTGGCAGGTTTGCAGCTTAGATGACCACTCCTAGCTGATTTAGGATGGTTTGGGGGATGGGACTGAGACAGAGGAGAGACAGAAATGTGAAGGAGCCATTTCAAGTTTCTGGAAGAGTCCTGTCTGAAGGATTTCTTTGTATGAAGTAGCACTCATGGCTTTCTCAGAAATCAGACAGAGACAGGCCACCTGCTTCAGGAGAGGTGACAGTACCAGCTGATATAAAATGGTACTTACGACAGGCTATTGATCACACACTGAGTTCCTGTTGGGTGTTGAGCTGTGTCTGAGTAATGTAAAAGACAACTATGGCGAGGTATTGTCTCAAAGCCTTGAATCACAGTACTTTAGAGCCAGAGGTGGGTGGATTTCTATGAGTCAGAGGCTAACCTGGTGGTCTATATTACCAAGGTTCAGACCAACCAAGGCTACATAGTAAGACCCTGTTTAAACACAAACACACCTGAACAAATAAATATTCTCTAAGAAACCACAAGAAAGTCTTTTGTGTAATTAAATTTGATTAAAGTATTGTAATATGACAAACACATAAGGTAGATGTGATGACTATTCTTGATTTTTTACTTAACTCCATCTGAAATTAAATAAAGCCCCCAAATGCAGGGCACACCTGTGGGGGAATTTTGCTTAATTTGGAACAGGAAGATCTACTTCTAACCTAGATCTATTAGGTAGTAAGACACGCCCCTAATTCAAATCTTTGACCTGGAAACACCCACCTCTAATCTGGGCCTTGCCTTTTGCTGGAAGCCTGTATAAAGGATGTGAAAGAAGGAAGTTTTTGTTCATTGTATGCTTGTTCTTGCCTTGCTAGTAAATTTGTTTCCTCACTGACCTTAGAGTCTACTTCTTTGGGATTCCAGCCTACACTGAAAACCAAATGAGGCAACTAGTCTTATGGACTGAGTACTACTGGATTCTTGGACTTTCCATTCATAGCCAGCCATTGTTGGATTAGCTGAACCATAGCCTGGAAGAAAACCTCTTCACACACACATGAATTTGCAGATATAACCTAATGATATATCTGGCTGAACTATGTATATCATATCCCTATGATATATATATGAGGCTGATGAGATAGACACTATCTACCAAAGAATATATATATATATATTATATATAACTATACATATATTACTATATATAATAGTATAGTACAATATATATGGAGAGAGAGAGAGAGAGATTAATTCTGTAAGTTCTGTTACTCTAGAGAACCAGGACTAACATAGTAGAAAAAGACTATTGTCAAACCATCCTTCCAATTTTACTCATTTTAAAGACTTTTTTTCAATAATCTTTTTTTAATTTATTTTTTATTTCTTCAAGTTACATCTCAATCGCAATCCCATCCCTACTCCCCCCTCCAGTCCCATCCTCCCACCCTCTTCCGCCTCAACCCACTCATCCCCTTCCTTTTTTTTTAAGTTTAAGGTATGTCTTTTTCCTCCAACAGCTCCCCCTTTCAGTCCAACAAATGGCTCTTTCTCTTATAATAATAAATACAATACAAAACAACAGAGGTAATTAGGCCACAATTATAAGAGTTATATGGCTTAGCATACATTCCCAATGTCCAGTCCATATGTATTTGGCACCTGACTTTAACATTCTACTATCTAACCATCTCCATGAGTTTAAAGTTCTGTATCTAACTCAGCTTTCATACTAACTTGCATCACAATTTTAAAAACATCTTCTTACATCCAGAACACTCTCTTGATTCCTAAACAACTCAAAATTTAATTATGAGACTCTAGCTATCTTTATTTCAACCACTTCAGAGACCTGAGAGGGATAAATATATCTGATTATATAGGAAGTGCAGGGCCTACAGCTTCCAATACTAAGAAATGACATACCAGTGGCTGCCTGGACAGTTCCCATTTTCTCTCCATACATTACAGCATTGATCTTCAGTCATAAGACTTTTTAAAAAATAAAATACACTGCTTCTCATTTAGGAGGAGCTTTATATTGACTGATGTCCTCACCCATACAACTGCTGCCCATCTCCCACAAGACCACCAACACCATAAATTCCTAGAGGGTGGCAGCTTTCTGAGCCATGCTCAATGGGGGAAAGAGGTCTCCACCAATCACTGGATTGGAGGACAAGCCCCTCCCACCTCTACCCTGCTATGCCTTCCTGTCTTAACACACCAGTTTTCTTCATCAGTGGGTAAAGTTCAGAGCTACTACATTATCCTCTCCATCACTACTATGCATGACCACTAAAATTGTGTTCAGTAAACACTCAAGCATCCATCTGGGCACTGTGAATATTTGATACTAGTAAATCTTAAAAAAAAAAAAAAAAAAAAAAGCTGGGCTCTACATTCAACCAACCAATAACAATAATAAATAACCCCAAGCCAGGTAGCCCAGATCCAGAATGACAAATGCTACCTACTCTCTCTCTGTCCCTCCCCTTCCTGCCCCTTCCCTCTTCCCCTTCCTACCCATTCTCCCCACCTTTTACTTGCAGCCGTTCACTTCTTAGGCTAGTGTCTTTAGCTTAGAATGTCTCTCCAGATTGAGGCCTTGAAACTAGAAGAAACAGTATGAGCAGTATTTTATACTGGGGACATATAAGCTTAGCATCTCTGGAAATATTCAATAACAAATTTTTGAAGCCCAATTCTGACACATGAGATCACTTTACAAATTGAACTTCATTCTGCATGTAAGAAAAATGTGTGAATACCCTGATCTATTTAGCAACACAAGTGATACTTATAGTATTTTTTTACTTGTGCCTACATTTTTCTCTGAATTCCAGAGGGTAGCCATTGCCAATGTTTTTCTCATTGTATGCACTAGATTTTCTCTAGGTTTTGATTACTTGGTAAAAAAGATAGACACTTGCTAATGCATAGCAGATAAATGTTAAAGCAGAAGCCATGTTATGTATAAAATGGAATAAAAAGAGTTTCCATCACACAAAAATAATTAAAATATAATTACATTATTTCTGTTAAATGAATTAAATTATTCTGTAAATAATAACCAATGCTGGAGATTGTACAGTGACTGTTTTTCCTTATCATTCCTTAGCGTGCTATTTTCTAAATAAAAGGCACACAAAGACCTGTCAGGTTTAATATATGCAGTAGAGCACTATAGCTGGACAGATAACCAACCCTCTGAGCTGTCTTGTCTGTTTCCCCTGCCCAAATCCCCACAATACTTGCATTGCTTCCTTTGGGCTAGTCCTCAGAGCAAGCTGCTCTCGACCACACGCTTCTAGTTCATGCTACCCCATTGAGACTTCCAGTCTCCTCTCCTTCTTTCTCCATCCTCCTTCTCACGGTCCTTCTGCCATCTACAAAAACCAGGAAGCTTCACTCCACCTACCTCTCTTCTGCTCAGTCCTTTCTGTAGGCGACTTTATTAACCAATCAGGGAAAATTTGTGGGGCAAGGTTTGCCCAACTTCGCTTTGGATATGTGAGAATTTGCTCTTAGGGTAGTAAGGATCTTGGTGGGGGGCAAATAATTAACATTTGAATACATAACAGTTCCAGATCAACACCAATATATTTCTTCTTTCCTTTACCTCAGTCCAAGTCCTCCTATCTCAAATTCCTGGCTTCTTTTCTTTTCTCTCTCTCTCTCTCTCTCTCTCTCTCTCTCTGTTTCTCTATGTCTCTCTCTCTATATATATGCACATACATACACATATATACATATATGTATGTACATATATATGCATATCTGTCTATATATCTACTTATTTATATATCTCTCCTCTGTCTCATCTGTCTCATTCAAAAATCATCTTGAATCAGCTAACAGTGGCCACCTGAGCTGCAGACATACCAAAGAATCCTGCCGAGGAGAATGTGTTCTTTAGTGAAGCCTAAATCATCTACCTAAAGCTTCTTGAGCTTTACAATGAACATGTGCTGTGTAAAGTTACAGAATGTGGGGCTGGTGCCTCTCAATTTGGTGGACTGATATTGAATAGGACATGAAGAATATCATAGATGCCTGTGTGGAATCTCTCTAATGTGTACTCCCACTGAATGATTCTACTTTGGTAGATCCTGTCTACCTCATCAGCCTCATATACATATCATAGGGATATGATATATATGTATATATATATACATATATATTTCAGCCAGATGTATCATAGGGATGTATCTGTAAATCCATGTGTGTGTCAGTGTGTGTGTGTGCATTGAATAAATACAGAGCTACATACATTTTATATATATATATATATATATATATATATAAATATATATATATATATATTCCTGGGTCTGTTTAGTGTCGCTTATATGTATATGGCTTCAGGGATGACCACTTAATATAGGCTTGGTGAGCTTCTATAACAAGTCAACACTTGAATTTGAAACTCAGCAGCCATATTACTTAACTCATTACTTTAAATAGTGTATGTAAAAATTATCTTATCACAAAATGTTCTAAATCCTGCCCTCAAGAATTCATCAAAAAGATACCACCAAAGACTATTGAAGGCTATAAAAAAATATATGAACAGTAAGACCCACGAACACTTTCTTTCCATGAATAATGCAGTGACAATCTCGAGAATGTATAGAGTGGTGCCAGGGGAAGTCTGCTTTCCTAACAAGTTTATCTTTGATCACTAATTCATTTACATAGATCGTGTCTGTGTGTCAATCCTCATAACTCGTGGCACTGCATATTTTAGAACTTGACATATGCATTCTTTTCACAAGACTCTTCACAGCAGCCTTCATTTGTTGTCTAGAAGAAGGAAGAAAGTGTACTCATGGCATTGAAGGTCCAGTGCCTATGCGGACACTAGGGCAGAGAGTCAGGCCACATGGTCAGGCCACAAGTGTGGTTTTTCACCAGCCTACTGTGTAGGTTTTCATTGTACCTCTGGAAAAAAAAGGTGTTCATCATTCAGAAGAATAGCCATTGAGTGGAAACTTTGTCATGTGTGTAAGGCTAAGTATGAGATATAATGGAGAATAAGTGTCAATTTACAGACCAGCAGTGGAGTCTGACAAAATAACCCCAAAATTGCAATGAATATAAATGAAAATGTTAGTGTCTCTCCCTATTACCCTTTATAGTTATTAGAGTGATCAGGAAAGTTCTCTCTATAATGGGATCATTCAGGCTTATGATACATGTTGAGAAGAATGTATATGCAAGGAGAGCTATTTTAGTGATGTGACAAGGGGATATAGGACATGAATATATAGGATACATTCAAATGTTCTGGAAAGTGAAAAGACAATCAGGAAGCATTCCTGTGTCCTCTGCTGTGTAAGGACAGGCTGCTTTTGTGGCTCTGGAACACAGACTGTCAGGTGAGCTGTGCTGTGAGGAATCAGAATCCCACTATGACCAGAATCATCAGGGTTCCATCCCCAGTCTGGGCTTCATGCGACCTCCAGGTTCTCAAGAACAACCAAGGACAGAGATCCTCCCACCCCATACTGCACACTCAGATTAAGGACCTGAAAGACACGGGCTAGCACTTATCTCAGATGGTGGAATAGGAGATCTTGAGGCTTCCAAAATCAGTATTCAATGCAGTAGATTTTTCTACACGCACATTTCTCTTAAAATATGGCTGTGTTTTAAAAAAATGCTAACTGAAATTTTTACTGAACTTAAGTTTAGGCAAATTTAGAATTCTCAAATAAAAACTAATCTAAGCAATCTAAAACCAAATTTTTCATAGGTAATTCTTTAACACTAGGAGTTCAGGGCATTGGTGCTTTGTTTCATACCAACTAGTTTCTACAAAAGTCCATCACAATTTTTCCCTATTTTTCCAGTCACTGCAGTACAGATATAGAAATACACCTAGCGCCAATAAGAAGCCAAAGAATAACTATTAGGAAACTTTTCCTTCAACTTCCATGTTTCATAAATTTTAATTACTCTGTGAACTATGTTCCATCTGATTCATTTTTTATTTAGAGACAAAACACTCAAACTTGTTTGAATTGGTTCTGCTTGAATCTGTGTCAACTAAAAAATGGATTTTAGTTAGTAATGGTGCAACTACAACAAACAACCATGCCAACCAAAAAACGAGAGATGTGACATTCTGTTTTTGATAAGCCATGTGATTTTTTCTTGTTTTCCCTCTAAGTTCTCTCTCTGCTCATGTACTCTTCCTGCATTTGTTGGAATATTTCTGGTTATTCTACTGACAAAAGAGAAGTGAGAAGGTGAGGGATCTGGTTCCCATAGGCAAGCATCAGTTCATGAGCAGCTACACGTCTAACTGTCACCATATTGTCACTATATTCACAGCCCAAAGTCTAGATTTCTACATTAAAATGGGGAAACTTCCTAGGAAAAAAATCTCTGGGGAAAGGATGCTTACTAGGCAAACCAAACATGCAAGACAGAATAAGGCATTTACAAAATAGATCTATAAGGTCAAAGGTCATTCAATCATTTAAAAGATAGCTACCAATACTCACTCTGTTCATAGCAGAAAGGAGTCACTGGAGGGCACAAGGAGGCAGCACCCCTTCTCAGAGGGAGATAAGTGTCTAAAAAAAGAAGATAGATAATAAAACAATCTCACAAAAGTGAAAAGTCACATCAACACACTAGAGAGGGAAAATGTGTAAGCTATGAAAAGTGAGAATGCAGGAATTGACCAAATTTGGAAAGTCATGGAATCTCCTAAGAAACAATGTCTTTAGCCATTGGATAGAGAAAGATGGATATAAGGGAGATGTGGCAAAATAATGCAGTGCAGAATGAAAGTAGGTTCCTAATGTGATTCTAAGAATAAAGGTAGGAGGGGCAACTAGAGAGTGAGTTTGGATAATCCTGGTCTACATCTCATGCCCATTCCTCAAAAATACCTCAAGTTGGATCCTACATTCAATAGTCTTCTTGGTTACAAACCAACTTAAGCTAATATGTATTGCTTGACAAGATAAGAGAACAGGAACAACATAACAGAGATAGTTCATTGGTTAAAATACCAAAAAAAAAACAAAAAACAAAAAACAAAGCCTGGAATTTTGTTGTTAGTAACACACTACTGGTACTTTAGTAGTTTTGACAAATGTATTTGAGTAATGTAAGATTTTTCTGTCAGGGAAAACTGGGCAATGGGTATTTAGAAAATATATGTATTATTTTAGAAATTCTTTGTAAATCTAATTTTAGCTTTCTGTTCTCTTTGAGAGAAAAACCAAATATTAATTTTTTTCATTTTTTTCAATATTTATTTTTATTTTAGATGGCCTTTATATTAAAGGTCTTCTAATACATTTTGGAAATACTTTAAGTTTACTAAGGAGTTGCAAAGGCAATTGTCCAAAGAATGAATGTCTCTCTCTATATTTTGTCTTAGCATCCTGGGACATCAACTAAGATTTTTCTCAGATGTAATAGGCATGTTTCCTATTCACATAAACAAGTTTCCTTCAGACCCCCTAATAATGATCTAATGTTTACCTACCCCTCCAGCAAGAGATGCAAGTCTACCAGGATTGTGTTACATGAACAGAAAGATGGTCTCTAAGTTGATGCACAATGGAAATGCCCACAGCTCAATGGAGGGGCCCCTGTCTCTGCCAACATAAATGACATTCAATAACAACTCAAAACAAAAGAGAGGAGAACAAGCATCCAACCATCAGTCCAGTCACCTGTGGAGTCAGCATAGTATAGATTAAGAGATGGACTTATAAAAAAACAAGGCGCAGGGGGCCAAGATGGCGGTGACCTACACTGACGCATTTTGAACCCGGGAAAAAAGAGCCATAAAAAAACACAGAGTTATTGGGCACTGTGCAAAAACCGGAGGGGCTAGACCCCCCCGGGAACATTCACAGCTCCCAAGGGACTGTTAAAAGTCCCAGGGTAAGGCTCTCCCCCCATCTCTCCCAGATACGGAAGCCACTAAACCCGGGATTTGGGAACTCCCATTTGGAGAGGCGCCTGGTAAGATCGACCCCAACTCACAGCAGGCAGAATCAGAGGCCACTTTGATATCGAACACTAGCCTACTGGGCTCCCCACACCTCAGGAAGAACTTATAGCCACTTAAAAAACTTTGTAGGATAGTGGAAGTCTTAGCAAGGAAGAAACAGGGCGCTCAGCAGGTGGTCTGCAGCTGCTCAAGACGCGGAGGTTCCAAGAGAGCGGGAGGCCACTGGCAGGCAAAGTAATCAGGGTGGGAAGTAGGCTCAGGCGGGCGGGAGGGGCCGAATGCCCGCGCACTAATGGCAGCGCAGCTGGGGAGGGAGCCTGGCACCTGCAGGCCAAATCACCATGAACACATTGCAGGACAACTGGGGAGGGAGCCCAGCATGGGCAGTGCCAGGGATCCGTGCACCCACAGCTGAGCTGCTGGGGCGAGAGGCCCACTCAGGCGGCCGGGAGGATCCGGGGCTCGGTGCACCCACGGCCGAGCAGCTAGTGAGGGAGACCCAAGGCTGGGCAGACAGGGAGGGAATCAGGCACAGGGGTCAGGCCTGTGGCGAGAAGCCTAGTGAGAAACCAGAAATCAGGGGACCATAGCTGTATTCTGGAAAATCTAGACATATTAGGTGTGTAGCCAGACCCTGTCAGCCTCCGTGATGACAAATGAAGCCCACAGAATCTGTGCCTGGGCAAACAGGTCCATACCATCAGAACCATTACAGGCTGATAACTCAGAGTGCAACATAGAGAAGTCTGAATTGGGAGCAGTGAAACAATCCCGGTCCATTACTCACAACGTGGGAATAGGCTGCACCAGCTCACAGTGCTTCAGGCGATTAAAACCACAGTGACCCTGAAATCCCCTTGTAAGCAACGACAGATAGCCAAGTAACTCGTCCCCTGCACCAAAGCATCCACTGTGGATCCAAGCACAGAAATCGACAAGAACAGACAGCTAAACGCATCCAATGGCGAAAGGTCCAAGAAAAAATAGAAATCAAGGAAATATGACTCCAACAAAGCAGAATTATCCTAGCTCATCCAATTCGGATGACCTCACACCAACAGAAACACATGAAAACGTTGACAATTCTGCATTATGGAAAGTGATAAGTGATAGAGTCCCTTCAAGAAGAACTTAAATCGATGAAGGAATTCAAAGAACCCACAATTTTACAAGTCAAAACAATGAACAAAACCATTAAAGAGCTCCAAGCCAAGGTGACAGAGCTTGAACAGGAAAAGGAAAAGCCATGAAAGATTTTCATACAAAAACAAGCAAGCTGGAGAAGGAAATGTACAAAACGAACAAAACCATACAAGACATTAAAATAGAAATAGAAACAATAAAGAAAACACAGTCAGAATTAAAAGAGGAAGTGGAGAATCAAGGGATAAGAACAGAAACTACGGATGTGAGTATCAAAAATAGGATGCAAGAGATGGAAGAAAGGATCTCAGGCATGGAAGATTCGATGGAAGAAATCAGTACAACATCCAAAGAAAATGAGAAGGCTAAAAAATCTCTCACCCACAACATCCAAGAAATCAAGGACTCAATGAAAGGACAGAACCTAAGAATCATAGGCATAGAGGAAAGAGAAGACTCCCGACTCCAAGGTCCAGGAAATATCTTCAACAAAACCATAGAGGAAAACTTCCCAAACCTGAAAAAAGAGATGCCAATAAAAATCCAAGAGGCTTACAGAACACCAAACAGATTAGACCAGAAAAGAAACTCCTCTCGCCACATAATAATTGAAACACCAAATGTACAGAACAAAGAAAGAATATTAAAAGCTGTAAGAGAAAAAGGTCAAGTCACATACAATGGCAGACCCATCAGAATTACACCTGACTTCTCCTCAGAAATTTTAAAATCTAGAAGAGCCTGGTCAGATATACTACAAGTCCTGAGAGATCATAGGTGCCCAGACAGAATACTTTACCCAGCAAAACTCTCTATCAACACAGATGGAGAAAACAAGATATACTATGACAAAATCAAATTTAAACAATATCTACCCACAAAACCAGACCTACAGAAAACCCAAGAAGGAAAATCCCAACCCAGAGAAGAAAACTCCACCCAAGAAAACAAAGGGAATAGAAAACCCCTCAGCTACTAAACCAAAAGAGGCACACGACCTCCACATATACCAAACTAATAGGAAATAACAACCCCAGGTCATTAGTATCCATCAACATCAATGGACTCAACTCCCCAATAAAAAGACAGAGGTTTACAGAGTGGATCCGCAAGCAAGACCCATCCTTTCGCTGTATACAAGAGGCACATCTCACTACCAAAGATAGTCACTGCCTCAGAGTAAAGGGCTGGGAAAAGGTTTTCCAAACAAATGGACCCAGGAAGCAAGCTGGAGTAGCCATCCTAATATCAAACAAAACAGACTTCCAACTGAAGTTAATGAAGAAAGACAAAGAAGGGCACTATATACTCATTAAA
>CAJQZJ010013540.1:5083324-5094221 GCA_907164525.1 Lophiomys imhausi
TTCCTTCCTTCCTTCCTTCCTTCCTTCCTTCCTTCCTTTCTTTCTTTGCTTCTTTCCACATTGTCAGTTTTGAGGTATGCTGTTTAGATGGTCCCTATTTGAGATTTGTGTGGCATTTTTCTCAGCATGTGTGGGTAGTGTGTTCTTAGTTCAACTTCTACAACTACCATTCTCATTAACTAGACCAAGTACACATACATTCAATATAACCTTTCTCTACTGATCATTATTTTGATCTCATGTCTGAGATACCTTACTTTGTTTTTTTTTTCCTTAGAATTCTCTCTGCAAAACTACTCTTTTCTGTACTGCATTGCAAACCTTCTTTCTCAGAAGGAAATCACTGCCTCAGCTCATACATAAGGAGTGGAGGAGTAATACTGTTCTTCTTTACCAAAAGATTCACAAATTATATGCTGCATGAGAGATGGTCTTTTTCCCTACTTACTGATTCATTTACATGTTAACATTAATATAGAGTCATTCACATGTATTGTACATGATATGTTGCAGTCCAGTTCTACATTTTTTAATTGTTGGTTATTTTTCAGACTTGCTAGAGTCATTCACAGCTCCTTCAGTTGACTCTGTATGTCTGAGATATGCTTAACATTGTGTGCATGTAAATGCTTAGCATCTGTCTCAGTCTGATTTTTATTAATGCAACAAAATATCTGATGCTGGGTATTTTATAAAGAAACAGTGATTTGTTTTGATGCCAAGTTCTGATTGACAGGCTGAAGCTGATGAAGGCTTTCTTACTGTCAAGGTTAGAAGGGTCTGAGCATCATGAGTTGTGTGATGAGGAGCTTGTGTGTATGCATGTGTTCTTTGCTTCCTACAAATCCACTACGATTTCAACGATGGAAATATATATGATAGAAAGTATACCAAGATGATCTTATTTAATTCTAATCATCTCCCAATGGCTCTACCTTTCAGAAGACGAAGTTTCTAGCCAGGGACTACATTCCAATACATAGACTTTGGGTGTTCTAATTCCCAAACAATAAACAAACAATGGCAACTCCCTTGCTATCTTTCACAAGATGTTGTGAAAAATTTCTGTATGTTTCTGGCTTAAGTTCTTGATTCAAGCACTTTTTATTTGGACTCTTTATTTTATTTAGAATACATGATAAGCCAGATGCTGGTTGCTAGAGATGATGGTTATTACTATGACATCGTTGTTCTTATGGCCTCTCATCTTCAAAGCAAGGGAATATATCATTCATGGCTCTCTTGTTTTTTAGTTATTGCCTTACCTAAAGTCCACTATTTATCATCATAATATACAATATCTTCCTCTTACATCTTAGCTACCCTATACTATTGTATAAATGCATTTCAGAGAGTGTGAATCAATATGGGTCCACAAGTTAAAATAAAAGTGCATTATGGTCATTTCCCTTCCCTCAAGACAAAAATTTCAGTGGATGGGGAAGGAGATAAGAAGCAATATTCTTAAGGCAAACCATTGTAGCCTTAAGAAATAAACAGAGGAAGGAAGAAATTTTAATACTCTATGTACACAGACTATCTAGAATTTAAAGTAGTTAACTCTGCATTTCAGGATAACTCAAGAGAGGACTATGAGAGTTCTCCACAGATAGAAATGATATTTTAGAAAATGAAAATGCCAAATTTGACAATTCAACTTATGTTGTATACTGTACCAAATTATTATAGTTTACATCATTAATAAGTACAGATGTTATATGGCAACTAAATATAAAATTAAAAAGAAATAAAACTAAAAGTTATTACAAGTAAAGAATAAATGAGAATCTTTAGAAACCTGTACTTACAAAAATTATAAATAAATATATTTTAAGTAAAGTTTTATGAAATGAATATAAATTGCATATGAAACTAGCTGTATACCTCTATTTAAGAGTGGACTCAATGAAATAAATTAGCGGGGAGGGGCATTCGTACTCATGATCTTTAGAATTCTTGGATTTGTTTTGAAGTAGTAACTTAATTTCTAGAGTCTAGAGCAATTGTCTACTTTTCCTTAATTGTATTCTGTTTTTCATTACAGCCTTACAAAATACCTATTTCAATATCTGTAGATATAAGGCCACTTAGTTCCCCTGTATCATGAAATAGTAACACAAGAAAATATGTTTTTAATGGCTGCTTATGTTGTTTCTCACAATACACTCAGCAATACCTTACTGAACTTTCTTGGTACTCTTATTCAGTTTTCTAAGGTGCTTCCAGAAACTCAATGAAGTGCACACAATACTGGTTTCAAAGGCAACCAGTATCCCTAGGATTCAGCTCTTAGATACTTATTTTATTCTTTGTCTAAAATAAAGAATCATGGCTTCTTGGAAAAGTGGCTAAATCTAGGATAATCCCACAGCATCTTGTGATAGATAACTACTTCCTGTATGTTGCTAGAGTATGTGTTTGACTCAACAAAGTTATGATGCTGGAGAGTTCTGGACATAAGTAGAATTGTGGGGTAACATATGTCCTTCACATCTTTTCTATCATGAAATTTCAGTGAGTATAAAGACCCTTGAAGGACTATGTTGGTCACTTGAACTCTTGTTGAATTGTTTTTATCTCCTTCCTTTTTTTCCTACTATGGGTTTTAGGTTTTAATTTTTCTTACTGATACATAAGAATACATTTATATTAAGGATAGTAACACTGTCTTACACTGTTGATTCTTTGCTAATGTCATTGTGTTTGACCTTGTTTCTGCTATAAGACTTTTTTTCATTTTAATGTAAGAAATATTTTCCTTTATGATTTCTGGCATTGATATCATGGTAAACGAAAATCTTAGGTCAATACTTAGCTTGCATTAGAAATTGTTACATTAATCATTGTGTTTGTTAAGAACATATTTATACTTTTAACATCATAATTTCTATAGAAATGAAATTTAACGTGTAACCCATTTGCATAGAAATTCTTAACCTACTTCTTTATTTCTTAAAGAAGAAACAAAAGGACTTTGAATTCTCTCATCTTTTGTGAATATAGGTTCTAGAAATATCTGCCATTCATATGAACATAATGCTTTGTTTCCATTATTTTTCTACTAGAGAAATAGAATTTAATTATATGTTAGAAATATGTAAATAATTTAAAAAGAGGTGAATTTAACCTTTGGTTAAGTGAATTGATTTCTGTACCCAGTTGACCTTGCTGGGATGAATAGAATTGCTCTGTATTGCTGGCAAAGAAAAATATTAAGATGATGTTAGGTAAATTCCCATTAGTACTCACACTTGTGGGGTCTTAAGCACTATGACACAAACATGAACAATCAACATCTACTGATGACTTTAGGTTTTCCTATTTTGGACAGGAAGAGTTAAAGCAATGGGTGTCTGTACATAGAATTCTGAAATGTTTCTTCTTCCTTATCTGATCCTTAGGGGGAAAACCAGAAATCTCTAAGAGTTGTTTATTTCTTTGTAATTTTTAAAGTTTCACTGCTTGTGCTTTCTCAGTTTCATACATGTGGACTGTGCACACTGATTATTATAACCCTGTCCTTTGACCTCCCTCCAACCTCCATTACCCTCTATAAACACCTTTCTGGCATTCACGACTTTATTGTCATTTTGACACCCACTGAATTTAACCAGGACTATCTGTGTGACAATGGAGTTGAAACTATTCATTTAGGCAGGATCCTCAGTAGGTCCACAACTAAAGATAATGTTTTATCAGTAATCAGTATTTTAATGAAGAACAGTAGACCCCTATAACTTCCTCCCTCAACCGTTGGGCTAATCTAGTGCAGACTTATTGTAGGAAGTCACAGCTGCTATAAGTTCGTAATTTCATTGATTGTGTCATATCCTTAATCCATTTCTCTAAACCATTTGGTCTAACGAAAGGTCAAATGAAATGCAGAGCCTTTTGTAAGTGGGCCAGGGGAGGTTGGAGAACAGTAAGAGGCAAGAACATGGTCCAAGCATTGACCTGTGTAAGCTGAACCTTCTCTCTTAGCACTCTTGGACTTCCAAGTCTGAGTGTGCATGATGAATATAAGGGGGCACTCAATCAGGGCATCAACTAGAGGCCACTATTGATAGGCTCCCTTGAACTTTCCCTAGAAAATAAACTAACTAGAAGATAGGCAAATTCTTAACTTCCTTTTCAAATAATCCCTTTCCATTTGTAGAGCGAAAAAGTCAATAGGGTGGGACAGAAAAATCCCTGAATTAGCAGCATCAATTTGGGTGGGTAATGGATATGCTCCCCTTGAAGGGGTTAGCTTTGCAGACTAGGGAGCATCATCTTCTATTTTAAAATGGCTTGGACATATCCATCAAGCAATTTGGCAGGTAAATTAAGCAGGGTTGTAGCTTCCAAGGATCTTGACTCATATTCCTACCAGGCAGCAACAAATTACAGCCTGTACCACCCACTGAGTGTCCCTTTCAGGAGTTGACCTGGCACTCAAACCAGCCTCCCAGCCAAGTCACTTTGAGCCACCCACAACGGCTTCCACTTCTTCCTGGAGGTGGTTATTCCTGGATCAGGCAGGCTCTTCTTCTTACACAACCCACCAGAAAAAGCAATCCATTCATCCCTACTGCTTGATAGAGAGCTGAGGTACTTATGATGCATAGTTTGATCGTCTAGATGGTGTCACCCAAGTTAATGATTTTCTTCTAGGGACACAGACACAAAATGGTTGACTTTCTACTTGTACTATAATTGAAGAGAGAAAAATGGCTCCAGTTAAAGGCTGTGGGGTGGGGGAATGAGAAATACAGAGGTCGTATTACTATATAGAAATAATCTGTAGGCTGCAGGAAGGAATGGAAGTAACTGCATATTAGATCTCACTACTAAACATGAAGCTACAGTTATGTACCTGAGCCCCATAGATGACTTCTGACCCTCTAGACAAGGAATAAAATCCTTATATCCCATGTACACATTTTTCTTTCTTTCTTTTTTTTCAAGAGAGGGATTCTCTGTGTAACAGCTCTGGCAGTCCTGTACTTGAGTTGTAGACCAGGCTGGCCTCGAACTCACAGAAATCTGATGGCCTCTGCCTCTCAAGTGCTGGGATTAAAGGCGTGCGCCACCACGGCCTGCTCCCTATGTACACATTTTAATGTGCCAATCTTTAATTATATTGCTAACTCTAATTAGGCCAGCATGCTGGTAGTCATTATGAAGACACAGATGTCAATAATATATGATATCATAATAATATATATTATATTATTATATAATTTTTCTTAGTCTTCCACCTCCTCATTAGATGATTTTGCCAGGGCCTTGTTTTTTTTTTTTTAAATACTTTATTTTTTTTTCTTCAAGTTACATCTCAGTCACAAACCCTTCCCTATTCCCCCTTCCTATCCCGCCCTTCCACCCTCTTCCGCCGAGAAGTTTCCCCTTTCAGTCCAACAGAAGGTTCCTTCTCTTATAACAGTAAATACTGTACAAAACAACAGATATAAATATGCCACATTTATGAGAGTTAAATGGCCCAGTATACCTTCCCAATGTCCAGTTTATACATATTTGGCCCCTGACTTTAACATTCTACTATCTAACCATCTCCATGAGTTTAAAGGTCTATATGTGACTCAACATTCATACTAACTTGCAACACACTTTTAAGAGTATCTTCTTAGATCTATAACACCCTCTTGCTTCCTAAACAACTCAAAATTTAACTATGAGACTCTAGCTGTCTATTCTTCAACCACCTCAGAGACCTGAGAGGGATAAATATATTTGCTTATATAGGAAGTGCAGGGCCTGCAGCTTCCAAAACTAAGAAATGACATACCAGTGACTGCCTGGACAGTTCCCATTTTCTCTCCATACATTCCAGCATCAGTCTTCAGCCTTTGGGTCCTGTTTCTCTGACAGACATTTGTTGTAGAGCAGGAATTATGAAGGACTTACCTACCCTGTCTTGGCAGAGTTAGGCTGTCGACTTCCCTGCTACCAAGTTTTGTCCTTTTTGGACAGCAGTCTGTCTGCAGTTGGAGCAAGGGGTTTTTTCATGCCAAGAGATAGGCTTGCCACTAATTCAACCATCTCACACTGGAGATTCTTCAATGCTTATCTTCTACTTGGAGTAGAATAGGGGGTGCTGTCAGGAGCTGATATGTCTTGATATCAAAAAAAAAGAAAATCTTAATTTAAGATAACATCTTTGAATGCCATATTCTGCAGATCTCTTGGGGTTTTTGAAGATGCCCTATCCATCTCTTGTATTTAGATAAGCAAATATTGCTTGTCTCTTAACAACTTGATTACTGGGTAGTTTAGAGAATATCTGTGATAGACTGTCATGGTAGCTAACAAAGTGACATGTTTGCATGACTAGGAGTTTGTTCTACTTAACTATCCTAGACAGTTTTAGACAGTTGGTATCAAGAGGCCAGAGCTTCACATTTTATTTTTAAGTATCTCTAGGTATGATACCATTAGGAAGCGTTACCTTTAAATTTGTATCAATATCCAAAGATCTATTCAATTGTGGCTAAATATACTCTTAATTTTGTATCAATAAACAAAGATCAATGCCTGTGTAGCCCAATACAAACTTAATATTACGTCCGTATACAAGGGTCAATACCATTGTGGCCAACTATAATCTTAATTTTGTATCAATATACAAAGATCAATACCGATGTAATCCAATACAATCTTATTTTTGCACAATAAACAATGGTCAATACCACTTTAGCCGAATATACTACTAATTTTGTATCAATATACAAAGGTATAAGGGCATATTCAATAATCTGCCCCTTCTTCTTGGACCTTCCTGTGCTATGTCTATATCTCATTTTTCTCAAGCCTATGCACTCCTACATAGGAGAGGAAGAAGGATACTGAAAAGGAAAAGTAGGAAGTCCCTGGGGCTAACTTCCAAAACCCATTAAACAGGACCATTTATCAGCTTGTAATTTCTTCCCCTAAATATCAGAGTTTTCAGTTATCCTTCAAATAACCAAAAAGAAGGGCGGAGAAACACCCTCCAAACCCTCTGGGCATGGGATGTGGCTCTCTTAAAGTGACTTCCTCCTGATTTGGGTCGTAGTAGACATGTTTGGGGCCCGAACCCAAATGGAAAAAATGGTTAAAAATGTTAGTACAATCCTTTTATGTTCAGTCCTTCTGTTCTCAGCTGTTTAGATGACCTAAGGAGTTTGTAGGCAGAAGCTGATCTTGCAGGTTTCACTGAGGTTCTGGCCAGGGCATTGTGTAGAGCTGAAAGGTCCCAGTGACATTGGATTGCCGTGGCTGCAGGCCCCCGATGGAGACCACTATTGAGGAAGTCTGCCAGGCTGAATCAACTGGGTCACTCGTCCTCGTTGGTGCCTGATTCTGCTCTCTGATGAGGTTTCCGCTGTCCAGCCGTCCCCGGGCTCCCCGAATGGAAGCTTCGATTCTCCTGAAAAGATAAGAACAGAGCCCTGCCCCAATCCAAACCCTGGGACAACTACCCTCTTTTTTTTTGGGGGGGGGGCTAGGTAATACTTCTCCTGAAGCAAATTTGGACTTCCGACAACATACAAAGCCTTATCTTTCAATCCGGGTTAAAGAAGAAATCATTTTGTCAACTTGGAGCTAAACCAGCTCCAGTGTATATATTTTGAGATCCCAAAGGACAATCTGCCTGCATTGAGAAGGCCTTTTGTAAGTAGCGATCAAACCTAGGTCCCTCCAAATCCCATGTGTGTGTCTCTGAACTCTAATTATTGGGATCAGAGACATGTGGTTCCCATCTGAAGGGATCAAAGATATGTTCCACCACTCCTGGATCGAAGTCTTTCTCTATTTAGAGTTTGCCCTGCATCAGGCTGACCATGAGCTCCGGGATCTGCCCGTTTCTGTCTGCAGTGTGCTGGGAGCTGGGACCAAGGGTGTACTCTTCTTGAATGGTGGGACAAAGAGTACGCACCCTCACCACCCCGCTCCCTACGACTCCAGAATACATAAGACCACCAACTCTACGGTGCTCCCCCTGTCTCCGCTGAAGTCAAAGGCATGGGCCAACACCACAATTCTCTTGTATTTTACCTTACCTCCACGTCTTCTCGACACCTGGAGGTCTGCAAAACCAGGCCGAACGGCTGTATCCTCTATTCCATTCACAATGTTTTAGCCCTGCCTTTTTTTTTTTTTTTTTTTTTTAGTTAATAAATTTATTTGTTTGTTGCTTCAGGTTACATCCTTATCATATTGTCCTCTTTTCCCGCTTCCCAGCCCCACCCTCCCATGCTCTACCTCCTGACCCTTCCGTCTTGTTCCTCTGGGATGGAGTGTCCCTGCCTAACAGTCTCTCACCACAGATCAGGAGTCATATGAGGGCCAAGAGCCTCTTCATTCACCGGGGGCCTACAAGGCAGTACTGCTAGTGAAAGGTGTCTCATTGCCAAGACCAACAAACACACAAACCCACAAAAACAAAGAATATCAACAAAAAAAGAGAGGTAAAAGAGAAGGGAAAAGGAAAAAGAAAAAAGGAAAAATAAAAAGATAAAAAAAATTATGTCCTTGTTCCTTTTGGTGTGTTGGTTGTAGTACAGATATCCTGTACGATATACTACAATCCTAGTACAAGTGAATAGATGCCATGTGCATCCTTCTGAGACTGGGTTAGCTCACTCAGGATGAGCTTCTCTAGATCCATTCACTTGGTTGCAAATTGCATAATTTCATTGTTTCTGATAGCTGAGTAATATTCCATTGTATAGATGTACCACAGTTTTTTAATCCATTCTTCAGTTGAGGGACATCTGGGTTGTTTCCAATTTCTAGCTATTACAAATAAGGCTGCTATGAACATAGATGAGGAGACTTCCCTATGTCTCCGCCAGAGGTCCTTTGGGTGTATACCCAGAAGTGGTATGGCTGGGTCCTGAGGCAAGGTTATTCCTAGATTTCTAAGATATCTCCAGACAGACATCCATAGTGGTTGCACAAGCCTGCACTCCCACCAGCAATGGAGTAGGGTTCCCCTTTCTCCACACCCTCGCCAGCATGCGCTATGATTTGAGCTCTTTATCTTAGCCATTCTATCAGGTGTTAGGTGGAATCTCAGGGTCGTCTTGAGTTGCATTTCTCTGATGATTAAGGATGCTGAGCATTTCTTCAGGTGACTCCCAGCCATTAGGGATTCCTCCTTTGTGAATTCTCTATTTAGCTCCATCTCCCATTTTTGGATTGGATTATTTGGTTTCTTGAATTTTAGTTTCTTGAGTTCTTTGTAGATTTTAGATAATAGTCCTCTATCAGATGTGGGGTTGGTGGAGATTTTCTCCCAGTCTGTTGGTTGCCGTTTTGTTCGAATGACAGTGTCCTTTGCCTTACAGAAGCTTTTCAGTTTCATGAGGTCCAATTTATTGATTGTTGATCTCAGGTCCTGAGCTGTTGGTGTTCTGTTCAGGAAGTTGTCACCTGTGCCAATGAGTTCGAGGGTTTCTCCTACTTTTTCTACTAGTATATTGAGTGTGGCCAGCTTTATGTTAAGGTCTTTGATCCACTTGGATTTAAGTTTAGTACAAGGTGATAGGTATGGGTCTAATTTCATTCTTTTGCAAGTGGACATCCAGTTGGACCAGCACCATTTGTTGAAGATGCTGTCCTTCTTCCATTGTGTGGTTTTGGCTTCTTTGTCAAAGATTAGTTGGCCATAGGTGTGTGGGTCCATATTTGGGTCTTCAATTCGATTCCATTGATCCACTGGTCTGTTTCTATATCAGTACCATGCTGTTTTTATTACTGTTGCTCTGTAGTACAGCTTGAAATCTGGGATGGTGATACCTCCAGATGTTTTTTCATTGTACAGAATTGATTTAGCTATTCTGGGCTTTTTGTTGTTCCATATGAAGTTGAGAATAGCTTTTTCCAGGTCTATAAAGAATTGTGTTGGTATTTTGATAGGAATTGCATTAAATCTATATATTGCTTTTGGTAGGATAGCCATTTTTATTAGGTTGATCTTACCTATCCATGAGCATGGGAGATCTTTCCATCTTCTAAAGGCCTCTTCCATTTCTTTCTTCAGGGGCTTGAAGTTCTTGTTATATAGGTCCTTTACATGCTTGGTTAGAGTTACCCCTAGGTATTTTATGTTGTTTGTGGCTATTGTGAAGAGGGTTGGTTCCCTTATTTCTTTCTCAGTATATTTGTTTGTTGTATAAAGAAGGGCTTCTGATTTTTTTGAGTTAATTTTGTGTCCAGCCACCTTGCTAAAGTTTTTTATCAGCTGTAAGAGTTCTTTGGTGGAGTTTTTGGGGTCGCTTATGTATACTAACATATCATCTGCGAATAGGGATAATTTGACTTTTTCATTTCCAATTTTTATCCCTTTGATCTCCTTTAGTTGTCTTATTGCTCTAGCAAGGACTTCAAGTACTATATTGAAGAGATATGGTGAAAGTGGACATCCTTGTCTTGTCCCTGAGTTTAGAGGAAATGCTTCAAGCTTCTCTCCATTTAATTTGATGTTGGCTACTGGCTTGCTGTATATTGCCTTTATTATTTCTAGGTATGGTCCTTGTACGCCCGTTCTCTACAGAACTTTTAGCATGAACGGGTGATGGATTTTGTCAAATGCTTTTTTTGCATCTAGCGAGATTATCATGTGGTTTTTTTCTTTCAACTTGTTTATGTGGTGAATTACATTGATAGACTTTCGTATATTGAACCATCCCTGCATTCCAGGGATGAAGCCTACTTGATCATGGTGTATGATACTTTTGATGTGTTCTTGAATTCGGTTTGCTAGTATTTTATTAAGTATTTTTGCATCTATGTTCATGAGGGAGATTGGTCTGAAGTTCTCTTTCTTTGTTGGGTCTTTGTGTGGTTTAGGAATCAGAATGACAGTGGCCTCATAGAATGAGTTTGGCAGTGTTCTTTCTGTGTCTATGTG
>CAJQZJ010013540.1:5094321-5109321 GCA_907164525.1 Lophiomys imhausi
ATGATGCTTTTGATGTGTTCTTGAATTCGGTTTGCTAGTATTTTATTAAGTATTTTTGCATCTATGTTCATGAGGGAGATTGGTCTGAAGTTCTCTTTCTTTGTTGGGTCTTTGTGTGGTTTAGGAATCAGAATGACAGTGGCCTCATAGAATGAGTTTGGCAGTGATCTTTCTGTTTCTATGTGGTGGAAGAGTTTGAAAAGTAATGGTGTTAGTTCCTCTTTGAAGGTCCGGTAGAATTCCGTGCTAAAGCCATCTGGCCCTGGGCTTTTTTTGGTTGGGAGATTATTAATGACTGTTTCTATTTCCTTAGGTGTTATTGGGCTGTTTAAGCTGTTAATCTGATTTTGATTTAGTTTTGGTAGGTGGAATTTATCGAGGAAATTGTCCATTTCGCTTAGGTTTTCAAATTTAGTGGAATATAGATTTTTAAAGTAATGCCCGAATATTTTCTGGATCTCCTCAATGTCTGTTGTTATTTCTCCCTTTTCATTTCTGATTTTGTTGATTTGGGTTATTCCCCTTTGCCTTTTAGTTAATTTGGCTAGGGGTCTGTCTATTTTGTTGATTTTCTCAAAGAACCAACTCTTGGTTTCATTGATTCTTTGTATAGTTCTTTTTGATTCTAAGTTATTGATTTCAGCCCTAAGTTTGATGATTTCCTGCCTTCTGCTCCTCTTGGGCATGTTTGCTTCCTTTTTTTCCAATTCACCCAGTTTAGCTGTTAATTCGCTAATATCAACTGTCACAATTTTCTTTTTCAACGTAGTTAGTGCTATGAACTTTCCTCGTAGCACAGCTTTCATTGTATCCCATAGGTTTGGGTATGTTGTGTCTTCATTGTCGTTGGATTTTAAGAAGTCTTTGATTTCCTTCTTTATTTCTTCCCTGACCCAGTGGTCATCCAGTAAAGAGCTGTTCAATATCCATGTGTGTGTAGGCTTTCTGTTGATTCTTTTGCTGTTGAAAACCAGCTTTATTCCGTGGTGTTCTGATAAGGTACAAGGTGTTATTTCAATTTTCTTGTATCTATTGTGACTATCTTTGTGACCAACTTTGTGGTCGATTTTGGAGAAGGTTCCGTGGGGTGCTGAGAAAAAGGTGTATTCCTTTGTGCTTGGGTGAAACGTTCTGTAGATATCTGTTAGGTCCATTTGTTTCATGATCTCTGTTAGACTCAATATTTCTCTGTTTGTCTTCTGTCTTGATGATCTGTCCTTTGTTGTGAGTGGGGTGTTGAAGTCTCCCACTACTAATGTGTTGTGGTGGACGTGCGCTTTATGTTTTAGAAGTGTTTCTTTTATGAAAGTAGGTGCCTTTGTATTTGGGGCATAGATGTTCAGTATTGAGATTTCCTCTTGATGAATATTCCCTTTAATGAGTATATAGTGCCCTTCTTTGTCTTTCTTCATTAACTTCAGTTGGAAGTCTGTTTTGTTTGATATTAGGATGGCTACTCCAGCTTGCTTCCTGGGTCCATTTGCTTGGAAAACCTTTTCCCAGCCCTTTACTCTAAGGCAGTGTCTATCTTTCGTAGTTAGATGTGTCTCCTGTATACAGCATAAGGAAGGTTCTTGCTTGCGGATCCACTCTGTAAACCTATGTCTTTTTATTGGGGAGTTGAGTCCATTGATGTTGATGGATATTAGTGACCTGGGGTTGTTATTTCCCATTAGTTTGCTATACGTGGTGGTCCTGTGCCTCTTTTGTTTTAGTTGCTGAGGGGTTTTCTATTCTCTTTGTTTTCTTGGGTGGAGTTTCTTCTCTGGGTTGGGATTTTCCTTCTAGGATTTTCTATAGGGCTGGGTTTGTGTGTAGATATTTTTTAAATTTGATTTTGTCATGGAATATCTTGTTTTCTCCATCTATGTTGATAGAGAGTTTTGCTGGGTAAAGTAGTCTGGCTGGGCACCTATGATCTCTCAGGACTTGTAGTATATCTGACCAGGCCCTTCTAGCTTTTAACATTTCTGGGGAGAAGTCAGGTATAATTCTGATGGGTCTGCCATTGTATGTGACTTGACCTTTTTCTCTTACAGCTTTTAATATTCTTTCCTTGTTCTGTACATTTGAGGTTTCAATTATTATGTGGTGAGAGGAGTTTCTTTTCTGGTCTAATCTGTTTGGTGTTCTGTAAGCCTCTTGGATTTTTATTGGCATCTCTTTTTTCAGGTTTGGGAAGTTTTCCTCTATGATTTTGTTGAAGCTATTTCCTGGACCTTGGAGTCGGGAGTCCTCTCTTTCCTCTATACCTATAATTCTTAGGTTCCGTCTTTTCATTGAGTCCTTGATTTCTTGGATGTTGTGGTGAGAGATTTTTTTAGCCTTCTCATTTTCTTTGGATGTTGTACTGATTTCTTCCACTGAATCTTCCATGCCTGAGATCCTGTCTTCCATCTCTTGCATCCTATTGTTGATATTCACATCCGTAGTTCCTGTTCTCTTCCCTTGGTTCTCCACTTCCTCTTTTAACTCTGACTGTGTTTTCTTTGTTGTTTCTATTTCTATTTTCATGTCTTGTATGGTTTTGTTCGTTTTGTACATTTCCTTCTCCAGCTTGCTTGTTTTTGTATGAAAATCTTTCATGGCTTTTTCCTTTTCCTGTTCAAGCTCTGTCACCTTGGCTTGGAGCTCTTTAATGGTGTTGTTCCTTGTTTTGATTTGTAGAATTGTGGCTTCTTTGAATTCCTTCATAGATTTAAGTTCTTCTTGCAGGGACTCTATCACTTTCCATAATGCAGAATTGTCAATGTTTTCATGTGTTTCTGTTGTGTGTGGTCATCCGAATTGGATGAGCTAGGATGACTCTGCTTTGTTGGAGTCATATTTCCTTGATTTCTATTTTTTTTTTTGACCTTTGGCCATTGGATGCGTTTAGCTGTCTATTTTCTTTGCTTGGAACCACAGTGGATGATTTGGTGCAGGGGATGAGTTACTTGGCTATATGTCGTTGCTTACAGGGGGATTTCAAGGTCACTGTGGTTTTAATCGCCTGAGGCACTGTGAGCTGGTGCAGCCTATTCCCAGGTTTTGAGTAATGGACCAGTATTGTTTCACTGCTCCCAATTCAGACTTCCCTAGGTTGCACTCTGAGTTATCAGCCTGTAATGGTTCTGATGGTATGGGCCTGTTTGCCCATGCACAGATTCTGTGGCTTTGTTTGTCATCACGGAGGCTGACAGGGTCTGGCTCCACACCTAATATGTCTAGATTTTCCAGGATACAGCTATGGTCCCGATTTCTGGTTTCTGTCTAGGCTTCTCGCCACAGGGCTGGACTCTGTTCCTGATTCCCTTCCTGTCTGCGCCACCAGGGGTCCTGTGGGTACCCCAAGCCCTGGATCCTCCCGGCTGCCTGAGTGGTCATCTCGCCCCAGCAGCTCATCCATGGGTGCACAGATCCCTGGCCCCGCCCACGCCTGTCTCTCTCCCCAGATGACCTGCCATGGGTTTTCGGGGATTTGGCCCTGAGTGCGCGGGATTCGGCCCCTCCTGCCCTCCTTTGTGTTCCCAGCTTCCCGCACTCTCTCGGAACCTCCCGCCCTCCGCTTCACGAGAGGCTGTGGACCACCCACTGAGCCCCCTGTTTGTTCCTTGCTAAGCCTTCCACTATCTCGCAAAGTTTTTTAAGTGGGTATAAGTTCAACCTGATGTGTGGGGAGCCCAATAGGCCAGCGATCTATGGCCAAGTGGACCCTGATTCTGCCTGCTGTAAGTTGGGATTGATCTTACCAGGCGCCTCTCCAAATTGGAGTTCCCGAATCCCGGGTTTAGTGGCTTCCGTGTCTGTGAGAGATGGGGAGAGCCTTGCCCTGGGACTTTTAACAGTCCCTTGGGAGCTGTGAGTGTTCCCGAGGGGGGGGGTCTAGCCCCTCCGGTTTTTGCCCAGTGCCCAATAACTCTGTGTTTTTTATGGCTCTTTTTTCCCCCGCGTTCAAAATGCGTCAGTGTAGGTCGCCGCCATCTTGGCCCACCTGTCTTGACTGTTTTGTGTGTGTGTGTGTGTGTGAATTTATTTAGAATCTGCCCCATACTTAAAAAGGAAGAAGTTGATAGACCATTCTTTTTTATATAATTTATTTTTTATTTCTTCAAGTTACATCTCAATCACAATCCCCTCCCTACTCCCCCTTCTAGTCCCACCCTTCCACCCTCTTCCCCTTCAACCCCCCCCATCATCTACCCTTTTTATTTTTTTAGTTTAAGGTATATCTTTTCCCCCCAACAGCTCCCCCTTTCAGTCCAACAAATGGTTTATTCTCTTATAACAATAAATACAATACAAAACAACAGAAATAAATAGGCCACAATTATGTGAGTTATATGGCTTAGCATACATGCCCAATGTCCAGTCCATATGTATTTGGCACCTGACTTTAACATTCTACTATCTAATCATCTCCATGAGTTTAAAGTTCTATATCTAACTCAGCTTTCATACTAATTTGCCTCACAATTTTAAAACTTGCTTCAACTGTAGACAGAATGCTGTCCAAAAAGGACAAAACTTGGAAGCAGGTAAGTCAACAGCCTAGCTCTGCCAAGGCAGGGTAGGTAAGTCCTTCATAATTCCTGCTCTACAGTCAATGTCTGTCAGAGAAACAGGACCAAATGGCTGAAGATTGATGCTGTAATGTATGGAGAGAAAATGGGAACTGTCCAGGCAGCGACTGGTATGTTATTTCTTAGTTTTGGAAGCTGCAGGCCCTGCACTTCCTATATAATCATATATATTTATCCCTCTCAGATCTCTGAGGTAGTTGAGGAATAGATAGCTAGAGTCTCATAGTTAAATTTTGAGTTGTTGAGACACCATTCTATTAAAAAAAAGTTTGAAAATGTTTATGCCTTCAGCCTTATATATTCTTATTCTTTCTACTTTTTCCCCTGGAAGTCTAGCACAAAGTCACAGGGAACACACAAACCATTCCTCACAGGACTATTGATAATTCTGCAACATTTTTAGTAACAGAGGGAACTAATTCAGTCAGCAAAGTATTTGCTGTACAAGCACAAAAGCCAGAGTTCAATCTCTAGCATCCACATCAAATGCTGACCATGTCTACACACATATGTAACTGCAGTATTTGGAAAGGGGAATAGGAGGATGACTTGAGCTTTCTGGCCACCAGCATAGCTCCAGGTTCCCTGTCTCCAGGGAATTAAGTGGAGAATGATAGAGAAGGACACCTAATGTGACTTCTGACCTCTCTTTGGGTATGTGGCATGTATACCCACCCACATATGTGCACATATACTACATACACACACAGAGCTCGGTAAGGAAGGGAGAGAGAGAAACTGAAAGAAACAAAAACTATGCACACAATAAGCTGATCACAGAAAGTATGAACAATTGTGTCAAACCAATTCCAAGCATTAACATGGACATAAGACATTACAGAACGCTGTGTGAAGAGTACACGGCACAAAGGCAGTGCACACACAGCACAGAGGCTGTATGGGCCAGGGCATTCCATCTTGCTTTCTCCATATACCTACTGTGTTTTCTCCCTGAGATGGGAGTTGGTCACTCTGACTTTATCCACTATTTGAGCATTTGGCCTTTCTTGGGAGAGTTCCAAGTAGGACTCCAGTTTTTAAGGATGCCCTGGTGCCATGATCATCTGTGTACTGTAAACACTACCAATCCCCAATGTATGTACCACTTACCCTGCTAACACTAAACGCACCTAATGATATACCTCCCCTGCTAATACTGAAACTACCTCAATGCACATTACACTTGACCCAGGCACTTCTTATTGATCCAACAGTCTGTTCTGTACTCTGAAATGCTCCATTCTCCAGTTTCTCAAATTAATCAATTAATTGAGTTGAATAAAAATATACAAAATGTTTCAACATGCTTAAATTGATTTAATAAAACAGACCATTTTAATAGCAACCTTGCGGTTTAGCAACTGACTGCACTCATCTGTTCAGAAACACGCAAAACGTAGCTGCTATTCATGTTGAGAACATCAGACTTCATATTTTTTTAAATACTTTTTTCTTAAAGTAGAGAAAGCTCTTGACCTTATATGCAGAAATGCTGTCCATTAGTGTGTCCAATTATGTCTACACTCATAAAATAGTGTGCTGTGAAGGCCCATGTTAAATACATATGCAATAGTTATGTCTCTAAAAAAAATAAACTGCATTGAATCTAAGAACTTTAAGAGAACATTTCTCTTCTAAATTAAATTTGTGGTAGACCAGTAACACTATTGAATGAAAATACTCATGGAGAATATCCACAGACAGGGGATTCAGAAAATAACCTCTGCCATAGCTTCTTTGTGGGTTTGATTTGGTCTGGCTTTTCATAGCTCTAGCCCCTGCTTCATGTGTAGGTCTGATATACTCACTTGTAATTATCTAACATGGCTAGGGACTTAGCAAAAGGGACAATTTTGAAGATTGACTCACCTTCAGTCATTTATCCTTAGTTAGTCTATGCTCTTTTAATAATTTTATAACAATAAGCTTGTTGGTGGTTTTCCCAAAATGAGATCATGGAGGTCTCCATAGTAACTACATGGATGGAAAGAGTTCTTCAACAGCAGAAGTTATTTCTTTATCCCACTGGACCATTTGTTTATTCTGATGAAGTGATGTAACCTCTTGGGCCAATATCTCCATCACTGAATTATTAGTTCCCTGGTCAAAGCTAGGTTAATACTAAATAAACACAAATCTTGACTATCTCAAATGCTCTAGGTATGGGAATAGAATTAAAGAATGCAGAGCTAAAATGTAAAATGTTCTTAGCTATAGGACAGACTTATCCATAGCTTCTCACAGAATATAAAAATCTATTGGACACTAGAATATAGTATCTGATCACTTGCAGCAAGACAAACTTTCTGAGAAATGCTGAGATGAGAAGCACTTAATATGATAATAGTAACAATGGTAAGATCTACTTAATCATTAGTTTTCTAAAGAGTGTTGAAATCACTAGTTCTCAACACTAATCGAAATAAAATTATTGTGTAAGTGGATGCTAATTTGATTGTCTCTCAGAGTCATAAAATTAGATGTCAGCAAAGAATGAAAAGATAGCTTAAGATTTTATAAAGAAAATGTGAATAAAGAGAACACAGACAGGGTCCTGAAGTCAATGATAATAAGCTTTTCTGACTTTGTCCTATGCAATCTAACTTAAAATCCCTGCGAGCTACTCACTATGTTCTTTACTCCCCTTGTGACATCCAGGAAACTTATTTCCAGTGGTCATCAGAAAGCGTGAAGGTATATCTGAATAACCTGAAAACAGCTATCTACCCTGAATCAAGAGCACCAAGTTTGTTTATACTTCGAGACCACAAATATGAGGAGTCCTCCAATAGGCCCCTACTTTCATTGTCTTTGAGCTAATTTGTTTTCATTATCTACAAAGAAAATGCTATACAGTTCCATGCTTTGATGTATATGAGATCACTTTACAATGTGCCATTTCTAGGCCAGGCTTAATATCAAAAAATGCTAATTTTTGTTAATACATTAATTATTAACAACATTTAATCATTTTAATAAAGCTCCCTTTGAATTATTAAATCTATTTAATCCTCCAATACATTTGAAGGAAGGTGGATGCTACTAGCCATAGGGAATTTTGCTGAGCACTGAAATAAGTTTTGAGAAGCAAGTTCAGTATATAACAAAGAGATGACCGACTTGCAGCTTGGGAAGCCCTTGAGAGCAGGACATTGTACTTAGAAGGAACCAGGCACTTTGTGGGAAGAAGGATGAAAAGAGACAAGAGGAACAGAGGAGAACAGAAAAGGGGGAAAACTCATGTTTGAAATCTTCCATGTTCCAAATGAGCCAGTCCTCAATTTATTCTAGTGTATATTACATAGGATTTCTATGCTGACTCCTGATTTCTCTTTTTTTTCTTTTTCTTTTTTAATGAGAAAGGACATGAGAAGGCAAATTCAAGAGGAAGATGAGGGGACACCTACATCTGAGTTGTTCATGGGATGTGTCATATACTTGCTCTCATCACATATACAGTATTGGGCCCATATACCACCACTAGATACTCAAAATTCGGTAGACGCTGAATACCAGTTCCTTGGCTCTGACTCCGCATTGGGCTAACAGCATCTTTTGCATACCCACTCACCAAATGGCCTTTGAATATCATCTGAGGACACTCAGGAAGGGGTCAGGAGAGGATTGAAGCAGATGTTCATTGTCCCCTTGAAAGAAGCTTGATTTAAACTAGGAGGTTTCCAAAGCTTCTTCATATATCTTTAATTTCAGCTGACCTATTCCCTATTCTTTTCTCCCAAATCCTCTGTCCCTACATACACCTTTAGTTTCATCCACCCCCAATTCATGTCACCTTGGTTCTACTATATCCCTAAATTGCCTTTTTTCTTGAGTTGAAAGAACGTACGTTTCTATTTGAATTTTTATGCACTTTTTCTTTATTTTTTCCTTTAATTTATTTATTTATTAACTTTACAACCTGATCCCAACCCCTTCCCTCTGTCCTCCCAGCCTTACCCTCCCATTCTCCTTCTTCTCAGAGAAGGGACCCTCCCCCACCAACCACCCCAGTACTTCATGTCACATCAGAACTAACTGCATCCTCTTTCACTGAAGCCAGACAATGCACCCCAGCTGGGGGAAAGTTATCCAACAGTACGCAAGAGAATCTGTGTCAAGGACAGCCCCTGCTCCAATTGCTAGGGGACCCACATAAAGACTAAGTTGACCCTCAGCTCCACAAGTATAGGGGGCCTGGGTTCAGTCCATGCATTCTCTCAGGTTAATGGTTCAATCTCTGTGGATCCCCATGGGCCTAGGTTAGTTGCCTCTGTTGATCTTGTTGTGTAGAACTAGAGAATATCATCCTGAGTGAGGTAACCCAGACCCAGAAAGACACAGATGCTTTGTAGTCACATACAAGTGGATATTATCCTTATAGTACAGGACAACAGTACTACAATCCACAGACCCAAAGAAGCTAAGAAACCAGGAGGGCCCAAGGGAGAATGCTTGAATCTCACTCAGAAGGGAAAAAAATACAGACATTGGAAATAGATAAAGAGGGGAAACTGTATTGGGAAGGGAGTGGGGAGAGGAAGAAGAATGGAAATCAGGTGAGGGAAAGCAGGGGTGAGAGGTGGAAGGGCTGGGAGAGAGAAGGGAAACTGATGTGGGTGGGATCTCTGCGACAAACTGGAGATCTGTAAGCATATGTGGGTGACTCCAGCTGAGAATCTTATCACCAGGGGATATGGAGACTGAAGAGGCCACCTCCTAAAGCCAGGCTGGACTGCCAGTGGAGGGAGGTGGACATCAACCCCCCGCCAAAACCTTTGACCCAAAATCTACCTTGCCTACAAAGTATGCAGGATAATGATGGAACAGTGGTTGAGGGAGTGGCCAATCAATGACCAGCCCAACTTGAGATCCACCCCATGGGAGAGAGCCAACCCCGGACACTATTAATGATATTCTGCTATGCTTACAGACAGCATCACTTCCTCTGAGAGTCTCCACCCAGCAAAGGATCAAGACAGATGCTGAGACCCACAGCCAGTCATGGGACAGAGACCTGGGAGTCTTATGGGAGAGTTGGGAGAAGTACAGAGGCACCATAAGGGGACAAGAACTGCACTCGTTTTTTTTTCTAAGCTTCAACCAGCACCCTACTCCCCATCCTCTACCTTCTTCATTTTTGAACCTTTTAGCCCCAGTATTCAACCTAGCCTCATATTACCTATATCTTACTATGACCTCTCTTAACGAGTCCATTCACAGTGACCTGTTTCTAGTTCCCTGAGTTCTACATATAGTCCAAGTTAAACATTCAAAACAAACAAAAAATTCAAAAGGAAAATCCATATATGAGATAGAACATGTATCATTGTCTTTCTGTGCCTGAGAAAACTTACCTGATATAATTCTTTCCAGTTCCATCTATTTTCTGCAAATTTCATGATTTCATTTTTCTTTACAGCTGAGTAATATTCCATTGTGTAGATATGACACATTTTCTTCATTCTCCCATCAGTTTAAAGACATATTGCTTGATTCTGCTTCCTAGATGTTGAGAATTGAGCCAAAATAAACATGAATGCGTATTTCTCTATTACCATATAAAATCCTTTGGATATACAACCAGGAAACAAATTGATGATCAGATGAATGAATAATGGAAGAATTTGTCCAATTAATTTCTCTGGGTTTCTCACAGGGAAAGGATCAAGAAATGTTAGTTTGTTGCCATTTTTAGCTTCCTATTGTTTTTTGAACTAAAAATGCACTCCTGATTATATATTTCCTGATATTATTAAACTCAATTTTGTGTTTATTTGTCATGAACTTTGAAATGTGATTAAAATCATTGATGGTCATTTGGAATTGTTTCAGATCATAAAATTATTGCTGAATTTTCTCATGGAGCCCTGTCTGTTAGCCCCCGAAAATACACACATGAATATAGACATATAATTCATTTTAATCACTGTATTTGACCATACTTAATAAAACATACAAACTGAGTCAATACAATTTAGGTCTCTATTTCTCTGGATGTGACCAAGAGATAATTAGTGTAAGAAAGGACATGACTGATCCTGGATTACTGCCTGGAGACTTTTTGAGGTCACTATGCTACTGGATTATTACATTACTGCTCTTATCCTATCAACCTCATCCTAAGACGCTGTTAGATTTTGCCACTTGATGTTGATGAGAACAGTCTTTTGTTTTTGTTTTCTGGGTTTTTTGTTTTTTGGCTTTTTTTTTTGTTTGTTTTTTTAATATCACAAAGGTATCTCTGTGAAGCACTATTGAGGAACTGTTTTCTCCTTCCCGGTTCTAAAAATAGATGTATTTCTCATAAGTTACTGGCTTTGTTTTATATCCTATGATTAATGTGAGTTGCAGAATTGATCATGTTTCCTTTTTTGCATGTGGGACTATGAAACCCAACCCCTGAGCATTTCTATGGCCTGAATCTCCTCAAACAGTTTCAGAGCAGCCTAAGGCACGAGAAGCAAGGATTAGTCCCCAGGACATTGCCTCAACTGACCTACACATCCTGACAATAAGGAGCTGTGTCAACAATCACCCAAAGATGGATGATACTGTGAGCTCATCTGTCTCTTACTCTACGGTTTCCTCACTCACGTGTGCTATTGGTTTCAGTTTTCGTTTTTTATTTTAAATTGCATTCATTTGTTTATTTATGTGCACAGTTGTGTGCCACAGCACACATGTGGAAGTCAGAGGTCAACTTTCAGGGCTTAGTTCTCACCCACTATGTGGGTCCCAGTGACCTCTCCTTGTGGAACCATTTCTCCAACTCTTTCTTGTGTTTTTAATGCAAACTTTCTTTCACTCAAAGAGCACAGTTAAGACAATTTTCTAAAGTCATATGAACCCTAGTGCAGAGACCTTCAGACAAATTATGGGTCTACTGTTGCTATTTGTATAATGTTTACAGACTTTTTGTCATAGGAAACAGATGATGTGAGACAGTGAAGGGGGGGGAGAGGAAGAAAGGGAGAGGAACAGGAAGGGATTAAAGGAGGGAACTCTGAATCTCTGCTTTCATCTCTGCCATTTAATAGTCATAAAACCAGGCAAAGTTGACATATTGTCTATGTGCCTTTGTTTCTCAACTGTAAAATGATAATAAATGTAGTATCTATTTAATAAGGTTATTTTGAAAAATTGAAAATATTTACCATGGTGCTTAGCCTTTAATAAATAATATAAAAATGTTTGTGTTGCTGTCATATAAATCTGAATTCTTTCTTGTATTATATCTCTCCAATTAAAAAAGATTTTTAAAAACCCTTAACTTCCAAATATCAGCATTTTTGTTGTTAATTCGAAGATGAAAGTAATATTCATAAAACAATCAACAGATTAAAATGTCAGTCTACAGAATAGGAGGAAATATTTGCAAATCATACATTTGATAAGGTTAATATTTAAACTACATGAAGAACTCATCTAAATCCATAGAAATATAGCATAACTAAATTTTAGAATTACTAAAAGAAATGACTAGAATTATCTTGAAGAAGACATACAAGTGACCAAAAAAATGTATATAAAGGTGATAAACATCGCTATTTACCAAAGAAACCCAAACAAAACTACAATAAGAAACTACTCTGCAACATTTCAGAGGACTGAAATTAAAAAGACAAGAGTTAACTAGGGTTTCTGAGAATAAAAACTAAATGTGTGAATATATATATATATATATTAGCATAGTTATTATGGAAAACAGCATGGAGTTGACTAAAAAGTTGCAGTTAGAACTACTACATAACCCACCAAGCCCCCTTCTGAGTATTCTAAAAGAAATAAAATTATTATCATTTAAAAGTGTCTGCCCATATTTATTACAATGTTATTCACTATAGAACCAATCTAAGGGTTTCTCAGTGGGTCAATGATAAACACATTGTGATATATAATATGTATTTTTGGTAGCACTAGGGATCAAAGAGATAGTTCAAACATGATTCCAAGTGCTGTATACATGAGTTACACTAGCAACCCAATTATACACATGCACACATGCAATCAGAAGTACACATGTGTGTGGCACACATGTGCACATGCACACATACACACACACACCTATCTACACAAAAATGTGTATAATTCAACCATTAACAAAGAAGAGAACCGCAGTGTTTATGACAATTCAGATCAACCTGAAAGACGGGACATTATACTGAGTGAAATAAGCTAAGCACCGACCATCAAATCCCTGCGTGATTTCATTTATGTGGACTCTTAGCTAGCAGGAGAGAGTATAACAGTGGTTGCCAGGATCCAGAGGAGGAGGGACTAGAATGATTCTGCTCAGAAACAAATGTTTGGCTACATGATGAGCCCATTAGCCCAGCTGGAAAGGATATCCTTTCCTCTCTAGCCAAAATGGCTCTCACCAGCTTTTTCCTGTCTCACCTTAAGGTGGAAGAAAGGGAGAGGACTTGAAAAATCTTTTGGGAATATCCCAGACAAGAGATTCAAGTCTACTGAAAACCCAAGGTTTCATTATAAGATTATAAAATAATTTACCCAAAGGTCTTCATACCTAACCACCAACTAACATCATCTAGGATAATATGAGTTCAAGATGCAAAAGGTCTAAGGAGGAGCACTTAGCAAAACTCAAGTAAGAATCCAAAAGAAATAACCAGATTGTGATTCAAGATACAACCCAAGAAAGCACCAAATGACTGGAGAGACAAACATAACTCAGAAGGCGCCATAGTCAAGTGTCCCTTCTGATATGGCAAATATGAAATTTTCCTTACTGTCTTGGTAATTTATCTGTGAATTTAAAGATATGGTTTAAAACTTAGTATCACAGTGAAGTGCTCACCTACAATGGGACATCTACATCACACCCTTCTCCCTCTAGGCTCAGGGATCATCTTGGAAAAGGGGCCAGAAAAAAAAGTTAAGAGTCAGAGGTCAGAGAGAACTGGACAGATGACTGGTATCCTCGGAACATGACAGGACAGCGTCCATCACAAACATACAGCAGCTGTGATTGCCTGCACAAGAACTTCCAAAGATGAAGCCAGTCAACTCTCCAGTAGGAGAGAGGTTCACAAGTCTCCACCTTTCCTGGGGAGCTGTTGACAGCTGATGACTTCTGGACTAGAGATAGATGGCTTTCTTTAAGGGGATGATTCCTGGTAGATTAACCACACTCCATAAGCATCACTGTGTGGATAGCACAAATTGGACTCAATGGATTATTTAAAAATAAATAAATAAACGAGGACATGAAGATGGGAGGGGTAGAGATGTGAAGGTATACCTGGAAGGATTTAGACTGGGGATGAATGTGATCAAAATATATTGTGTGAGATTCCCATACATTAACAAAATATTATGTTTTAAAGAAGTAACATAGTCTCTAGTAACCATTTTTTAAAATATCACTCCTTAGCCTGGGGTCTAGTTTAGTAGTACAATGCTTACTAAGCATGTGCAAAACTCTGGGTTTGATACATTTCAAAACACTAAAAACTGCACTACCAACACTTTGATACACGCATGTAGCTTGTCCACATATAAACATATTTATCCTTTCCACAAAGTTTGTGTTTCTACATACACTACTTCACCCCCATATTTCACACTTCAATAATTACGGTTCTACATTAACATTCCATTGTAACATGATCTTTCACAGTGCTTTGACTCTGTTGTTAGCAATCATTTGATGCATACTTTTAATATGTACTCCTAAAATTATTAGCATGTCACAATTAACTCTCTAGGAACATTTTAAGGAGTAAAATAAAGAGTCAAATTTTTAAATACTTTCTTTTGTTTCATTATTAGATTACACAAAATTCCCATACTCTTATTTACTAAAAATTTCATAACAGTACTACTGACACAATAAAAATATTTTTAAAGCAATGAAAAATTCTATACAAGTACCCTCTAAGAAATGAATTTGTAAAATTTAGAAAAAGGTTATCACATCTACCAGTATGAATTGTTACCTATTAATTTGATATCCAAATGGTTTAAAGAAAGCACTCCCGCACTGCCAAAAATAACAGTATATAAGTAAAGGGAAAAAGGAAGAATATAATGAAGAAGAGGAACGGGGAAGATAAGGAAGTAAATTGAAAGAGAGGAATGAAGCACTATGAAAAATTATTATCAAAAGAATTTGACCTATAATAAATATCAAGCAATGAACTTTCACTAAGTGAAAGAAATAGCAAACGACTGAAGAAAATCACTGTTCCATCCCTAGTCAACATTTGAAAACTAATAGTAACAACATGTTATATTCTTTCTTGTTGTCTTTATGGAGATACATGAAAAACCCCAAAGACATGTATTGACTGGCTATTTCTTTCTCCCTCCAAAGTCTGTATCTAGTATTCCTTCTAGTTTGTATTAGGCATACTTATGCCCAAGACAACTGTTTTAAATATGCATCTATTGTAATCATTTTTAAAACTACATTTTG
>CAJQZJ010013540.1:5110573-5138057 GCA_907164525.1 Lophiomys imhausi
TCTTCTTCTTCTTCTTCTTCTTCTTCTTCTTCTTCTTCTTCTTCTTCCTCCTCCTCCTCCTCCTCCTCCTCCTCCTCCTCCTCCTCCTCCTCCTTCTTCTTCTTCTTTTTGGTTAGTGTTTCAGTCTCTGTAAGCCTTGAGGGGCTTAGGTTAGTTGGTTTGGTTGCTCTTCTTGTGTTGATCTCGAACCTTCCAGGATGTCATCCCATCTAGAAGGTAAACAACCCATTCTCTACTCTACAGTGGGCTGTGTTGCTGAGCTCTGATGTGTACTAGGTTTTATATATATATAATACATTTGTGACTTACAGTAGGATGATTTCCTTGAAATGTAGACAATCCTATGGATGAAGAGATACCTAAATATAGTCTTGTATTGTATTTAGAGTACTGTAGCTGAGTGTATATCACATACAACATATTAGTATATAAATTCACATATGGACATATGTATATATTTAACACTAAATACTGTGTGTGTGCCCACAGTTATTAAATTCCTAGTAGAATATGGGAGAGTTGTATTCTTATTTCTGTCTTATTATGGGCAATCTGAGACTGAGATTCTTCATCGTTTCCTAGGGGGTTCACTGATACTAAAGAACTTTCTGGGATTTAAAAAACATACATCCAAAAACACATAATAAGTCCTCAGTTCCCCATATACACTATTAATATCACTAATAGTATTATAGTGTTGATATGCATTTCTCAGTCTTATTATTGATAAAGAGAAAGTAGTTCTTGCTATAAATATTTTAAGATAGAGCTTGGGAAGGATTTATTACAGTGTGACTGAGAGTCTGAGACTGTGTTCAAACAATGAAAGAAATGCAAAGTTGGAAGGATCCTGTGGAAGAAATGGAAACCAAGGAAATGTCCACCCCCATCTCAAAGGGTAAGGATTTAACACACTATACAGACATATATACATACATACACACACATACTTACATATATACATACATACATACATACATACATACATACATACATACATAAACCCAGGTGATTTCTCAGCCTTCCTCACAGATAAGAGAAGGGAACAGATTAAGGCAAACAGAAAATTTACAGAAGAAAAGAGTCACAGTTGTGCACTGTGGGGAGAGAGGCATTTTATGAGTGCAATACTTAAAAAGAAAATAGAGATTTCCTTTAAAATAACTTAAGTGATTTGCCAGCCCAAATGCTGGAGGTCCTATGTTTGCCAATGACCAGAGCTGTGACAGAGACAGGAAGCATTGTTTCCACTGTTTCAACAAAGAGGAGAAACAATGCAGACCAAACTCCCTGGCATACTGGCAGCATGCCCCACCATCCGCCCTCCCCACCTGTCTCACATTCCACAATCAGCAAATACAGTAGAATGAATAGAGATGTGTCCTTCCCCCGCCCATGAGACTTAAAATGCTAACAGGGCATATATGTTAGAATTTACCAGAAGTTCCAGTGTTAAATAACCATGCACCAGTAAAGATCAATAAGAGATAGAGAGGGAAGAAGAAAGAGAAAAAATAACCCAGAATTAAATCAAGAAATGCACTAAATTATCTCTGAACTTTGTCACAAATCAAACTTCAGGCAATAACAGGGTAAATACATGGGAGAAAGTTAGAGATACGAACAGCAGGGTAGCATTAAGAAACAGCCACCAAAGGTCTGGATAGAAAACCAATGTCCACACAGAATTGCAAACAGAACAGTGAGTCTTTCGTTAGAATCACCTCGAACCCTAGTCTTTTGAAGAAACACATTCTACAAAGATTGATCTATATATATATATAAAATTCAATATATGAATATATTGAATATATATATGAATTAAGAGTAAATATATGTCTAGGTCTAAGAAGATGCTTTTAAGTTGGTAATGCAAGTTAAGATAGAAACTGAGTTAGTTATAGGACTTTAAACTCATCGAGATTAACAGATAGTAGAATATTAATATCAGTTGCTAAATACGAATGGACTGGACATTGAGAATGTATGTTATACTTTATAATTTTCATATATGTGGCCTAATTGCTCTTATTGTTTTGTATTGTATTAACTGCTATAAGAAAAAGTGTCTTATATTGGATTAAAAGGGGGAGCTGTTGGGGGGCAAAGATAAACCTTAAATTAAAAAAAAAGCAGCTATAGGAGGATGAGGGGGAAGAGGGTAGGAGGGTGGGACTGGAAGGGGGATGAGGGAGGGGACTATGATGGAGATGTAACTTAAAGAAATAAATAAATGTTTAAAAAAAGATTTTGCATCTTTAAAAAGAGTAAATATATGGAGATTATTTGAAACAAAAGAGATTTGGAAAACATACTTTGGGACAATAACACCCATCCATGACAGCAGTTTCAAAAGAAAGAAGAAAGAAGCAACATTCAAAGTAATAAGAAAATGTCCTGAATGGCTCAAAGATAAGAGATTTCAGGTCAAAGGGATTCTCAGTAGAAGATGGAAGCAAAGAGTCACCACACGTTCTTATTATGTTTATGGTGGTTAATGTTACCTCAGCTTCATGTCCTAAGCATTCCCCTGGTAGCTGGTAATACATTATTTCTGAGGGGATGGCAGTATTTCTGGGAAAGATTAGCAGATGTGATGATAGATTGAGAAAAGTGGACAGTCCTAACCAATGGAGTAGACATCATCCATTCCATTTTTTTCTTGAAGGAAACAAAAATCTACAAGATGAAGGCAGAAAAATAAAGAGATTATCTTCAAGATAAAGCCTTCATGTTATATTAAAATTCTTTTCATAACAGAAAATAACAGGAGGCAATGAAGCAATATTCACAGAGTTTTAATGAAAAATTGCTGTGAAATAAGAAATTTATTGGAATTTGAGGGAAGAGAAACAGAAAGATATTATCAAACATAGAAAGTCTTAGAAAGTATTTCAACCAGCTACATTTTTCTGAAGGAAAAATAACCTGTGAGTTCAATTACTTTATGAAAATGAAACATAAACACCAACACTTAGGCATTGTGTTAATTTGTTAGCCTTTTTATAACATAGGAACAGTGACTGAAAGACTTAAATGGCAGAAATTTATCCTCGCTTGGATAAATTACAATCTGGAAAACTGAGGACAGAGGACAGCAAAGTGACTTTCTTCTGAGATAACTCTTTTTAACTGATGGATACCTAGATCTCCCTGAGTCTTCCTGTAGTCTTCCTTCTGTGTAGCTTGTGTCTTTTCTTTTAAATATTATTATTGATGCAAGATTAATATATTAAGACCATTCATGTTTAATGTGTATAACTAGATGAGTCTGGTCCTATACATAGACCCATGGTTAGAATTAAAGTAATAAACATATCTCCCCAACTCTAAGGGTTTCCTTGTGTGCTTTGGTTCCTTGTTTTGTTCTGTTTTCATGGTAAGAACATTTAATATGAGATCAATTCTTTTTACATAAACACCAGGTACTCTGGTTTAGGCCCACTATAAAGACCTCATCTCACCTAAACCACTAAGACAGTATGAAAAAGATACCATGGAAGTCATAAACAACAGAAACTATACATGGGAAATATTAACCCCTTTCTTTAAAAGAAAACAAAAACCTGTTGAAATTAATAATATTTTAAAATGTATCAAGTTTCAAAAATGACAATTAAATTAAAGACAAATGACTTTACTGGGGTTTTTCCAGTTGTTGTCTTTAGATTTTCAAGTCACAGATAGGTCTTAACCAGCAGAAGTCCTTTGCTGCTGTGGAATGAATAGGAAAGCTAAGAATGAATTCTACCTTATAAAAATAGCCAGGTTAGACTGAACCCTGGGCTGCCCTCACTGGGCACAGATGATGTCACTAGGGAATCTCAAGTGCTGACTCTGATTATGTAAAGACTCTGTTCCTCAGTAGCCACAGGAATTGATTAGAATAGATGAACCAGTCTTGGCAATCAAGTCTCCCTGAGAAAATTTTTCATTAGTTATCTTTAAAAGATAAAATACTATTCTGAGTTCCTAATATTTTTGTGCACCAAAGCCTGGAAGGGGCTGTCCAGAGACAATAGCACTGAATAATTTTGTAGAATCCAGTGAAAATGAAGTCTCTTTGGAATTTTAAGATACTGGTTGTTTTGTTGAAAAAGAATTGCATTCACCAACCCCCAGTGAAATTCATGTATTGAAACCCTAACCTCCAGTACCTCAGAATATGATCTTTCATTGAAGATATCAGTAATTAAGTTACAAAGAGGTCATGAGGGTGGGTGTTAATTCAATATGACTTCATCCTTATGAAAATGGGAATAATGACATATGAAGAGAAGACAGTCTGTGGCAATACATTCTACAACCTAAGCAATTGCTAGAAGTCAGGGGTAACACTTGGGGGGAACCTATTCTCCCTGACAGCCTCAAAAAAATTTTTTTTCTATTTATAATTTTGTGTTACACCAGAGTTCAGTTCCAGCCTCCAGATTTGTGAGACAACCAATTATGGTGCTGGAGTACCCCGGCATACAATGTTCTGTTTGGTCCCCTAGTAAAGTAATGAAAAGACGGGACAGCAAGCATTGTACTGTTGTCAGTATAAGTTCAATATCACTTGCTCAGGCTGCAGACTCAAGGTCCCTCCTGCTTGCAGCTGCCCAGGCCACCAGGTAGAAATGAGTAGGAGACCTGTAGAAGGGGCAGCGGAAGTAAAGACAAACTTTTAAAGCCAAGGTTTAAGCTTTACATCTTAATGTGGCTTCTTACATGTGGCTTCTGGTCTCAGCAATGGGATGTCAAGATGGGAAAAGTATTAGGAAATATGTCTCAGCAGGCTAAGGAGTGGGCAGGAAGCACTAAGAGCAGGGTGTTTTCCCATCTTCTTTGCTAACCCGACAGTTCAACAATAGAAAGGGAAAGGGTGATACTCGGTTGAGCGGAGATTCAGATTGCAGTGTAGCTCAGACAAAGTCCTCGCCTGACTAAAAATGAGCTGCAGGGCAAAGAAGGCAAAAGAACTTCACACGAGACAGAAAAGATCTGGTTCAACTACACCTACCCTACTGCATGGCTGCCCCATAACAATGAGAACAGAGCATATCTGCCGCCTGAATACTGAGGAAAGATGTCCAAGAGTGGCAGCTGGAGAGTTCCTGCCACAACACTGGACCCATCAATTTCATCAAAGTACAACCTGAGTAACATAAGTTAGTGGCTGTCAACCTCTCCTTGTCATAGATCCTTACTTCACAAGTCAAGAGAACTGTTCATTTACTTTGCCTAGCATCTCCCATTAGATGAACTTAGAAGGAAGAAGTTGGTGAGATAACCTGCATCCACCATATCTACTCTTGGCCTCTGGCATGTACCAAAACACCCAGCTCTCATTCTTTGCTCCCTTATTACCAATAGAAAATCTCTGCATTCTCTTCTGTTTCCTTAGAGTACCTTGATGCTGAACCTGGTGGTGATACCTAAACCTAAACTTCCTAAAGTCGTCGTCCCATTCTGATGCTGAGAGTGCTGAACATGTCTGTTCACTGTTCATGGTTTTAATAAAAAAGAAAAAGTGAAAGGGCATCAATGTGTGCCCAAATGAATTAGTTGGGTGACAGACACATTTTCCTACAGTGTGAATAAACTTCATCTCCCCCTCCTGGTGAGAGCCATGACAGAAGCATCTCTTCTCATCTCCTGGTCTCTGGATACACAGAGTCTGAGGTCCCCTGACAGAAGCTGTAGCTTAGAGTTAGCTCAAGAAGCAGAGTTGTGTGCTCTAGCAAAAGGGAATGCATGCAAAAATTGGAACTTCTAGGTATGCAAATCCATACTGGGTCATAGAAAGGAGTGACAAATGGGACAGCCCTTGTTTCCATCCTTGGCCAACAGGTCAATGTGTTCGTCTTCCTAGGGTCCAGCATTACATTCTCTGATTTAGGGCACACAGAGTCTTAAAAGATATTATCTCATCTTACAAAGCAGGGCCTCTGTTTTGAATCTGCCCCTAATGGGGAACTCTTATATGTGTTTGGGATGTGTCTTAGAAGTGGTGTATGATATCACCAATGTATCTATGGTCATAAGCCTATTCTTGCAGCTTTGTGATATGGATACCCTGACTGAGGGCTTTACTATGTGGAAGTTCAAGTCATTGTAACACACTCTTCACAAATGGTCTTGAGTGAGGATCCATGGTTTAGTACAGCAAACTTAATCCAGATAGACCATTGTCCCTGGTAGGTTTATCCACTGGCTCTCCAGAAGAGAAGAGGTCCAATACAGTCATAAACTTGTCACCAATAAGGATGTTGCTAGAGGAAATGACTACCCTGGTACACAGCATCCATGTCTCCTACTAACAGATATGCTTGTAGCTGTGGTAGTGAGAGTCCTTTTATAGTCTCCATCTCTGCCACTACTTCATGTGCCCTGTCAACCAGTCAGTGTTATTCAGTTACCATGAATTTTGCCAATACCCATGTCTGTTTTCTTGAACTGTTCAGAGGAGTGTGCATTATGAAAGTACATACATAACTTCACACTACATGCCCACTCCCTGATCACCATCTATATCCTCTACTCTGAACCTTCTCATTTCTCTCTATAGTCCCCTTATTTAGCTGCTGTTATAGTGAAAGTTGAGTACTAAGTTGACAAGATCTGAAATCATCCAGGAGACCATCTTTCAGACACATTCTGAATATTGATATGGGAAGATTCACCCTAAAAGTGATCATTGCCATTTTTTGAAGTTGGACCCTGGTCTGCACACAAAAGAGGAAGCTGGCTGAGCACCAACACCCATGCTTCTCCGCTCATTGACTGTCGATGCAAAGTGAGCAGTTGCCTTGAACTCTTGCTTCTAAGACTTGCCCACGATGATAGACTGTGTCCATGAACTATGAGCCAGAACAAACCTTTTCTCCTTGAATTTGCTCTGATTGGGGTATTTTATCATAAAACCAGGAAAAGGAACTACTCCTCAACTCTGAATACCCCTCCTGTCCCTTGGAATAGGCCACAGACTCATACCTGGAAATAATTTTACTCTCTGTTAGCTCAAAGGGTGACCCCCGAGTGAAGCTACGAAGAAGCCTTCCATTTTTATTTTGTACAAATATACTGAGATAAGCCATTTGGAAATCAAATGCAAGCCTTGTCTTGTTCTATCAGTTGATGCCCAGTAAGCGTGCCTCATAGTATGGATGTAAGTGAAAATGTATAGAAAGGTGCTGAGGCAGCAGAGGTACTGAGGGAGGCATGAGCATCTGGACAACCTGCAGATGCCACTCTTTTCAAAGCCCCCGATCCTGTCTGAAATGTGTCCCCATGATACACTGTCATTACTGCAGAGTGACTCGACGCTGCTCCCCTGTACAGCCGCCCCCTTCTTTCCCTTTGTGTTACTAGAGATGCAGGATATCATGCAGAATACATGCAGTGCTCTGTTACTGAGCACTTCCAGCCCAACAACCTACGGATCAGTCCTGGGCATTCTACTTATAAAAGAGATAATTCTAAACACAGGATCACAGAAATAAAGTGGTTTCCTCACTGAGGATCCAATAAAATGATGAGGGGAGGTCTTCAAAAGGAAAACTCTCACTACAAATAATACGCAGTTGCTGTCAAGGCATCCTCGGGGTCTACACTCCGATTCTGTGAGCCTGGTTTACACAGAGAATTCCAGGCCACCCAGGGTTACCTAGTAACCCTGTATCAAAGCACACGCAAACACACACACACACACACACACTCCAAAGTAAATCGAATAACAACAATTAAAAGTCTTTAAGAAAACAAAAAGAAAGCAAAAAGCTCCCCAAGCCAAAAAGGGCTCAAAACTTTAATAATAAAGGTAAAATAAATTTTTTTTTAATTAAAGGGGGAAAAGTGGTTGAGGAAGACACACAACCTTGGTCTCTGAGGCCTATACCACATGCATATACTTGCAAGAGTGTCCACATCCACTCACGTACATATACATTACTATACAAGCGCATGTTCACAAATATTTAGCATTTTATTATTAATAAATAGGAATTGCCACCAAAATACAAAGATATTTTTGCACATTGGAGGACATATTTAATGAAGTTACACCAAATGGCCATGGGTAAGAGCCATATAAGTTTGCTCTCAAGGATGTGTTAATTCTCTCACTGTATTCCATTTCATAAAGTTTTCATCTTCCTTGCAAATTTGCTGGAAAATGAAAAACTTCAATATCTTAATCTTTCTCAATTGCATTTAAAAAAACAACAGCTATTCAAAAGATAATTAAGAAACATCCCTGGCAATTCCTACATTTAGAAACAATACATTAAGAATTCATGATAATCATCTGGATTATTTGAAGAGCTTTGGCCAATCAGGTCAGCCAATTCTTCCAGACCAGATCAGGGCTATCATATGTGCTATGATAAGCCATATACTATGTCATTCACATTGACACCATTTGCAGCATGTTATCCGTTCAAGGTAGTGTGGAATGTTCCCAAAAACCTCACCATGCTCTGTTCCCTTCCCAGTCAAAAAGGGAAAGAAGAATGAGCATTATCAGAAAAGAGTTGCTTACTGATATCCAGGAACTCTGGAGTTTAGAAAAATATTGCTTTCCCCATAGAAATATTCCCCATAGATAATCAAAACATAGATTTAGTGTTCTGAAGCATAACAATTTCCCTCAGGGGAAGCTTTTCTCCAAAACACAGAAACTCAAGCTAGTTGCACATACATGAACCAAGAGGACCTGGAACATTCAACACACTTGGTACCAGCTGAACCACAGGAGCAAACTACGCACACTTAAAAATATCAATTAGGACAAGAAGGATTGCAATCAAAATCTGCACTGAGGGAGGTCATGATGACCACTATCGTGCAGTACCAAATACCCAAGGCCTCCTTGGCCCTGCTGTATTTGGAAGCTCTGGGCCAGGCTGCAGCAGGCATCAGCCCCAGCTTTCACTTGCTTAATTTTAGTCACTGCTAGTGGCTCAGGTTGCAAATTTGCTTATATTTAGAAGAACAGGTGGCCCAGTTCTTAGTCAACTTTAGTGCCTTCCCTGCTGGTGTCATTTAGATGTGTTTCATGGAACTGTGATGACTTAATGCAGAAAAGGACACATTGCCCTCCTTTGCACCTAGCCCTGTACCTATCATGTGGGACCTATGTATCACAGCTTCTCTTCACACTCTTTCTTTGTATAACCTCAGATGTTCTCCCACAGGCTCATGCTTTGAATATTTGTGTCTCTACTAGGGCCACTATTTGTGTAAGCGGGGGACCTTGTGGGAAATGGGTCCTAGTTGGTGGCAGTAGGTCACCAGAGGCCAGACTGTGTAGGTAGTGTCAGTACCCTGGTTCTAACTTCACTTCCTCAGCTCCCTGGTTCGTTATGTTTTCAGTTGTCACCACCAATAGTTCCCTCTACCATGAACTGAGCTACTCAGCCATGTTTTTCCCCACTACAATAGACTGAGTCAAAACCAGGAGCCATAATACATTTTTCTTCCCTTAAGTTGTTTTGGGAAGATATTGTGGTCTTAGTAACAAAGTGCCTAACATAAGGTGTGTTGTTTTGTAACAGCTCATGACTTCTTACAAAAAAAAAAAAAAAAAGGAATCAGAAGTCCTGGGGTTTATTAAGATTTCACTAGGAATCCAAGTAGGCTCTTCTCTGTGAAACCTGAAAGGGTCACAAGCTCTGGGGAGGGGTAGAAAGAGGACACTGTGATGGAGATGTAACTTGAAGTAATAAATAAACATTAAAAAAGAAAAGATTGGAAAATATCTGTACAAAGCTACCAACGTAGTAGTTACAGGACTTCTACCATAATATATCCCAGACAAGTAAACACCTGCATCCTTTAGGACAGCAATTCTCCTCTGCAATGTGCTTTGACATGACAATCCCCAAGTTCACCTCTGCGTAGCACTGGGATTTGTCAGGGGCATGGCACCTGGAGAGACTTGTGCACCAACCAACTCCTGATTGCACTCAAAGGAATGTTAAACTACAGAAGCTAGTCTGCTTGATTTGTCCCCTTTCTCTCTCTCTCTTTCTTGCTTTATCTCTCTCTCTCTCTCTCTCTCTCATAGAAAGCAGTAATGTTTGACCACAATGGAAGGGAAGAAGAAAGTATTAATATTGCCCTGCAAATAAAAGCTTCCAACTAAAGTAATAACCTGTGTAAATAATTTGTTCAGAAGGTGTTGTTTTTAAAGAAGTAATTTTTTTTTGCTTTTTATGAGAAATATAAAAGTTTTGGGTTAATCAAAAACAGAAAGTAAGAAAACATGCATTTAACCAAACCATGACAAGTAAAGGAAACACATCCATGAGACTAGTGAGAATGAGCAGAAACTGGTAGAGACTAAAAGCAAATACATGGGGAGAAAAGAGACATAGAGAAGTGGAGATTTAGATAGATGTTTGAAATCTAATGAGAGAGAAAGAAAAGGTATGGATTTGGGAAGTTGGGGAAGTGAGAGGAGTCGGGGGGGGAACTATAATCAGTATTGATGATATGGAAAAAATATAGCAAATCAAATAGAAATTAAATAGAGAAAAAGAAAGTGGTAATACAGGAGAGAAGGAAGAAAGAAAGGAAGGGAGTAAGTTAATGTAAGGTAAGGAGGGAGGAAGGAGAGGAGTAGCGTGGAAGAAATGATGGGGAAGAAAGATGAGAGGAAAGGGGAAGAGAGGAGAGGATAGGGAAGTGAGGAGGAAGAAGGAAAGGGGAGATGGAGGAATGGAATGAGATGGGAGGGAACAAGAAGAGAAAGAAATAGAGGGAGCAAAGGTAAAAGAAAGAGGGAAGAGGGAGGGAAGTAAGGAGAAAAGGAAGGGTAAGGGGATGGGAAACTGGAAAAGGAAAAAGAGGTAGAGGGGAGAGGAATGGAAGGGGGGGAGATGGGGAAAGAGGAAAGGAAAGAAAAGAGGCCAAATGCAGCCACCCTTGATCTTAGTGCTTGTAGCTGTGTGCAGTATTCAGTTTGGAGTTAGTAAAATAGTCAGAAGCATACTCACTGGAGTCTCCAGAGTACATGGACACTGATAACATGAGCCAGAGTTGTGGAATTTAACTCTTACTGAATGTTTACTACATCCAAGAAGTTATTGTAAGCACTTGAGATACAATGCTTCCCACTCTTTGAGTTCTAGTCTACGATCATAATCCCTGTCATCACCTTCAGACCTGAGAAATCTACACAGGTAACAGTGGCAGGGACATCAATTGGTCCTCTCTCCAAGTTTAACATTAATTAACAAATGTCATTATTTACTGAGATTTCTTTTAGCCTTCCAGAAGATAAAAGCAAGACTTTCTGCACATATAAAGTACTGGTAGCATATCACAACATCTGCTGTAGAATCCAAGTTTATTTTCTTCAGTGATGCTTCAAGATAAATTTCAGAAGTTTGAAGGTACAAGACAATTTCCTAGTTGTTTCAAACTCTCTCTATAGCTCCAAAATCTTTCACTTTCCTTACTGTGTTGTTTAGAGTGGTTAGAGTTGTCTTGTTCCCTGTTAAGTAGGGGTTTTAGTAAAAGAAGCATTTGTTTATGCTTCAGATAAGGATATAATGAGAGAAGTATTTTTATAGCTAAGAATAATCACTGAGTATATATAACAAACACAATTCATATATCACTATATTTGCACTCAATGAGACTGATGAATCATTTCTTGGTAAAAGCTTTCATGCAATCTTTAGCCTACTCCTAGAAACCCCTTCTTTGAGTTCATGCTGGAAGAAAGGTTTCCAAGTCATATTATTGAGATCAAAGGCACATTAATTTTTTATGAGTATAGGAAAATTAAGCTTATAATCCATTCAAGAAAATAGAAAAGTCTACATGGTTTACATGGTTTACAGCAAAAACAAGTTATTCAAAAGACATCAAGTTTAAAAAAAAATGCTTGATACCTAGGAAACTGGAAACAGAAGCACCCTGTTGTACATGGGCTGGAACTCATGGCATAAATGGGCTGTGCAACTTCTGGGGACTAGATCATTTTCCACAGGGTGCACACAGAGGGGATGGTCCAGACAGAGAGATGTTGAGAAAAACATGAAATCTCACCTGTAAAAATAATGCTTAGACCAGGCTCCCACAACAGCCAGCGTGCACGCCACTGTGTCATTCTACCCTGGACTCTTTACTTTGACCTTCTAAGAAACCTGCACAAACCAAATATCCCACCAAAAAATAAGGAAAGGTATGACTTTAGTTAGTTAGAAACATTTCATAATTGTCTATGTCTTTAAAAAATGAAAATAGGAAGAATAGCCCATTACCAAGAAGACATTTTTGGAATGTTTCCTTATTCCTTCTCTTCTATATATTTTTTTAATATCATCATAGTCATCCTTAATTATTCTGCCTAACTCCACAATTACTGGGCAAATTCAGTAATTTATTTCTCTTTGGATGGCAAGATAATACTCTTTAAGAGGATTATAAAATTAATTATCAAGTCCAGAATTTTAAGATGTTATGGAAGAGTTTATTGAAGAATAATTTCCTTGCAAAGAGCCACCAAAATTCCAAGACAATCACCCTCAGTTAGTTCAACTTTATTGTTTTAACTTAGATCAATGACATGTTAGATCATGAATGATATCCACAGTCTGGCTCATATCCCTAAAGCCCAAGACCTGAGATAAGAGCATGCAACAGATCACATGAAACTTCTCCATCGTCACTGTGGAGAATCTGCTAATGCCATAGGTTTAATTTTGTTTTTTACTTTTTTAGATGTACTGACTTTTCAGTTTATTTGTCCTCTTAGAAATGTGCACATCGCAGCAGATCAAGTTACCACAGATCTAATCCTTTGGCTTTTTGCCAGTGCCAACATTAGCCTTTGCAGTCCCCCTGACCTTCTTCATTCTGTTCTTTTGTTCCTTTTTCTGTTTTCAGGAAGTCTTTGTCTTCTCATACAGGCTGTGTCTTCCAAGTCTGTGTTTGTACTCACTCTTCTTTGCATAATCTAAAGAATCATAGATCACCACCAAAGCCAGTCGTCTTGCCATCACCGAAGTGTGTTCTGAATCCCAATACAAAGATGACATCTGGGGTAGTTTTGTACATTTTGGTCAGCTTTTCCTGAATTTCTGTCTTTGGTACTGTTGCCTTCCCAGGGTAAAGGACATCAATGACTATCTATCTGTTCCCTCTGAAGCAGATGGCTTGCTATGAACTTCTTGGTCTGGATTGTTACTCTGTCATTCATGATGGCTATAGTGCCTGACCTGCAAAGGAGGAAAAAGGTTTACATTTCTTAAGACGACATCTGTCTGTTTAGAAGTTTTCCTCAATGCATAGTTGTGTGCCGAGATAGCAAGACCTTGGATTTAGAAGAGGCACTCCCCTTCTCTGCTCTTGGTAGTTCTCAACCTGTACCTCATATATGTTCAAGAAAATGTGGATACAGAGGCTTATTGTAGTTCACTGAAGGCATTGGAGAGGAAGAATAGCCTAATAAACAGAGTTTCATTTCAGAAATCGGTTTCTTCAATGCAATGAACATTGTCTAGCAAATGAGAATTAAGCAACATGATTAAGGCCGGGCTTAAAGCAAACCAGACACAGGAATATGACAAGGGGATGACGCTCAGTCAGGACCTTGAAATTCATGTAAATCATAAAGAACCTAGACACAGGCAGCTTGCTTTTAAATCCTGGCTGATTCACTTAGTGACTGTAATATCTGGGGTGAATTACTTAGCCATTCATTGAGACCTTAATGACTGAAAAATAAGAAAAACAGCTCTTATGCCAGTAGGGTTCGTGCAAGAATTAAATGAGTTAGAGTCTGTCAAGAGTTGAGACTGGAGCTTGGAACATGGTAAGCACTGCATATGTGTTTGTTAAGTCAACAAATTCCTGCCTCGAGACAAGCGCGTCACTCCTAGCTGTGTACACAGGACACACGCAAACGTCAATGCTGAAGCAATAAATCCTTCTGAGAAAGAAAATCACAGATTCACATAGCCTTATTTTCAGAATTGCTCATGTTGCTTCCAGACATTGGCAATTTAATCCTTCCAGAACAACCAGAGAGAATGTACGCAAATAAACTTCTCCATTTACAGAAGAGAAAGCAACTACACAGGATAGCATGTTTTCCTTGAGTCCAAGGAGTCCAACTTCTCTTAATGCTTATTCCTGTCTTAAGTTCTTTTGCTCTTGAGCAGAAAGAATTAAAAACAACAAACCTTAAATATGTAATGTCAAATAATGTACAGAAAAAAATGCCTTCAGTGTAATATATTTATGCAACTTTTAGAAGTTAGAGTTTTTCATCTGTCTTCTATAGGAAACTAAAAAAGAAAGTGCTGTTAATGGAACCTAAGTTTCCATGCCAATTTCCTAAGTGAACAAGGAACTCATTGTGAAGCTGGGTTTAAAATAATAATGATGATGATGATGATGATGATGATGATGATGATGATGATAATAATAATATGTATGCAAGTTCTGATTAAATAAATATAAATGTGGTCAGTTTCTCTCAGTGTATGGAAAATTGTTCTAAATGAAGTCTGGGAGTATATGTATTTGTGAGACACTTCAGGAACAGAATGTCCACACACATGATCAAACACCCTAAAAAGGCAGAAATGAATATGAGAAGGATTTGGGTACAGCTCACCCGACTGCACGGTCAACTTTTCCCTGCAAACAGTGCCTTCATGAGTTTTGAAAAACAATCATCTTTGTCCATAAAAGTTTCTTCATGACAACTCCTGTTTGTGCAAGAATTCTTGGATTTTACCCAGTGTAGCAAATTGTCATAAAGAGACAGTAGAAGAATGGGAGGGGGAGAGAGGGAGGGAAGGCAAAAGCAGACAACGTGAGAAATGGGGATTTTTTTTAGTTACTTCCATAAGTAATTTCCATGTTAAGGCATGTTTTGGGGGAAGAAATGTCTTCATTTCAAATACCAAATAATGTATGTTTGTTACAAAATTAGGATTAAATAATTAATTAAAAATGCAAAAGAAAATCAAACTCACTGTAATTAAGACTGTGAATACTCTACTTTCCACCCATGATGAAATCTTCACAGATGAAGTGTTTAGGACTTTTTCGACACCACATTTAAAATGAGTTGGTGAGGGCATTGACTGTATCCTGTCCAGAAGACCTCGTTCCACAGCACTCCTCTGCAACCTCTGGCTCTCACATTCTTTCTGTCCTTTTTTCCACCATAGTCCCAGAGCCTTTAGGGAGAGACATAAAGGTATTCCATTTAGAACCAAGCACTCCATAGAATTTTTTTCTCTACTTTGATCAGTTATGAGTCTCTATATCAACGATATTTCATCCTCTACAAAACAGAAACTGTTGTCTGCACTTTGATTTCTTCTGGATGATTTTTTTGTTCTTTAAATTTTTTAAATATTTATTTATTACTTCAGGTTACATCTCCATCACAGTGTCCTCTTTCCACCCCTCCCAGTCCTGCCCTCCCACTCTCTACCCCCTATCCCTTCCATCCCACTCCTCTGGAGTGGAGTGTCCCTACATAACAGACCCCCACCCCAGTTCAGCAGTCATATGAGGGCCAAGAGCCTCCTCATACACTGGAGGGCTTACAAGGCAGCACCACTAGGGCAAAGTGTCTCATTGATAGGAAAAAAATCTATGCTCATGTTCCCTTTGGTGTATTGGTTGTACTATAGTTATCCTGTATTATATGGCTAAAATCCAATTATAAGTGAATAGATGCCATGTGCATCCTTCTGAGTCTGGGTTAGCTCACTGAGGACGAGCTTCTCTAGTTCCATCCATTTGGCTGCAAATTGCACAATTTCTTTGTTTCTGATAGCTGAGTAGTATTCCATTGTGTAGATGTACCACAGTTTTTTAATCCATTCCTCAGTTGAGGGACATCTGGGTTGTTTCCAGTTTCTAGCTATTACAAGTAAGGCTGTTATGAACATAGATGAGGAAACTTCCTTGTGATTTGGTAAGGAATCATTTGGATGTATACCCAGAAGTGATATGGCTGGGTCTTGAGGTAAAGCTATTCCAAGTTTTCTTCCAAGATCAGACGAGATAGGGCGCGTTCAGGGTGGTATGGCCGTAGACTATTCCATGTTTTCTAAGACTGATTTCCATAGTGGTTGTACAAGCTTGCACTCTCACCAGCAATGGAGGAGTGTTCCCCTTTCTCCACAACCTCGCCAGCATGAGCTGTCATTTGATCTTTTGATCTTAGCCATTCTGACGGATGGAATCTCCGAGTAGTCTTGAGTTGCATTTCTCTGATGATTAAGGATGCTGAGCATTTCAAGTGTCTCTCAGCCATTAGGGATTTCTCCTTTGTGAATTCTCTGTTTAGCTCTGTTCCCCATTTTTGATTGGATTATTTGGTTTCTTGGCGTTTAATTTCTTGAGCTCTTTGTAAATTTTGGATATTAGCCCTCTTTTTAAACTAATAAAAAACATAAAAATTGCACATATCTATGGGGGTTCTGTTTGGTGTTTTAATACATAAACACATACTATAAGGTTCAAGTCAATATAAATATATTTATCTTCTCAAATATTCATCATTTTTCCTATAAGGTGAACACGTTCAGAATCTTCTCTACCAGTTTTTTTTTTTTTTTTGAAATACAGAGTACACTGTCATTATTCACAGTCACCCTTCTATGCAGCAGCATGGTAGAACTGCTCATTTTTATCAAACGTAATTAAGATTGACCTCTCCCCATTTTGTCCTTCCCACCTGCCACTGAATTTCTTTTAAAAAAATGTATTTATTTATTCAAGTTACATCCCCATCACAGCTAGCTCCCTCCCTCCTCACCCAATCCCACTCTCCCCCCTCTTTCCCCTTCTCCCCTCTCTCCTTCACCTCAGGTGAAGGGAGGCCCCCACTTCGGTTCATCAAGTTGCATGACCACTCAATTTCTCTAAGCTTATCCTTTTCTTTCTTTCTTTCTTTCTTTCTTTCTTTCTTTCTTTCTTTCTTCCTTCCTTCCTTCCTTCCTTCCTTTCTTTCCTCCTTTCTTTCTTCCTTTCTTTTTTTGTATTCTGCAGATGAGTGCAATCATGTGACACCTGTTTTTCTGTGTCTGGCTATTTCACTTAACATAGTGTGTGGGTGAATCTTCATTGTCAATTCAACTGGGTTGAGAAATCCCGAAGGCATCAGTGAAGCATACATTTGGGCACATGATCATTTCCAGGGAGAATTAGCTGAAGCAGGGAAGAGGTGCCATTGATGTGGGTGGTGCCATCCCATAGGAAGGGAAGAAGAAGAGAGCCAGTAAAATGCATTCTAGGTGCTCAGTTTCCTGATTCGAAATGTTACAACACAGAGTCATGCTCCTGTAGTTGCAGCAGCATCCTGTTGCGGTGGAGTGTTCCCTCAAACATCAAGCTAAAATAAATCCTTCTTCCCTAAGTTGCTTCTTGTCGGGTATTTGGTAACAACAATGAGAGAATTAACTAATCCGTACAATTATCTCAATTCTGTCCACCCATGTTCTTACAGAGGATGGGATTTTGTTCCTTTTAGTGTCTGGATACTATTCTACTGTGCACTGTAACTAATGCCTTCAAATACTATCAAATTCTACCACAATACATTTCTTTTAATACTCAAGATTAATCCATTCACATTTATTCTGACAACTAACCTTATTGGATTTTACACTTGTTTTATTACCCTGAGTATTCAGTTTGGACTTTCTATTCTTTCCCATTTTCTAGTTCTCTACTGTAATGCTATGATTTAAGACTTTGCTTGTATCATTTGCAGAAGAAATCTCCAGCCCTTCGGGCTGGTTTCTGGAGCACTCTGCCATTTTTGTCATTTCTATTTCTTCAGCACTGTGTAACCATACCTTCATGCCTTCCCTCCAACACATACACACACACACACACACACAAGGGGAAGGGAAGGAGATACAGAGGGAACTTCACTGTATCTGAACTGTTTGATTCTTAATACTATGGCTTCTCTCTCCTTGGATTTGTTTTCTTCCTCCTCTTTCCTATAATGATCATGATATATTTTTTTCACCTGCCTAAGTTTCCTTGCTTTTCTCAGAACTATTTTGTTGCCATTACCTCCAGAGTCGTCCAAAATATCTTCTGAACCATCCTGCATGTGTTTGTGGCTCTCTGGGAACATCACCACAACACCTTTTACAAAAGAGTTTCTGTTCAAAAAGTTGTCACCTGTGCCAATGAGTTCAAGGATTTTCCCCACTTTCTCTTCTATGAGATTTAAAGTGTTCAGTTTCATGTTAAGTTCTTTGATCCACTTGAACTTAAGTTTTGTGCAAGCTGATAAGTATGGGTCTAATTTCATTCTTTTACACGTTGACATCCAATTAGAGCAGTACCATTTGTTGAAGATACTGTCCTTTTTCCATTGTACTGTTTTGGCTTCTTTGCCAAAAATTAAGTGACCACAGGTGTGTGTGTTTATTTTTGGGTGTTCCATTTGATTTTATTGATCAGCTATTATGTTTCTATACCAGTATCAGGGTTTCATTTATATTTTGTATAAAGAAGGGCTACTAATTTTTTCAATTAATTTTGCATCCAGCCACTTTGCTGAAGGCGTTTATCAGCTGTAGGAGTTCTCTGGTGGAATAATTGGGGTCACTTATGTATACTATCATATCTTCGAATAGAGATACGTTGACTTCTTTCTTTCCAATTTGTATCCCCATGATCTCCTTTAGTTGTCTTATTGCTCTAGCAGGAACTTTAAGTACTGTGTTGAAGAGATATGGAGAGAGTGGACATCCTTGCCTTGTCCTTGATTTTAGAGAAATTGCCTCAAGTTTCTCTCCATTTAATTTGATGTTGGCTACTGACTTGCTGTATATTGCCTTTATTATTTCTAGGTATGGTCCTTGTATGCCTGGTCTCTCCAGGACTTTTAGCATGAAGGGGTGTTGGATTTCAATCGAACACCAATAACTCAGGCTATAACACCAATAATCAATAAATGGGACATCATGAAACTGAAAAGTTTCTGTAAGGCAACAGACACTGTCATTAGAACAAAATGGCAACCTACAGATTGGGAAAAGATCTTTACCAACCCCACATCCAACAGAGGGCTAAAATCCAAAATTTATAAAGAACTAAAGAAATTAAACACCAAGAAACCAAATAACCCGATCATGGAACTAGAAAAGCTCATCCTGAATGAGCTAACCCAGACTCAGAAGGATACACATGACATCTATTCACTTATAACTGGATTTTAGCCATATGGTACAGGATAACTATCTTACAACCAACAGACCAAAAGAAACAGGAATATAGACTTTTTTACTTGTTAGTGGGACATTTTGCTCTAATGGAGCTACCATGTAGGCCCCAGTGCAAGAGAAAGCTCTTAGCTCTCATATGGCTGCTGAACTGAAGGGGACTGATATATATATCCCACACTGGAGGAGTAGGATAGGTGGGAGAAGGGAGAGAGGGTGGGAGGGTGAGAGAGTGAGCCCAGGAGGGGTACAGGAGGGGATGTTATGGAGATGTATCTTGAAGTAATAAATAAACATTTAAGAAAAAGAAAGTTAGCTAGAAACTGGAAACAACCCATATGTCCCTCAACTGAAGAATGGATTAAAAAACTATGGTACATCTACACAATGGAATACTACTCAGCTATCAGAAACAAGGAAACTATGCAACTTGCAGCCAAATGGATGGAACTAGAGAAGCTCATTCTGAGTGAGCTAACCCAGACTCAGAAGGATGCACATGGCATCTATTCACTTATAGTCGGATTTTAGCTATATAGTACAGGATATCTATATTACACCCAACGCACCAAAGGGGACAGGAACATAGACTTTTTTTCCTGTCAATGAGACACTTTGCCCTAGTGGTGCTGCTTTGTAGGCCCCCAGTGTATGAGGAGGCTCTTGGTCCTCATATGATTGCTGAACTGGGGCGGGGGACTGTTAACGTAGGAACACTCCACTCCAGAGGAGTGGGATGGAAGGGCTAGCGGGTAGAGGGTGGGAGGGCGGGACTGGGAAGGGTCAAAAGAGGACACTGTGATGGAGATATAACTTGAAGCAATAAATAAATTAATTAAAAAAAGAAAGTTTATGAGTTATATATAAGTGGATGTCACAAGCCTTCAGTTTGTGGTCATGACATTTCTTCATGAGAGGTTTAGCAGTTTACTAATAGAAATGTAGTTTTCCTCTAGAGTAGAAGGTAGCTATTGTCTTTGGGTTGACCAATAAATAGTTCCATTAAGTTAGAGAAGGGATAGAATTGTAATAAAACCACAGACACCATCCAACACTGGTATCCACTTGGGCAGACACATGAAGAATATTCTACAATCACGGGAAGCGATTTGGACTCAGTCCTGTGTTGAATCTATACTTGGAGGTCCATATATAGTGCTCCCCATTATATCAAATAACTCCACTCCAGTCAATCAGCAATTTCTCTAATATGCCTAGCTAAAGTAAGAAATTTTAACCAAGGGCTAGCTCAGAGTAAACAAAGAAGCACCAAGAAACTCAGTCTCTCAAGATCTTTATTCTTACTTAGCTCAGCCATGGCTGGGAATGTGGCCTTAGCTTTAAAATCACTTTTCCCAAAGTAAAGGGCAAGAGCTGCTTAAAATGACAAGATGTTGCTCTGGTCCTCACAGAAGCCCAGCTTAACCTAGACTGCTTCAGACAGGTGCTGTCTGCGCTCAGAGCAAGCAGCTGGACCTTTCTACTTTGAGTGCTTTACAAGGTAAATAAAACAGACCTTCACAAAGCTCTGTGCCCTCAGAGAAACAATTTGAAGGGTCTCACCAGCTCGCAAGTCAATCTCTCAAAGATGCTGTGCTGACAGATGTCACCTCTCCCTCCAAGATTCCCACTTTTATAGGGCAACATTAAGAAACCTTTGCAACTTTCCAAAGAGTGAGAGTGACTTGTCAAGGCAGACATGGAAAGAACAAGGAGACAGTTCAAGGGAGCCTGGCAGAGACTACTAAAGATTAAACACAATCATCAGGGGCCGTGAGAGGGCGGAAAAACCCTGTAGGCAGAGGCACTGTGTGTGCTGCGGCAGAGGACTCTGTAAGCCTCCACATCTAACTACAACAAGGCACTGAATTACAATATAACAAATAAAGAAACAAAACCTTGCTCTTAGGAAATTATTGACTGATAATAGACAGAGAAAATCTTCCTATAGGAAGACAATATGCATGGTATTTGTTCCATTAACTGTTTTATATATACATAGTATATATACTGTATATAATAATATATGTTATAATACATGTATAGCATTATGAATTATGTGTATATAAATTAGAAACCTTTAATTATTTAAACTGTGAAGTAGGAAACGTCATTGTTTCAAAAATTTTGACAGTTTCTGGGGATTTTGTTTCTTGAAATATATATATTTTTTCATCTCGAAAACTTTTAAAAATAAATACACCATTTCCTTCAAATATTTACACTCTGCATAATCAGGCATTCTTACATCTGTCCATAATGGCTTAAACACTGCTGTGACTGTAGTATTCTACTTTTAATCTGGGAACGTTTCTTGTGATTTTTATGGAAAAAGCAAATGAGGTTCTAGTTCATGCAATATTTATGTATCAACTGAAATAAACTGTTAACTTAAAAATAAACACACATCTAACTACAGAATGCTCTGTCTTCAAGTTAACTAATCAGTATTGTTTACACTCAAAAAAAAAGAAAGAAAAAGAAAAAAAGGAAAGAAACAAAGAAAAACTATAATTTAGGTTTGCACTGGTCAAAAGGAGAAGGAAAAAAAGGAAGAAAAATGGAAAGGAAGAGGAGGAAGAAAGGGAGGCAATAGAGAAGCGGATGTTGGAGGGGAAAGGGCTCACTTAGCTAAAAATTCCAGATTGTGAGTCAAAATAGGTACGCCAGTGCAATCATTATGGCTACGTCTTGCCTTCCTCAGCCTTAGCTCTGATATTCTCAAATAGATTTTTTTTTTCATTTCCAGACAGTCTTTTTCTTCTGTGTAAGAACAGAATTTTCAGGGGGATCAAAGATGGCGGCAGCCGGCACAGATGTATTTTGATTTCGGGGTCAACAATCACAAGGCAGCAAGTGTTCCAGGACTCTGTACAAAGAGCACGACCCCTTCTAAATCTCACCCAGCTACACAGGGACCACCGAAGATGCCTGGGCAGGACACCCCTTCCAAATCTCGGACACGCTAGGAAGCCTCTGGACCCGGGAATCGGGATAACCCATCTCCCCAAAAGGAGAGAACCCCGGTAAGTTCCAACCTAATACCCAGCCGGCAGATTCAGAAAACACACAGAGATAATCCCCACCCTGCTGGGCACTCCCAGGTCTCACACAGATGATCCAATTATCTAGCGAAAGGTTGCTACCCTTGGAAGTGAGCTGCAAAGTGCCTTCAGACCACAGATCGCAGTCTGTGATGTCAATGGCCAGTTTCCAAGCCGCGGGAGCAGCAAGGGTACTGCAGCTGAACTGCAGACTTACCCACCACAGGAACCAACCCCGGGCAAACTGCGAGATATTTGAAATGGTCGTATATCGGTCTTATGTACTAGTACAGGCCCTTCCAGCGGGGAATCAGAGCTTACTTGTAAACAGCTCCGCCACCTGAATTAATTAGGTCCCCACCTGGGAGGCGGGACTGAATGACTCACCTTATAGGGGTGGAGTAAGGCAACTTGAATCCTACACCACAGTGCCCCCTTTGGACCCAAGTCCAGAAGACAGCAAATTCCACAAGGCCAGAGGCCCCAGACAAAAAAAAAAACCAGAGCGAAATGTCTCCAAAAAAGAAAGCAACACTATTCCGTCCAGCCCGAACCACCTCACCACAACTGAAACACATGAAAACGATGACAATTCTACAGTATGGAAAGTGATAAAGTCCCTTCAAGAAGAACTTAAAACTATGAAGGAATTCAAAGAAGCCACAATCTTAAAAGTCAAAACAATGAATAACATCATTAAAGAGCTCCAGGCCAAGGTGACCCAGCTTGAACAGGAAAAGGATAAAGCAATGAAAGATCTCCAGACAAAAACAAGCAAACTGGAGAAGGAAATGTACAAAACGAACACTACCATTCAAGACATGAAACTAGAAATGGAAACAATAAAGAAAACACAGTCAGAGTTAAAAGAGGAAATGGAGAATCAAGAGAAGAGAACAGGAACTACGGATGTGAGTATGAAAAATAGAATGCAAGAGATGGAAGACAGGATCTCAGGCATGGAAGATTCGATGGAAGAAATCAGTACAACATCCAAAGAAAATGAGAAAGCTAAAAAATTTCTCACCCACAACATCCAAGAAATCAAGGACTCAATGAAAAGACGGACCTAAGAATTATAGGCATGGAGGAAAGAGAAGACTCCCGACTCCATGGTCCAGGAAATATCTTCAACAAAATCATAGAAGAAAACTTCCCAAACCTAAAGAAAGAGATGCCAGTAAAAATCCAAGAGGCTTACAGAACACCAAACAGATTAGATCAGAAAAGAAACTCCTCTTGCCACATAATAATAGAAACTCCAAATGTAGAGAACAAAGAAAGGATATTAAAAGCTGTAAGAGAAAAAGGCCAAGTCACATACAATGGCAGACCAATCAGAATCACACCTGACTTCTCCTCAGAAACTTTAAAAGCTAGAAGGGCCTGGACAGATGTCCTACAAGCCCTGAGAGAACATAGGTGCCCAGCCAGACTACTATATCCAGCAAAACTCTCTATCAATATAGAAGGAGAAAACAAGATATTCCATGACAAAATCAAATTCAAACAATATCTCCTCACAAACCCAGCCCTACAGAAGATCCTAGAAGGAAAACTCCAACCCAGAGAAGATAGCTACACCCAAGAAAACAGAGGAAATAGAAACCTCCACAGCAAATAAACAAAAGAGAAACACAAGACAGCCAGCTATACCAAAATAATGGGAAATAACAACCCCTGGTCACTAATATCCATCAACATCAATGGACTCAACTCGCCAATAAAAAGACACAGACTTACAGACTGGATCCATAAACAAGACCCACCTTTTTGCTGTATACAAGAAACAAACCTCACTATTGAAGATAAACACTACCTCAGAGTAAAGGGCTGGGAAAAGGTTTTCCAAGCAAATGGACCCAGGAAACAAGTTGGAGTAACCACCCTAATATCAAACAAAATAGACTTCCAATTGAAGTTAATAAAAAAAGACAGAGAAGGGCATTACATACTCATTAAAGGAAATATCCACCAAGAGATCATCTCAATATTGAACATCTATGCCCCAAATGCAAAGGCACCTACATTTATAAAACAAACACTTCTAAAACTTAAATCGCACATTGATCCAAACACTTTAATAGTGGGAGACTTCAACACCCCACTCACAACAATGGACAGATCATCAAGACAGAAGCCAAACAGAGAAATAATGAGTCTAACACAGATCATGAACCAAATGGACCTAACAGATCTCTACAGAACGTTTCACCCAAACACAAAAGAATACACCTTCTTCTCAGCACCTCACAGAACCTTCTCCAAAATCGACCATATAGTTGAACACAAAGATAGCCTCAACAGATACAAGAAAATTGAAATAACCCCTTGTATCTTATCAGACCACCATGGAATAAAGCTGGACTTCAATAGCAAAAGAATCAACAGAAAGTCTACACACACATGGAAATTGAACAACTCTTTACTAGAGGACCACTGGGTCAGGGAAGAAATAAAGAAGGAAATCAAAGACTTCTTAAAATCCAATGAAAATGAAGACACAACATACCCAAACCTATGGGACACAATGAAAGCTGTGCTGTGAGGAAAGTTCATAGCACTAAGTGCCTTCAAAAAGAAAATTGTGACAGCTCATATTAGCGAATTAACAGCTAAACTGGGTGAATTGTTAAAAAAACGAAGCAAACACTCCCAAGAGGAGCAGAAGGCAGGAGATCATCAAACTTAGGGCTGAAATCAACAACTTAGAAACAAAAAGAACTATACAAGAATCAATGAAACCAAGAGTTGGTTCTTCGAGAAAATCAACAAAATAGACAGACCCTTAGCCAAATTAACTAAAAGACAGAGGGAGAAAACACAACAAAATCAGAAATGAAAAGGGAGAAATAGCAACAGACATTGAGGAAATCCAGAGAATATTTGGATCCTACTTTAAAAATCTATACTCCACCAAATTTGAAAACTTAAGTGAAATGGACAATTTTCTTGATAGATTCCACCTACCGAAGCTAAATCAAGATCAGATAAACAGAAAAAACAGCCCTATAACCCCTAAGGAAATAAAAAGTCATTAAAAATCTCCCAACCAAAAAAAGCCCAGGGCCAGATGGCTTTAGCACGGAATTCTACCGGACCTTCAAAGAGGAGCTAACACCAATACTTTTCAAACTCTTTCACCAAATAGAATCTGAAAGAACATTGCCAAACTCATTCTACGAGGCCACAATCACCCTGGTTCCTAAAACACACAAAAACCCAACAAGGAAAGAGAACTTCAGACCAATCTCCCTCATGAACATAGATGCAAAAATACTTAATAAAATACTAGCAAACCAAATTCAAGAACACATCAAAAGTATCATACACCATGATCAAGTAGGCTTCATCCCAGGGATGCAGGGATGGTTCAACATATGAAAGTCTATCAACGTCATTCACCATATAAACAAGATGAAAGAAAAAAACCACATGATAATCTCGCTAGATGCAGAAAAAGCATTTGACAAAATCCAACACCCCTTCATGCTAAAAGTTCTGGAGAGAACAGGTATACAAAGGCCGTACCTAGAAATAATAAAGGCAATATACAGCAGGCCAGTGGCCAACATCAAAATAAATGGAGAGAACTTGAAGCATTTCCTCTAAACTCAGGGACAAGACAAGGATGTCCACTTTTACCATATCTCTTCAATATAGTACTTTAAGTTCTTGCTAGAGCAATAAGACAACTAAAGGACATCAAGGGGATAAACATCGGAAATGAAGAAGTCAAATTATCCCTATTTGCAGATGATATGATAGTATACATAAGCAACCCCAAAAAGTCCACCAGAGAACTTTTACAGCTGATAAACACCTTCAGCAAAGTGGCTGGATACAAAATTAATTCAAAAAAATCAGAAGCCCTTCTTTATACAACAAACAAATGGGCTGAGAAAGAAATAGGGGAAACAACCCCCTTCACAATAGCCACAAACAACATAAAATACTTGGAGGTAACTCTAACCAAGCAAGTAAAGGACCTGTACAAGAAGAACTTCAAGCCCTTGAAGAAAGAAATGGAAGAGGCCTTTAGAAGATGGAAAGATCTGCCATGCTCATGGATAGGTAGGATCAACATAATAAAAATGGCCATCCTACCAAAAGCAATATATAGATTCAATGCAATTCCTATCAAAATACCAACACAATTTTTTATAGACTTGGAAAGAGCTATTCTCAATTTCATATGGAACAACAAAAGACCCAGAATAGCTAAATCAATCCTGTACAATAAAAAAACATCTGGAGGTATTGCCATCCCAGATTTCAAGCTGTACTACGGAGCAATAGTTGTAAAAACAGCATGGTATTGGTATAGAAACAGACTAGTAGATCAATGGAATCGAATTGAAGATCCAGAAATAGACCCACACACTTATGGCCACCTAATTTTTGACAAAGAAGCCAAAACGGCACAATGGAAGAAGGACAGCATCTTCAACAAATGGTGCTGGTCCAACTGGATGTCCATTTGTAAAATAATAAAGTTAGACCCATACCTATCACCTTGTACAAAACTTAAGTCCAAGTGGATCAAAGACCTTAACATAAGGCCGGTCACACTAAATCTACTAGAAGAAAAAGTGGGAGAAACCCTCGAACTAATTGGCACAGGCAACAACTTCCTGAACAGAACACCAACAGCTCAGGACTTGAGATCAACAATCAATAAATGGGACCTCATGAAACTGAAAAGCTTCTGTAAGGCAAAGGGCACTGTCATTCGAACAAAACGGCAGCCTACAGACTGGGAGAAAATCTTCACCAACCCCACATCTGACAGAGGGCTAATATCCAAAATCTACAAAGAACTCAAGAAATTAAATGCCAAGAAACCAAAAAATCCAATCAAAAAATGGGGGACAGAGCTAAATAAAGAATTCACAAAGGAGGAATCCCTAATGGGTGAGAGACACTTGAAGAAATGCTCAACATCCTTAATCATCAGAGAAATGCAACTCAAGACGACTTTGAGATTCCATCTCACACCTGTCAGAATGGCGAAGATCAAAAGCTCAAATGACAGCACATGCTGGCGAGGGTGTGGAGAAAGGGGTACCCTACTCCATTGCTGGTGGGAAGGCAGGCTTGTGCAACCACTATGGAGGTCTGTCTGGCGATATCTTAAAAAACTTGGAATAGCTCTGCCTCAGGACCCAGCCATACCACTTCTGGGTATACACCCAAATGCCTCTTCATGGAATCATAAGGAAGTTTCCTCAT
>CAJQZJ010013540.1:5138457-5155409 GCA_907164525.1 Lophiomys imhausi
TGTGTTGCAAGTTAGTATGAATGTTGAGTCAGATATAGACCTTTAAACTCATGGAGATGTTTAGATAGTAGAATGTTAAAGTAAGGTACCAAATACAAATGGACTGGTCATTGGGAATGTACGTTAAGCCATATAACCCTCATTACTGTGGCCTAATTACCTCTGTTGTACTGTATTTTATTTGTTATTATAAGAGAAACAGCCATTTGTTGGACTGAAAGGGGAAACTGGAGGGGGAAATAAGATATACCTTAAACTTAAAAGAAAAAAAAAAGGGAAGAAGATGGGGGTTGAGGGTGGGAGGGTGGGACTGGGGGGGGGAACAGGGAGGGGACTGCGATTGAGATGTAACTTGAAGAAATAAAAAATAAAGGAAACAAAAAAGAACATAAACAAAGAAAAATCAGACCACAAAAAAAGAACAGAATTTTCAAGAGTTCTCCATATTCTCCACGAGCTCCAAAACAAACCTACCAGTTTTCTTCTGATGTGTCTAAGAAACCTCAACTCTTTAGTTTAGACTTGACTCCTGCGAGCCCCTCCTGCACTACCTGAAGCTCTACTTATTTAAACAAGGCTCACAGATTCGCCTCAAAGTAAATGGTGCTGATACACCAGAAAGCAGGTGGGAAGACCACTGCAAAGAACAATCACTGACACTTGATATCAACTGACAGGAATCATTTAGGAAAGTTAGCCTGTCTGATTGTGGAATGTCCCTTCTCAGCTTTCTCTATGAACATTAGCCTTATTATGTATGGACCTTCTGAGATAAGTCACAAGACCTGCCAATCACAAGACCCTACATAAACATGTGACATGAGTTAGTGGATCAGTTCATTGTTCTCGAAAATGCAAATTTTCAACTCTGAGATAGGAAAGGTAATTGAAGTTGGATTATCCAATGGCTACCCTCTAAAGGAATAGCCAAGGGAAATGATTCTTGTGTCCCAGATGCCTTGATTATGCCTTGGTTTGGTCCTTGCTGGTATCTAAGTGTCTAAGTTCTTCCCTTTAGTCTGTTGTAAGGTTTATTTAGTATATACAGATCAGTTTCCTCTCTTCTTATTCCTTATGAATGGAGCTTTGAAGTCTGACCTCACCTGGACTAGTATTATATATTCTCATAATAAATCACATTGCCTTAGATATTCATGACTAAAGTCATGTTTTTGTTAAGATCTTTTCCTGGCACTAAGTGGAAACAAAAGAACGTTGATATTTCCATGGATAATAAAGGACTGTGAGAGGCTATGGTCTCTGAATTTACAGTCTGTCATCTGACCTTAAACTAAATAGGTGCCATATTCTCCTTAAATACACATTCTTTAATATTCCAAAAGCATAGCTCTCATTCACTTTTCCATTCATAAAAACATATTGTCATTGGCAATGATTCATTTTTTAAGCACCAACTTTATGCCAGACCTTTAACAGCCTTGGAGATATCATGATGAGCTAAAATAGACACATCTTTGGATCCTATGAATTTGACAGAGAGAACCTGCAAACAAACAAACAGACAACAAAGAGCCTGTAACCTATTTCCTAGGGACACCATAATAAAAAGTCACAAACTGTTCTCTTAAAACAACAGAAAGTTATTCTGTCGTGATTATAGAGGGCAGATGTATAAATTCAAGATTTTACCAATGACATTTCCCTCTGAACTTTCTCCAAAAGAATTCTCCCTAGAGCCATCTCCCTTCTCATTGCACCTTCTTTTCTGCATGTCTGTGTGCTTCCTTTTGTTAGAAGGATGTCATTATTGCATTAAGCCGTATTCTAAATCCAGGATGAGTTCATATTAAAATCATGTCTACAAGGGCTCTAATTCTACATGGGAACACATTTTGACATCCCAGGGGCTATGAATTTTTGGCCAGCACTATTCAGTCCACCAAACAATATGCAATTACAAACTGAATCAAAACATCAAAAAGGAATGGTATACGATTTTGCCATGACTCAGAAAGGAATATGAGCTAGCCCATGGAGAAATGAATTTTCTCATGCTTGCAAGTGTCAAACAGCATCCTTTTATCCTCTCAAGTCTCTGTGGGTCAGATATGCAAAAGTAGGACTAGATTGTTCTCCAGGAACTCAGAATCTAGATTAGCTTCTAAGTTAGCACTTTTAATGTGGAGGCAATAGGGTGGGAGAGAGTTCAACCATTTCTAAATTCCATTCAGATTGTTGGGGGAAAATCCATTCTGTGCAACAAGTCTGAATCTGTGTCCTTGCTAGATGCTATGGTTTTGATTTTAATCTCTCTTAAAGTCATATTCTGAGACCCTAAGTTCCAATTTGAAGGAATGGCTTCTTGGAGATAATTACAGTTAAATGAGACAACAACAGATCTACTGTGATATGGTTGGTGATCATATAAGGAAAGAAAGATAGGGTCTCCCTGAGGGAGCAAAGAAGAAAGGGGACAGTCATCTTCAAACAAGGAATAGAATGCTGAGCAGAAACTACTGTCATCCAGAATGTGCTCCTTCCAGAGCTATGAGATTTGGTGTCCTCTGTATAAGCCACCAGCACATGGTGTTTATTAGGGCAGCACATGGAGAGATCTACAATCTCTCTGAATTGTGCTCTCAAAGACAGCAATACAGAATCTCTTGCATTGAACACTTCTCACGAGGCTTTTGTCTCCCAGAAGAGCCCATTGGGCCTGTTTCAGTTTTTCCTGGTTAGGATAGGACACAAGGATTCTGTGAAATCTCACTCTTCATAAAAGCACATGTATTGGTTCCATTGAATATCTAGGCTTAATGACCCAGAGGCCAAGGTTTTGGTTGGTTTCTTAGAGTTTTCCTAGCATATCATGGCAGGAAAACTTGCCCATCAAGTGGAGATAGAACTGGAGCCCACAGGGCAATCTTATTTTGATAAAGAGCTAAAAGGAATATTGTAAGGAGAGCAGGAATAAAACGGAAATAAGTCCTCTCAGGAAATGATCTTGGCCCCATGGGAAAAATTTGCCAAGGGAGAACACGACTAGAGAGAGAGATGGACAGAAGACTTGACCAGCGAGCGCTCCAAGGGCCTGACAAGTCACAGGGAGACTGGATAGGTCTTCATGGTCAAAAATCACAGACTGAAGGAGAGTCATTCACAGTCTCCTAGAGAATTTTGGATTCTGGGGAAAAAGTCAAAGCAAAAAGAGTGATATTCAAAAGAGTTACTAACTGATAGGACAGAGTCACCAGCCTCAGTGCTTGGCAACGTCCCCTTGTAAGCACTGACTGCATTGGCCTTAACCCAGCCAAGTCATCATGTGCAGGGAAATTTTGGGGCTATAGGGAGATAACAGAGTATGACATTTGGTAGGATAACTGGACAATTTATTAACCAAACTGGAGTAGTTGAAAAGGTGACAAAGAGTACAGCAATGTAAAACAGAACTTTCTATGACGAACAAAAGAATGGTGGTCACTTCAATCTTTTAGAACTCAAAACATTGACCATTTACCAACCACAAAGAATTTTAAAGCATATTTCAATAAAATCACTTTCAGGTAACTTAAAACACACTCTAAAGACATTTTGGAAAGAAGACCTAACTATGTTGTCCTTGGCTAGTTAGGAACTCACTATATGTAGACCAGGCTAGACTTAAACACACATGTGGGTAATCCTCTTGCCTTTACCTCCCACATGCTCTGACTTCAAGTGTGCACCATCACACCTTCTTTAAAATAGCATTTTATTTATGCATATTAGCAGTATATCAGCATTCTGGGCTTAGAGTTAATAGACTTCAGGTTAGCAACTGTCGCTAATTATTGTTCTGGAAAATTGTTCTCACACCTTGATTTCTCTACACTGAAAGGAAGTTCTTTAATGTTTCAACCTTAATTCATTCCATGTGAATTCCATTTGAATGGATTTATGAATAACATACCCTTTTTTGTCAATGTGTAAATTTCAAAATATTTCCTGTGGCTTTACATTGTAATGACCCTGGAAAGAAATCTGATATGACACATAAAAATTCCTGAGTGAACAATGGTGGGAATTGTGTTGCACAGGCCCCATAGCATCAAGGTCTAAAGTTGCTTAATCCGAGAGTACAAAGCCTGGAGTCCATCTCCGATCCCTGTGGACAAAGGCTGGTTTCTGTAGGAAGAGGGACAGCTGTTGTTTATCTATGCTCTGAGAAGAGGAAAATCTCTCCCGATTTCACAGGCGTGCATAGTCCACCCTTCTCTGGTTCTGAGCTTTTCACCCATTCCTTGATGGCTACCTCAGATCCCATTGTACTCATGACAACAGCTGGTGATGCTCCCTCAAGTCATACATGAGCTTGAAACAATCACTTTGGAAGGGCCTCACTGCTGGTGAGATTAGGAAGACAAATTTTGTGTGGAAGCAATGAAGGGAAAGGGCTGTGTACACTAGCACTCCTCAGGACAGGAAGGACAGCCACCGATTTCCAAGTTGTTCAGTCCTGTTCCGGATACACACACCCTTAGAAAAGAATTTTCCTCTTTTTTTCCATGCAACTCTACTTTTGAAGTACATCTTAACTTAAACAATTCCTAAAGAATACGTGGATTTCCACCCATAGTGAACTATTATATTCCTGTTTTTAAAATACCTGTAAATATTACAGCCTTCAACTGTCCAAAGCACGTATTGGCAAACTCATTCAGTAAATGGATAAACAGTGACTATCTTAGAAATACAGGCCATATATTCTCTGTAGCCATTATTACATCCTGCCAGAGTAGCGGGAAAGCACCATTGAAAATACATAAACTGATGAACACAACTTTCACAAATAAAACCTTATTGACAAAAGCAGGTGGTCAGCTGGGTTTGATCCATTGATCAGTCTGTTAATCTCTAGCCTAAATCCAATTTAACATAGTATCCTATCTGTATGTAAGGTTCCCATGAAGGACCAACTGTTTGATTTATAAAATATTATTCTGTATTTCTTCTACTTCCTTTCCACATGAGATCCTCAATTTTTCTGATGTCCCTATGAGTCTTATTTTTTTCATAAAATCTGTCTATCCATAATTCATACTTTGTTATTTCTACAAACTTTAACACCTTTCATGAGGGAAAAATAGCATAAACCATTTTTGCCTCTCGAAATTCAGGGACTTATTCAGAGGAAAGTTCAGGTTTTCAGTCTCTATGGCAATATGCTCAGGGGTATAACCTCCATTCAGACTTGTTCAGTACAGTTTTGTTGACAAAGCACATATGAATTTATATGAATGACAGATTTGTTGTCTCTTTCATGATGTTTTCCCTAGGAAGCCAGATTTACATGACATCTAAATAATATATATAATAAAAATTATATATTATATATAATAAAATAAAATAAAAAATATATAAACAGCATAGTTTTTAGATTGCAAAGAGCTCTTACATTAGTTGTTTGTTTGTTTAAAGGTGGCTTTCCTCTGGGAATCTGTCCTAATGGATCTGTGGTCTTTCTTGTTCTTCCTGTTTCGATAGAGGAATCCATGTAAGTGAACAGCCACATTTCCACCAAGGCCCTTGGAGACTTGATTTCTTTCTCATTCTGCCTAGAAAATTCAACACCCAGTCTTAAAAAGATCTCATTTAAAATAGTGACGAATTCCCAGGATCATTTTCCTGAAAACCCAATGACCTTGCCCTGTTCATACTATCAGACCATTCACTCTCGATCACCCATGTTGAAATGTGTATTTTTCTCTCCTGGCAGAGCCTATGCATTTCAACTCCTTGTTTCCCAAGTGTTTATCCTGTCACACAAGACCATTCCTATTAGATGCCATTCTCACTATTCACAAACACTGCCCTCCACTTTCAGTCTGCTTTCTTCAAACACTGGCTGTGTTTCAACCTTTTAATCACAATTATGCACATGTTAAGATTCCTTATAATGATTAACAAGCAACTTGGAACAGAGTTTATTGGGAAAGAGCATAAGCACCCATGTTACATGTTGATATAACAGCAAAAGAATTACACAAAGAACTCACTAGTCAGTATACTGTCCACTAAACCAGCTCCTTTGTGGGAGTGGGAGCTGCTTATTGTTAGGGTCAAACTTGAGCCACAGGGCCAAAGTTGAGACATCTGAATCATCTCTGCATTTGATAATCCGCTATTATCTTCTTGCCACCAAGCAGAATTTAACAGAAACAGCAACGGTGCCTTCCTTCACTCAGAAAACATGAAGTGAGAACCACTTTGAACTCCCTGTGAGTGAAAGTTAGTGGGGTCAAATGGGCTTCAGACTCAGAGAATCCTAAGCCTTCCTGAGAGATGTAGAAGCTGTATTATGAAAGGAATTCCATAAATAACAGTTATTAAAATGCCAGAAAATAGTTAAAATGATAGCCATGTAAACAGAGCTCTTGTTTAAATTTTAAAACAAGTCACCATCACCTTAATAGGAAAAATATGTGTTTGCTAAACTCCCAGGCCCAATTCTGTTCTCAGTAAAAACCTAGAATTTCTGATGTAGTCAATGAAGCCTGTGTGTGGGCAAGGAGTGCACATTCTCAGGGTAATAAAGAAGATGGAGATGGCAGAGTTGTAACCGTTTCAAGGAAAACTTAGAGACAGGAATGAGAGCTAGCCTGTGTTCACCAAATACACAGCACAAAAGTTTCACAGTCTTCAAAAGCAGCCTGTGTCCCAGTTAGCTCATGTATTCTGGGCTACTCTGTTTTTTAATCACATCATAAAAATGGGTCTCAAGTCTTCTAGTACTATTAAGTTTTTAAGTCCAATTAAATTTACTACCAACTTAAATTTCTTATAGTATATAAGTGTTTCCTTTTTTAAGGAAGATTATTAGCCTCACAATGCATAGACCCTCCTAGTCTCTTTCATAATAAGAACACATGATCTTGAAGACCAAGGCCTGGGGATCCAAGATGGCAGCAGCCCGCAGGGACATACTTCGAATGTGGAGAAAACAGCTATAACACTACAGAGTTATAAGACACTGACCAATAATCTGAGTGGCACGAACCCCGCTGGGTTTCACCCAGTGACCCAGGGACTAATAAAAGTCCCTGGGCAAGACTCTCCTCTCTCAGACACTCAGAAAAACAAACCAGCAGAAACTGCAGGAGCTGCTGCCTCCAGGAAGCAGGAGAATCATCACCAGGAGAGGTACCAGGGTACAAGCCACTCAAATACCCAGCGAGCAGCTTCAAACCCCAGACAGGGTTACTCACCAGCATCCTCAACTCCCAGATTCCATGCAAGCATTCTGACACCAAGGAAAGATCGGCGGAGCCGCTGAAGAGATATATTCTTAGCAGAACCATTGTGAACCCAGCCCACAGCACAGTACATTCTGAGCTGCTGAACAGCAGTGGGACCACAACAGAGCAGTGGTCTGGGAAACACAAGCTTATTTGGGCTTCCTCAGAGGGGTGTTGGACATACAGGCCCCTCTATTGGATTTGCAGTCACTGGGAAGACCACTAGAGCTACATTGCTGACACTAGTGCAGTGTCCCGGGACTTGGAGGACATCGGTCCCAGTGGTCAGTCTCCACAGGACAGCTCCAGCACAGACATAGGAGCGGTGAGATCAGAGCGGGCTGAAAGGCAGGTGCCAGGTTGGAAGGCGGCTGGGATCTCCACTGGGTTCAAGCCCTGGACGGGTTGTGGGGTTAATATCAGACCCCATTTGTTAGTGCTGATTCCTCTGGTGGGAAACCAGAACTTCAGCCTATATAGTTCCACTCCTGGAGCAGGGATTTCTTGGCCTGTGTGCACTGCCTGAGTGACTCAGACTATAAGGGCTTAGTGCTTAGGGCTGAGAGGCACAGAGGAGCCCTGAGGACCTCCCAGACAGATTGGACAACAGCAGAGATATACACATGCTGAAAGGCAATGAGTGAGGTGCAAGCCTATATGGGCCTGCCCAGCAGGGACAACAAAGAACTCGGTACTGGAAATATAGGCACTGAAGGATCAGAGTCACAAGACACGAACACTGAGCACCTCCCACTAGGAAACTGTACTCCCTCCCTGTTGGATCCTTTCAGGTCTCCAGCTGGCAGACTCAAACCCCAAACTTAGGATCTCCAGAGTCCACAGCATCTATGCATAGTCACCCAGGAGCATACCAGCAGAGCCGCTACATGCTGAATACCCAGACTACAACACAGACAGCTCTAACTTGGGAGCAGTGAAACAATCCTGGGCCATTGCTCATTGCCTGGGAGAAATGGTCTGTACAAGATCTCAGTGCTTCTGGGTTGGACATTGATCCTGAGAAGCCCCTGAGAGCAGCCACAGTCCAACATGTAAGCTTCAGGGGAGCTATAGTCCCAGCCAACAGTCTGTGGCCTGCCAACCTGCACCATCATTGATACTAAGACCAACTGGATCTCAGGAACCTACAGGAACACATCCCACCACAATCCCTGACCTGAGTCCCCAACTGGGACACAATAGGAAGGGGTGAGCTCTGGGAGACACACTGAGAACAAACCTCCACACAAGGCCCCATCCAGCCTGTGGAGAGCTAAAGATCACCAAGCTATACGACTTCTACACCAAAGCGCCCTTCTTGGCACCAAGCCCAGAAGGCACCAGGAACAAACAGCTAAGAACAACCAAATGGCTAAAGGACAGCGAAAGAAGAGATCCAACAAAAGTCAGGGAATATGACTCCAACAAAATGCAGCTATGCTAGTATGGCAAGCTCTGTCCACTTCACCACAGCTGAAACATATGAAAACGATGACAAATCTATACTCTGGAAAGTGATAGAGTCCTTCCAAGAAGAAATTAAATCTCTGAAGGAATTCAAAGATTCCACAATTTTACAAGTGAAAACAACAGAGAGATCAATTACAGATCTCCAAGCCAAAGTGGCTCAACTTGAACAGGAAAGAGACAAGGCAACAAGCAAATTGGAGCAGGAAATGTAAAAAACAAATGAAACTGTTCAAGACTTGAAATTGGAAGTGGAAGCAATAAAGAAAACACAGGCAGAAATAATCCAGGAGGTAGAAAATCAAGGGAGGAGAACAAGAACTATAGACATGAGTATCAAAAATAGGATACAAGAGATGGAAGACATAATCTAAGGTGTGGAAGATTCGATGGAAGAAATCAGTACAGCAACCAAAGAAAATTGGAAAGCTGAAAAAGTTCTCACCCATAACATTCCAGAAATCAAGGACTCCATTAAAAGACAGAAACTAATAATTATAGGCATAGAGGAAAAAGAAGACTCTAGACTCCAAGGTCCAGGAAACATCTTCAACAAAATCATAGAAGAAAACTTCCCAAATCTAAAGAAAGATATACCAATAAAATTCCAAGAGGCATACAGAAAACCAAACAGATTAGATCAGAAAAGAAACTTCTCTCGCCACATAATAATTGAAACTTCAAATGTACAGAACAAAGTAGGAATATTAAAACCTGTAAGAGAAAAAGGTAAAGTAACATATAATGGCAGACCCATCAGAATTACACCTGACTTCTCCTCAGAAACTTTAAAAGCCAGAAGGGCATGGGCAGACATCCTACATGCCTTGAGAGAACATAGATGCCCAGCCAGACTACTATCCCCAGCAAAACTCTCTATCAACATAGACGGAGAAAACAAGATATTCAATGACAAAATCAAATTTAAACAGTATCTACCCACAAATCCAGCCATACAGAAGATTTTAGAAGGAAGGCTCCAACCCAGAGAAGATAACTAAACCCAAGAAAACAGAAGAAACAAAAAAACTCCACTGCAGCTAAACCAAAAGAAACACACAACCACCACCTACACTAAAATAATAGGGAAAAACAACCTTTGGTCATTAATATCCATCAACATCAATGGACTCGACTCCCCAATAAAAAGACTCAGGCTTACAGAAAGGTTCTGTAAACAAGACTCATCATTTAGCTGCCTACAAGAAACACATCTCACTAACAAAGATAGATGCTACCTCAGAGTAAAGGGCTGAGAAAAGGTTTTCTAAGCAAATGGACCCAGGAAGCAAGCTGGAGTAGCCATCTTAATATCAAACAAAATAGACTTTCAACAGAAGTTAATAAAAAAAAAAGATAGAGAAGGGCATTACATACTCAAAGGAAATATTAATCAAGAGGACATATCAATATTGAATATCTATGCCCCAAATACAACAGCAACTACATTTATAAAAGAAACTCTTCTAAAGCTTAAATCACACATCAATTGCCCCACATTAGTAGTGGGAGACTTCAACACCCACTCACAATAATGGACAGATCATCAAGACAGAAACGAAACAGAGAAATAATGAGTCTAACAGAGTTCATGAACCAGATGGACCTAATAGATATCTACAGAACATTTCACCCAAACACAAAAGAATACACCTTCTTCTCAGCACTGCATGGAACCTTCTCCAAAATCGACCATATAGTAGGACACAAAGCAAGCCTCAACAGATACAAGAAAATTGAAATACCCCCTTGTATCTTATCAGACTACCATGGAATAAAGCTGGACTTCAACAACAACAGAAATAACAGAAAGCCTACACACTCATGGAAACTGAACAACTTTTTACTGGATGACTACTGGGTCAGGGAAGAAATAAAGAATGAAACAAAGACTTCTTAAAATCCAACAAAAATGAAGGCATGACATACCCAGATTTATGGGACACAATAAAAGCTGTGCTATGAGGAAAGTTCATAGCACTAAGTGCCTTCAAAAAGAAAGTTGTGACAGCTCATATTAGTGAATTAACAGCCGAACTGGAAGAACTGGGGGAAAAAAGAAGCCAACATTCCCAAGAGGAGCACAAGGCAAAAAATTATCAAACTTAGGGCTAAAATAAACAACTTAGAAACAAAAATAATGATACAAAGAATCAATGAAACCAAGAGTTGGTTCTTTGAAGAAATCAACAAAATAGACAAACCCTTAGCCAAATTAACTAAAATGCAGAGGGAAAAAAACCCAAATCAACAAAATCAGAAATGAAAAGGGAGAACTAACAACAGACATTTAGGAAATCCAGAGAACCTTTAGGTCCTACTTTAAAAATCTATACTCCACCAAAATTTAAAACCTAAGAGAAATGGACAATTTTCTTGATAGATTCCACCTACCAAAGTTAAATCAAGATCAGGTTAAAAGATTAAATAGCCCTATAACCCCTAAGGAAATAGAAACAGTCATTAAAAAATCTCCCAACCAAAAAAAGCCCAGGGCCAGATGGTTTCAGCACAGAATTCTACCAGACCTTCAAAGAAGAGCTAATACTAATACCCTTCAAACTCTTCCACAAAATAGAATCAGAAGAAACACTGCCAAACTCATTCTATGAGGCCACAGTCACCCTGATTCCTAAACCACACAAAGACCCAAGAAAGAAAGAGAACTTCAGACCAGTCTCCCTCATGAACATAGATGCAAAAATACTTAATAAAATACTGGCAAACTGAATCCATGAACACATCAAAACTATCATAAACCATGATCAAGTAGGCTTCATCCCAGGAATGCAGGGATAGTTCAATATACTAAAATCCATCAATGTAATTCACCATATAAACATGTTGAAAGAAAAAAACCACATGATATTCTCGCTAGATGCTGAAAAAGCATTTGACACAATCCAACACCCCTTCATGTTAAAAGTCTTGGAGAGAACGGGCATAATAGGACCATACCTAGAAATAATAAATATGATATACAGCAAGCCAGTAGCCATTATCAAATTAAATGGAAAGAAACTTGAAGCATTTCCTCTAAACTCAGGGACAAGACAAGGATGTCCACTTTCACCATATCTCTTCAACATAGAACTTGAAGTTCCTGCTAGAGCAATAAGACAGCTAAAGGAGATCAAGAGGATACAAATTGGAAATGAAGAAGTCAAATTATCCCTATTTTCAGATGATATGATAGTCTACATAAGCAACCCCAAAAATTCCACCATAGAACTCTTACAGCTGATAAACAACTTCAGCAAGGTGGCTAGATACAAAATTAATTCAAAAAAATCAGAAGTCCTTCTGTATACAACAAATGAATGGACTGGGAAAGAAATTAGGGAAACAACACCCTTCACAATAGCCACAAATAATATAAAATACCTGGGGGTAACACTAACCAAGCAAGTTAAAGACCTGTATGACAAGAACTTCAACTCTTTGAAGAGAGAAATTGAAGAGGCCCTCAGAAGATGGAAAGATCTCCCATGCTCATGGATAGGTAGGATCAACATAATAAAAATGGCATCCTACCAAAAGCAATATACAGATTCATTGCAATTCCTCTCAAAATACCACCACAGTTCTTTATAGACCTGGAAAAAGCAATTCTCAACTTCATATTGAATAACAAAAAACCCAGAATAGCTAAATAAATCCTGTACAGTAAAAACATCTGGAGGTCTCACCATCCCAGATTTCAAGCTGTACTACAGAGCAATAATAATAAAAAAAACAGCATGGTATTGGTATAGAAACAGACAAGTGGATCAATTGAATCGAATTGAATACCCAGAAATGAACTCACAGACCTATGGTAACTTAATTTTTGACAAAGAAGTCAAAACAGTACAATGGAAAAAGGACAGCATCTTCAACAAATGGTGCTGGTCCAACTGGGTGTCCACATGTAAAAGAATGAAATTAGACCCATACTTATCGCCTTGTACAAAACTTAAGTCCAAGTGGATCAAAGACCTTAACATAAGGCCGGTCACAGTAAATCTACTAGAAGAAAAAGTGGGAAAAATCCTCAAACTCATTGGCACAGGTGACAACTTCCTGAACAGAACACCAACAGCTCAGGATCTAAGACCAACAATCAATAAATTGGACCAGTTGAAACTGAAAAGCTTCTGTAAGGTAAAAGACACTGTCAAACAAAATGGCAGTCTACAGACTGGGAAAAAATCTTCACCAATGCCACATTTGACAGGGGGTAATATACAAAATGCACAAAGAACTCAAGAAATTAAATGCCAAGAAACCAAATAATCCAATCAAAAAGTGGGGGAAAGAGCTAAACAGAGAATTCACAAAGGAGGAATACCTAATGGCTGAGAGACACTTGAAAAAATGCTCAGCATCCTTAATCATCAGAGAAACACAACTCAAGACGACTCTGAGATTCCATCTCACACCTCTCAGAATAGCTAAGATCAAAAGCTCAAATGACGGCACATGTGGCGAGGGTGTGGAGAAAGGGGAACCCTACTCCATTGCTGGTGGGAGTACAGGCTTGTGCAACCACTATGGAAGTCAGTCTGGTGATATCTTAGAAATCTTGGAATAGCTCTGCCTTGGGACCCAGCCATACCACTTCTGGGTATACAACTAAATGATTCCTCACCAAATCACAAGGAAGTTTCCTCATCTATGTTCATAGCAGCCTTATTTGTAATAGTAGAAACTGGAAACAACCCAGATGTCCCTCAACCAAAGAATGGATTAAAAAACTATGGTACATCTACACAATGGAATACTACTCAGCCATGAGAAACAATGAAATTATGCAATTTGCAGCCAAATGGATGGAACTAGAGAAGCTCATCCTGAGTGAGCTAACCCAGACTCAGAAGGATGCACATGGCATCTATTCACTTATAGTCTGATTTTAGCCATGTAGTACAGGATAACTATCCTATATCCAATGCACCAAAGGGAACATGAACATACACTTTTTTCCTGTCAATGAGACACTTTGCCCTAGTGGTGCTGCTTTATAGGCCCCCAGTGTATGAGGAGGCTCTTGGTTCTATAAGACTGCTGGACTGAGGTGGGGGACTGTTATGTAGGAACACTCCTCTCCAGAGGAGTGGGGTGGAAGGGATAGGGAGTAGAGGGTGGAATAGCAGCACTGGGAGGGGTTGAAAGAGGGCACTGTGATGGAGATATAACCTGAAGTAATAAATAAATATCTTTTTAAAAGTACGCGTGATCTTTCTTTCACATTGTTACTGGCATGTGTGACAGTTTGTGAACTTGATGTAGTAGAGAATCACCTGGGAAGGAAGTCTCAATGACGATTTGTGTAGACCAGGTTGGCTGATTACCTTAATCAAAATAGGAAGACCAATCCACTGTGGGCAGTGCCACTCACTAGGCAGGGTATCCATGTCTCTCTCTCTCTCTCTCTCTCTCTCTCTCTCTCTCTCTCTCTCTCTCTCTCTCTCCTCTCTTGGTTGTGGATTGACTTGCTGCTTCAGGTTTTGCCTTGCCTTTTCCACAATGATAACCTGTAACCTGACACTGTAACCAAAAATAAAAATAAAAAAAGCCCTACAACAAAAATAGCACTTTCTCCATAAAAGTTGCTTTTGTCAGTGTTTTATTAAAGCAACAGGAAACAGAACTAAGACAGCATAAACCACTGAGTTTAATGGTCAAATGTCAAGTGACATAAAAACATTCATTAGGTTAAAGAGAGAAGATAGTTTGGAGTACTATCTTCTCCAATACATATAATTTCATTTCAGCATAATAAATTAATCTATACACAACATTTTATATTTTAACAACTAAACCATTTTAAGAATAAAGAGCATGTGCTGCCAAGTATTTTGACTTGGCACTATCAAGGACCCAAATCTCCAAGTCCCATCCAAGAAGAAAATGGGTAGTTTACCCTACTTGCATGTCAGAAAGGCATTCTCTAACTGAATCTATGACAACTACTGAAGGCCTAGAACGCAATGAGATCTTTCTGTCTCCATATCGGGAGAGAGGCATGATGAACTCTACATGAGCTCTGCTTCTCTACAGGCAGTGTGCGGGCTCTTGTGCTTCTCAATCTGGCAAAGAGAAAACATGAACTTTCCATCCCAGCTTCAGTTATGACTCAGGGAAAGAATGGATTACTATTAGCCAACCTCAGGCACTCCATTTGAAATATGTGGTCTTAATATTAGATTTAACTGTTTTTTTTTAAATTAAGTCTTTGAGGTTTGAAAGATTTGAGATCTATTGGCAGATGTTAATATCTTGTAATTAAGTGATCCTGTCTATTGTATTGGTTACAAAAACACAAGAGAAGATGTGTCTGGAGAAGTAAAACATGGGATTGGTACCCTGCGAAGCAGAATCCCTACACATGAAAAGACTCCAATGCTTATTGAAGACTGGTTTTGAGACCAGTATTTAGTATCTCCAGACACCTATGCATTCAGATGGTGGGTTTCTTTCAAAAAAAGTGTATGTAAGAATTAAATATCAAACCTCTACCCGATACTTAGAAGATACATATTTAAATTACATGCTTAGGTGGCCATCATTTAGCATTTAGTGCTAAATCTCCTGTCTTATGGTAGTGAATAAAAGACAATAAGAATATTTACCTCCAGGACAAAACTTAGCAATCCTTAGTGGTCATATAATACTCACTATACTCTGATCCTCCTCCCTTCCACCAGCCGCCTCACCTGGCAATCTCTTCCCTGAACCAGACCAGCTTTGACACCAAGGCTTTGCACTTAGGAAGATTCTATCTGCATTATCTTTCCATGCATAGATGGTTTACACACATCTTTATGCACCCTGGAGCTCCCAGCTCCTGTCATTTTCTGGGGTTTTCCAGTGGAAGCACGAATTGCTTCGCCTGGTTTTATCTATGTGGATTAGAATAATAATTATCTTGAATTTCTTTTTCTTTCTCGTGAATTTGCTTCTTTCTGCTTGAATGTAAAAGGATACAGTGTTTTGATGAATTTTCATTTTACTCCCCGAGCCAGCAATGAGTGGCTCTAATAGGGATTTGGTAAGATTAATTTTCTTTTGTTTCAAACTTCTCTGCACTGAAGCATGAAAAGTGAATGCACTTTTCCATAACAGAAAAAAAAAAATGTCAGGCCTCACATGTACCTAAACACAGTAATGTCACTGTGCTAGAGAGGTTATCATTTATTACCTTCTGAATGTTATATTCCTTTGTAGTGGCTAACATCTATGGATTTGGTACATAAACCCATCAGTTCTAAGGATAGTATATGCTTTCATCTAGGTAGAATTCCCCTTTTTATTTTAACAAGTGTTATTAGTCCTTGGAAACAGTCCCTGCAAACATCATTCAAAAGGTAGTTTGTTACATACACACAGACAAAATTCTGTGTGCATGATACCTCATGCAGTGGAAAGGAAATAGTATAGAGTTGATCAGCTCCTTCAACTCTGCATGAACATTTCCAACAGTCGTCAAAAGCCTGTCCTCTTTGCATAATGTGATTTACAATAGTGTGCTATGTTATTACTTAGAATAAAAAGAGGTTTAAATTTTTCAATAATGTATTTACATATATAGTTATGTCTTTCTTGAATGCAATTTTTGCTAAACATATTTTTACACTCCTACAGCTCTTTTTCTTTTTGGTCTCTCCACAATTATAGCTTAGGGTTACTATAACCTTCCAAATAACTGCTTGGAGAAATTTTTCAATTTCATTTATTCTAGAAAACTTGAGAACTTAGCATCTTTATAATATAAGCCTAAGATCTTCTAACACTTGCCTAATCAGTCAAAAGCAGAGAGGTATAAACAGCCTACTCTTCTCCAGGGTATTTTAATACAATGTTTTTCTCAACAACACCAAGTCAATTACACCAAAAGTACTCCTTACCTTATAGAGTGCGCATTACATAAAAACCCCCAAAGGGGAAAAAGCTTTAGAAATATACTACACCAAATCAACTACATGTAAATTTTATAGTAAGATACATTCTTCTAGATTTGGGAGAATAAAAGTGACTTCATTAGTACACAATGTTTTCGTCTCTAAAAATAATTCAATGGTAATTCAACAATTAAAGAAAAACACATTTTACATATATGTAAAGATAATTCTAACTAAAATGTATTGAAATATATACTTCATTCACTTGACTTTGAATAAGAGTTATAAGATATCATGACAGCTATTGCAATTCAATTTTTAAAATATAGGGCAAACTTATCATGGAGCTTGTTCCTGTAGAAGACCT
>CAJQZJ010013540.1:5155809-5232180 GCA_907164525.1 Lophiomys imhausi
AAAATATAGGGCAAACTTATCATGGAGCTTGTTCCTGTAGAAGACCTATTGTCCCTAACTCAGCAGCCATTAGCTCACTGTAGCTATTCTGCTAGGGGTGGGGTCTTGGGAGATTTCCCCCACTCACATCCACATTGGCAAATCTACTGGGGTTGTCATTGTTCAGTCTTACTTAGGAAACAGTATTGCTAAGATTCCATGTTTGCAGCTCCCTGTCATATATAAATGACACTATATGGTTGCAGATGCCCTGGTCCTCTGGCTCTTAAAATGTTCCCTGATCCTTAAGTGTAGAGATGTATCAACTGCAGATAGGAACATCCAATCCCAAGTGGTTATCCCTAAATAAATGCATATGAACAACACTAAATAGACTCAGCAGATTGTATTTATGTGGGGGTGGGTACATATACATAAATATTTACCAATAATTAATGAAAAAGAGGCCATAAGGCTGAGAGGGGATGGGATTACACAGGAGGAGTTGAAGTGAGGAGAGTATGAGATAGAAACGATGCAAACACAATACTTACATATGAAATTCTCAGAAAAATAAAGTATATGTAAAAACTACAATCTATACTATAAAGTCATGACCTTCAAGATATATTCAAGAGCTCTAAGACAAAGAATCTCATAAGAGCAAACAAGTATACAGGCAGCAAACCCTACTGATGTTTCTGCATAGAAGGATGATGCTTACAGGGTCTTGAGGCACATGAGCAAGAGAGATTCCAAGCTGACCCTTGTACTACATGCTGAAGGGCAAGGGAACTTTCTGATAGAGTGAAATGGTAACAGCAGTATTTACCAAAGAAAGACTGTAGACAATGACACGCAGCTAAAGGAGCATAAATCACAGTCAGGACTGAGAAAAGAGGTCTCAGAATGACAATCCATGGACCATATTTGAAACATAGATAAGTTTTGCTTTGCCCTAACCGGAATTAGTAAGTAATTGCTAAATTTCATATATAAGCCCATATGCTTAACTTTTTGTTAAAAAATGAAGGTTCACTCATCATTTATGATGGACAAATATTTTCTCATGAGCAAAATTTAGTTGAGCTTCTAAGTATTTAGATACCTTCCTTATTACTGCAATCTCATCATGCATACTTCACCCATGTAACTCATGGTGATTACATACATGACCAGTACTATGTCAGCAAATAACCTCATATACACCAAGACACCATTATAGAACAGAATATATGCTCAGAGAGACACTGGGAGACAACTTTTGAATGTAAGAAATTAGCAAAGTTAGAAACAACATCAAGTGCCATTCTAAGGTTTGAACTGAATTCACAGAAATCAGAGAACAAAAATTCCATCTTAGGAGTAATATGATCAGAATGATATTTTAAAGACCTACACTTCAGAGCGTGGACAGGGCTTCTTAGGATGTACAAAAAGGAAAGTAGGAAAAACAATAACAAAACCTAACATTTAGCTCTGCCTAGTTACAAATCCATCTCGGTCCTTTGCTTCAAAAAGCAGCAACTGGTGGCCTATAAAACAAGATATGCACCTACTTACGAACATGGTTGTTTACATGGCTATAATCACCTTCATTTAAAGCTACATCATCAGAGACTCATACCTCATAGGTCAAACCTTTGGATAACCTGGTGTAATCACATCCTCATGTGTTTTATCCAGAAAGTGTTCTTCCATCCCAAGTGTACTACGATAAAAGAAAAACAGGTTGAGAGGATAAAAAGTTTCTTAAAATGAAGTGTCTCTGCATTTCCTCCTAGCCACTCCTATTGCCTAGCTCAGTATATTCCTTGAGACTTTACATTATTTATAATTTATAAGGGAGAGAAAAAAATCCTAAGCATCCCCAGAGTAGGCTCCAGTGCACGCTAGACTAGAATGGTTAGGGATTTCTTAACATCAATGTAAGAGAGTCTTAGAAATCCTATTACTGTAAAATAGAACTCACTTGGATTAACCTGATGATGTCTTTCAGGAATATTAAAGCACAAAGCACTCTCTTTCTCCTTCTAATTAATTTGTCTATTCTTTCTTTCCATCCTTTCTTTTATTTTTAGGTAAGTCTGTGAGGCCAATGTCTGTGGACAGGCTCTCCAGGGCAGGAGAAATCCCTGCGGCAGAGTCTCAGAGGCTCCTGCTTTCTAGATATATGCTGTAAACCGTCCAGATGTTTCTTTTTCCCTCAACTCATTTTTGTGAAAATTTCCAACATGTTTACAAAATTATAAAAATCGGACTCTGCTTCTAGGCAAAAATAGTTTCTGATTCGTTTTACAGTTGCTCCTCAATCCCAATAGTTTGGAGAAAGTTGTCTCCATTTTATTTCATCAAGAGATTCAGATGGGGACTCTTGCATGTTGTGTTAAAAAAGTGTCACCAATGGTCAGTTCAATTTTACCAAAATCTATTTCTAATACAGTGTTTAAATTGCAAGATACATTTTAATTTGTTTTTCTGACTCACCTTGGTATCTTGTGAACATACTCATTTCCCCAAAGTAAAGGAAAATGAAGAAAAACAGTTTCAAATGCTCTGCTAACTGCCCTTTATGTTGATTTAGGAACATAACTTCGGACTCTATTTGGTAAGTGAAATATTCTTTCTGCCTGGGATATACAATTATGGAAGTACAAAAACTCCTTGGTCCTTCAATGATTTACCATCTGGTTTTCAAGTTATGTGATTTTTTCCCCATAAATAATAAAAAAATACGTCAGGTATCAGTTCAAAAAATTCATAGACTGAATAGGAAAATTCATAGACTTTGATAGGATTTAAGTAATATTTTCCACCCAATGACCGCAACAGACAGTGGCCGAGTAAGGCATAACCAAGAATAATATGCAAATTAAAAGCACATTTTTCGATCTTTAGCTCAGGCTGGAAACAGATGTTTTAATTGATTTTATTTAATTGATTTTATTGACAGCATTTCAAACCCACAATTCAGTCCTTCTGCCATACCCTTCACCTTAGCATACAGTTTTGCCAAAGCAACAAATACCAGGAAGAAACTTCAACTTCCTGGCCTGCCTCCATAGAGTCTAACAGCGAAGTGTGTCTAGTGCCTTGGCTTCATCAATCCTGCCTGCTTAAGTGAGTCTACCCATGAAGACCTTATCTGAAATGAACGAACTTACCACGACTCTCCTCTCCCACTAACACTTTCTATATTCCCACTGTGTCTTTTTTTTTCTCTCCCTAGCAGAGGCCATTCTGTAACATGTTCTACAATCCACTTGCTCGTTAACTGTGGCCATCATAGAATGACAGTTTCACTGACAGCTTGTCACTGACTTCTTAGCACCAAGTTCGGGGCTAGACATAAAGTTGGTCTCAAGAAACAGATGTGTGTTTCCAAGTCGAGGAAGGAAATACACATTTAGTGTTTCTCAAGGCCTGTCCCAATGCTCATTCCTAAAAACTATGACTCTGGAAGTGGAGGTCTAATGTCATTCATCTCTCTCCTTCTTTAGTATCTTCTTCTCTAATACAGCTTCTCTTCACCCAAATTAACCCAATGGTTTACCGTTTTCAATTATTTTCACTCTCAAAGCAAGTCTCAGCTGGGGAAAATCATATATGAAATATATTAGAATCAGGTTCAAGATAGTCAACAGTATATGAACACTCAAAAAGCCATGCTACATTTCTATGAATGGCCTCTCTCTTTAAATAAGGAGCTTTTAAAAATTTAGAACTGATTTTTAGACCCCAACCACTCACAACATTTGGAGGATGGATTTGCCTCATTTTATTAGACAGGGCTATCTCATCTTCTCAAACCAGCTCTGAAATAAACAGGTTAAATTGATGCCCCAATTATTTCCCAGTCTCATTGCCCTACATCTTTTGTGGTCCACATTCTTACTCTACTTTCACCATGAAACTTGTTTGGTCAATAAGTTATCAAATCCGTTATAAGTGAAATGCTTAAGTATTTAGAATATTGTTTTACCCTTTTGCCACCATAATGGGATGATACCTGAAATAGGCTTCTGGAAGATGAAGAACATGCGACACACCTGCGTCGATCTCTCCATTGGGACAGCCAACTATCACTAAACATGTGAACTGAGATGAGAAACAATATTCTTTGGAGTACAGTCTGCATTTGCTTCTTTCTTCTTCTTTGTCCCATTCCAATAGACCACATTTCTCAAGACACAGTTTTTCTACTCTTCCCTTACCAAAGACTTGGCTCATTTGACTATACATATTACTCTCATTTTCTACCCAATGTTTCAGAATATATGCTAATATATTCTACTTCCTTTATTATTCAAATAATAACAAAAATTAATCCCTCAAAACAGCACGCTTACAGATATCGTCTCATTTCTCTGCTTTCTTTCATGCCCACATCTTAATTACTTCTCTACTGTTGTGATAAAACACTCTGACAGAAACAGCATGGGGTGAGAGAGGTATACTTTAGTTCACAGCTTTAGAGGGATAGAGTCCGTTATAGTGGGGAAAGCATACAGTGAGGAAAAGCCTATGGTAAGACCAGGAATCAACTGATCACATTTTCATCCATACACAGGAAGTGGAAAGGAAGAGCACAAAGCAGGAGGAAGCCATAAACTCTAACAACCTCCCTCATACTTCTTCAACAATGCGTCACCTCCTAAAGATTCCATAAACTCCCCAAACAGCACAACCACCTACAAGTCAAGTGTTCAAATGTGTGAGCCTATGGGGAGGTGCATTTTCATTCAAACCACCGTATTCCTTGCCTTCCATTTAGTCTTCATTTTCATCACATCTGATTTTACCCCCATCCTTTGTGTCTGCTGAAACTGCATTTGGTAGTGTCCCCAGTGAATTGCTTGTTGCCAAAATCAATGAACACTTGTCTGTCTTCATCTTAAAATTCCGAGAAGCTTGGGAGAACACTCCCTTCTTAGAACACTTTAGTTTCTTTGGCTTTTCTCTTATTTCCTGGTTGCCAGTTGGTCTCGCTGTCTTGACAGTGATTTCTCTTCATCCCAGACTAAAAAGATTGCAATTGGGTTCCTTCTTTCATCTCTATGCTTGTTTCTTGGGTGTTTACAGCATTCCTATGTCTTTAAACAACACACAAGTTCATAGCCAAGTTCTTATCCCTATCTTAAACACCTCTTGAGAAATATAGGCTTATAATTTTAAATGTTTACAACATATATCCACTTGAATTTTCAAACATAGACCATACTCAGCATATACATGAAAGTGCTTGTGATTTCCACCTGAAGAGATCACCCTTCCCTAAACTACCCATACTATGACTACAAATACGAGGCAAAAATTACACATTACAGCATGAAAAGTAAAAGGGAACATTTGATTCTTTTCTATTAATGTCACCTATACAGTCCAACACTAAATACTCTTTCCTATCTGAAGAATATTGCAAATGTGACCATCATTTTAATAACCATCTAATTCCAAAACAAATACAACAACAACAACAACAGCTAAAAATAGTAATTTCTTATTATGGCTTCTTCAATAGATTTTTTTACATCCATAATTTTGCTTTCTTCCCTGTTATGTTTCTATACATTGCAGTAAGACTAATCTTTCACAAAAATAAATTACAGCATAGTTTTGCCTGTTTGTAAAGTATTTATCTTTGTTCTTCTGAAAACTCTAGAAACACTGGCGAGAGATATAAGGCCCACATGGGATTGATGATTTACTTTCCAGTCATTCCTCAAATGCATTCTCTCCTTGCCGTGGGCCCACATCACACTAAGGTCCTCTAAATGGAAATGTGCTCTTTTTCTTAGAGTTGCTACTCTTACTACAGACTCATCTGTGGTTCCCAGCACCCTCTCTGATGGCGCACAATTGCTTGCAACTCCAGAGGACTTGATGCCTCTGGTCTCTGAAGGCACCTGAAACTGTCTCATGTTCACACACAGACAAACATGCATATATGTATGTGTGTGTGTGTTTGCATAACTTAAAATAAATATTAAGTTATAAAAAAGTTGAAGTTGTTGCACCTTAAATTTGTCCTATCTTCAAATACTTAAGATCATGTTTACAACATAAAATTGCGCTTTCATGAAACATCTTCTGGCCATTTATCTACAGTGGATGCCCCAGAATCTGTTAGCTTTTCCCTAGGTGCCTTGTTCATTAATTCCCCAAATCTGTGTACTAAAGTTATTTCTTCATTCATTTAATAGATGTTTATTAAATGCATACATTTTGCCAGACAACAAGATAAGCAGATTGAACTATGACAGGGAACAAATCGGGCAAAATTCTCAGCTCATATGCAATATAAATTGAGGGGAAATTGAAAATAAACAGAAATAATATATTAGTAAAATATATGTAGCATGATTACAGTTCACAAGTGCACTAAGAAAACCAGAGCATATGACAATGAGTCAGGAATGCCAATGTGGGGAAGAAAGAGGGTCTGCATCTCACTAGAGTTCTCAGGATACTCTTAGTTGATATTTAGGCAAAATTAAACATGGATGTAGAGTCAGAATATTTGGAAAAGTACACTGTCAGAAAAAAGAACAGATAGTAAAATTGTGTCTTCACTTGTGTGGAGTTTACAATACAGCAAGGAAGATTTTCAAGTAAGATAACACACAAATATTTAAATAAATATCAATATCATTTATGAAAGCAAATAATAACAGCAACAAATTCTTAAAAGGTAGAATAACAGAGAGAGTTTAGACTGTGTTGAAAAGTGAGAATTTGTCAGAACAGGACATACTTGAGCTAATCCCAGGAAATAAGATGATCTAGATGAAGAGCCATGCTTTGAGCTCTTTGAGCCTTGAGTGAAGGCCTTTAGAGACTTTCAAAATGCCACAAGTTTAGACATTGGGGAGTTGAAACAAAGCGGGCTACAGCAGAAAAAGAATAGAAACCTGAAATATATGGAAGTTCTGAATAGTCAGGGCTTCTGACACCTAAGATGTAGTAACCAAAATGAGAAGAACTGAACAGTGTAAAGTATAAATATAAGCTACAGAAGGATTGTTACTAAGCAAGCAATCTTATTCAGTCAATATGTAAAGAGTCAGAGTTACATTTTTGAAAGACTCTGGTCTATCTGTGAATTGGAACTTTCATCAGTGGATACAGCTGAAGTACTTACTCTCTCTGGTTCTCCTCACATCAGCCATGCAATGGGTTAGAGTCACCTGTCATGGGGTCACTTTTACCTTCCCCTCTACTGTCACTTGATAACAGGAAAAAGGACTTGAGATCATATCTTATGATTTCGTGAGCAAAGTGGTGCTGTGGCATAAGTAGGAAATGTGTGGGCATTTTGAGTTTGGGACAGCCAGGGCATGCTTGAGTCCTATGCGTGAATTCAGCCACCTCTTGATGAGAGACTACTGTGGAAACACTAGAAAAACTACTTTAACCCACCTCTCATGCAGCCAGCTGACTCTGAGTTCATGACTGAGATGCCTTGCATAAATAACCTTGTAACTGTGTGCTTAGTCTCCATAGGGTTTCATTCATGATTGGAGTCTCCTCTTTACAAGTTCAAAAGTAAATAAATAAAACTTCTGCTGAGAGAATATAGCTTTGCTATGAAACTAATGGACAAGCAGAAGAAAGCAAGTATGTCTTGCACAGTTATTACATCAGTTAGTAATGATATTGCTATACTGAATGCCCCCACATCTCATAGTTTAACATAATAAAGATTCATATTTTGTGTATAATTGTGATATGGTCTATATGGTGACAGGTGGGGAAGAAACCTCTGCTCTGATTTCCTCCCATCTTTACCCCTGTTAGGTCCACAGGGGTATCCTTATATTTTGCACATGTATGCATGTCCTTGTGGGTGTGGGTGTGCATATCCATATTTCCCAGTGTAGAAGCTAAAGGAGGATGTCATTGGGTGCCCTATTACCCAATTCTTCACCCTATTCCTTTGATGCAGGATCTCTCACTGAACCTAAAGCTAAGCTGCCCAATGGTAAATTCTAGTAATCCTGATAGTTCTGGAGGTACAAAGTCAAATGGAGACCATGCTTGACCCTCTGCATGGGGGACTTGAACTCAGGTCCTTGTGCATATGTTGCAAGTGCCCTTACCCACTGGGTCATCTCCTCATCATGACCTCCCCATCTTGATAGGAATTGGAACAGGAGTTTGAGAAGGTTTTATGGGTAAGGCCTGTAATGATGTACCTAGTTTTCACCAATCTCATTGAGTAGAACCCAGTCACTTGACCATTTGTCAGTATAGTGCTAGAAAATACAATATATATCTGTAATCAAAGAAGGGTGAGAATGTAAATACCAGGGAACTCCAGAAGTTCCTTGCAGGAATGATAGCTCATTGGGTTCAACAGCTGATAAAAGGATTTTGACAGCATCTTAGTTAGACTGCAATTATTTTATTTTATTTTCGATACAACTTTAAGCATTGCAAAAGTCCAAAGGTATTATTTTGCTTAAGTTCTATTTGTAATGATGAACAAAGGCTGAAGATATATAGATCTAGATATATATGTATATACATATGTATGGCAAAATGGCAAAATAAAATAAAATTATATGTAAACTATATTGTATGTATATATATATGTATACATATATATATATATATATAGAGAGAGAGAGAGAGAAAGAAGGGAGAGAGATTCCTCCTATAAGTTATCTTACTCTAAAGAACCCTGACTAAGACACCAATGTTGGCCTCTTTCTCCCCAGTTCCCATATAAACCCATATCACTGACCAGTTATCCATCCAGTTAGTTCCTCTTTATTGGCCCTCTTAAGGATTCTCTCATGAATGTTTATTCAAGAATAAGTTGATACTACTTTCTTCCACATGTTACCAAGATGTTTCCTCTACTTAATTGTCCCTCAGTTCAGATTTTTCTTTTTTTAACTTTAAGACACCTTTCCACAAAACAAACCCTTTTTTATACACCGCTCAAGTAATGATTATTCATCCTCTACTGAATTTTTAAAAGGCTAAGAGTAAGACAGAGATGGAGATAAAATGAATGAATACATGTGTCCTACCTATTCATTTCTGTGTGTCCAACATTGTTTGCCTCCACTGCCTAGAGTGACTATATCTTGTGGAGATTCTTGACATTTGTCCTCATCATTGGTATCTGCTTATCTTTATCCTACACCTGATAATAATTGATTCATACTCTTTCATAACAAAAGAACTTCTTTGTCATCAGCTTAGATGACATTGGTGTCCATTGGTGGGGGGGGAGCTCACTTACTACCTACTTAAGCTATTCATTGATTTTCCTTCAGAAACATCTCAGTTCGTAAGAAATATGAGTTGTTCTATAAAATGTCATGTATTGTTGCATAAGTTTCAATGTCATGGTGTCCCACCATATATTCTTTATCCCCATACCACCTGACCCCTAGACTCATAAACCATAAGGGGAGTTAGATTAATACAAATTAGATTTTAGTGAATATCTAGGGGCTCCTGATACAGTCTCTTAAAAGGGGGCATGAAGATCAGCCTGGTACCTGTGGGCACTTGGCATGGCAGTATATGGACTAAAAACAGGGTTTATGGCTTGGCATTGTTTTCAGCTGCTAATAGCCTTACAAAGTGGGCAGAGCCCAGATTAGGCTGAAGCCAGGCGAAATCAGGAGAGACCCTATTTAAGCACAAACTGGGTGGAGCCCCAGAGTTCCTATGCTAGAGACATTGAGATGCAAGATGGCTTGTATCATCTGGTGGAGCTAATGAAGGTGGACTGAAAAGCTGATCTCAAACAGAGCTGAAAAAAATACTGTCAGCTCTCCCTGATGCAGAAAGAAGCTGGTGAGCAGAGTAGGCCTCAGCAAGGCAACAAAAATCCAAGGACTAAACCCTGTGGCACAGATTTTACCTAGAGGGATTTGACCAGTTCAAACAGCGGCCTAAATAGAACTGTGGCTAGCCCCAAAGACTGAGGCAGAGTGACTGAGTGGCTAATACACATTAACCAAGTTGGTCTAGTAGGTCTACGTACAGCTGAGTCTACAGAGACAAGAAGGCCTCAAACATCATAGCAAAGTAACAGCCAATTTACCCTAAAGAACCGATGTCTGAGGTGTTCCTGAGGAAAGACTGTTGATCGAGTGCCTAAAAAAAAACTACTCCTGAGGTGTTCCTGACACCTGAGGACTTGCCCCAGAGACTGCATCCTTCTAAAAGGTTAGGATTAGTTGTTAAATAATAGTTTTTATAGTTATTAATAGGGTTAGTTGTTAGGTAATAGGGGTTTATACTTATTCTTAAGGCTAGTAGTTAGGTAATAAGTGTTCATATTTGTTATAAGTTCCTGTAGTTATTAATAAATATATTTGCAAATTAAAAGTTTAATCTTCAATAGACACTATCTGGATATTGTTCCTGGCAATGCTTTCTAATCGTTTCTACTTTCCAGACACCTTACTTTCTTCTGTTTGGTTTTCATTTGCCTTGTTCCATCACTTAAAAACCTTCCTTGCCATTTCCTTAAAACCACTTACTCTCTTGAGTTTTCAACCACAACTCTCCTGCCATATATCAGATATAGATAAATCAAGTTGCCTAACTTGACCATCATTTTATATCAGCTATTTCTCATAGCTAAACAATGTCACCTTGAAACCAGGAAACAGTATTAGGAAGAATTTCTAAGTTCACATGTTAATAACTCCATCTTTTCTATTTATCCCCAGATCATTCAATCTTATCATGTTCCTCCACAGTAGTTAAATTTTTCAGCTCTTCCTGTAAACTTTCAACTCACTATCTTTCTAGATAATACATTGAAAATACCTTGAATTCTACCGGAATAGAGAAATAATATAAAGAAAACTATGAGATGTAAAAACTCACAGGAAATTTTTTAATGTCTCTATGTGGTTGAGCACTAAACCCTTCTTAAGAAGGACATTTGTATTATCCTCTTGAAGGTTCAGAAATCACTGTAGAATATGGTGGAAAATATTTAGGCAAAGAATACAAAGCAGAGTGGAAAGTGCAGACAATCATGGCCTCCCAGCAGCCATGGCCACCTGCAGGGGACCTACATAAGACCAGGCTTCTGGAGAGTCAAGAATGGATCAAGAGTGGACTTATTGGGGTCCTACTCCTCCCTGCTGAACCACTGGTCCACCAATGATACTGGTTAAACTCAGTGAGTCACAAAAGCAAAACAAAGCAAACAACAAAATGCAAGGCCAATAACAAAATGTCATGACTATTGAAAGGGAATTATAGGGATTGGGGGAGGTGATAAAGGGGTAGAGAGATTAAGAGACATATAATAATTAGAATGTACATCATAGGCATGAAAAAGCCAAAGAACAAACTCAGTAAAAGTTTAAAATTCCTTTGAGTTTATTCTTCATTATACTTTATCTCTGAAGAAAAAACTAAAAATTAATAATTTAGTTCTCCTCTGTTTTTACACAAAAGACTTTATTCATATAGTCAAAGTTTACCAAAAAAGAAAAAGTTTTCTAAATGTGTAGAGTTTCCCAAATTCTAGGAATTCTTGTTTGTCTATTATAAAGGTGAGTGCAGACCTCAGTTCTTGCTTACACTCACCCACATTTATTATGTTAATTTGAAATTCCTCTGATGCTGTTCACAACATCAGCTAGAACAAACAACCAAAGCTCTCTTACCTGGAGACCTGCAAAGACCATAGATGTCATTTTAGAGCACTGGAAAAGATGCCATGATGATTTGTAATCATAGTTACTCTCCTCAGGATGAAATCCAACTGATACTAGCAAAATCTGGATCATGACCTGACCCATAGAGGTCAAACCCAATGTGTGGTGGGTAGCATCTATTCATTGTTCATCTGAAGGCTGATCTAAAATATATAGATTACAAACTACTAATCTGAATTTTAGACAGCGATGTTTACACTTCCCAGAGCACATCTGCATCCCTCCTAGCTAATGATCCCACAGTTCTTCTGTATTGCCAGTCTAAAAATCTCATAACCACTCAAGCGCATATTCTTTTTATTCTCCACCCTCAGCCAAAAGATCACCAAATCAAAACAATTTAAGCTTTCATATCAGTTTTCCCATGTTTCCCAGAAGGCCTCATCCAAATTGTTCTGGATCATTCCAGAAGACCGCTCTACTCTCACCACCAGAAGAGGTAATTTTTCTTCACTATTGCAGATAACTCATTGACAACCCATAGATCAAGTTCAAATAATGTAAGTAAATACCCATGGTTAGTACATGGTATATCATTGATCTTGTATCTCCTTACTCCTTCTTATAAGTCCCTGTTACTGAGTTTATTGAATACTGTAGTCATTCAAATACAGCATCACAGTACCAATTTGTGATCCTTGCACATACTTACCCTTTTATGAGACATCCTTTAACATAAACAGTGCTAGGCTAGGTCTTATTTTCCTCTCTGAATTGTTTCACCTCTGGGACATCTGGCTTCTCTTTCTTTTAATAACACTTAGGTATCATCATCACACTTACACTGTCACACCTTAGAAACAGATGGAAGATCTATCTGTGATCACTTAAAGGCATTAACTTATTTTATTCTTTTCTGTGTCACAATGTCTACTACAAATGTCAAACATTGGGCTAAATACATGTATAGTGAGAGTCTTTGTTTGAGGTCTAATCATGACCTCTTGTGCTAAAATCGTCAATGGTAAACTTTCCAAAGTTTCTAAATATAACAATTACAATTGTAAGAAGAAGTCTGGACATAAAAAGGAGATATCAAATTGGGAGATATCAAATTGCTTACTTGAGGTAAAAGGCCAAAATATTAATTAGTTGTTGAGTTGGAGTTTTTAAATCAAATTCAGTAATTCACATTTTCAACTCCTAGGTGTCTCTTAAGTTTTCAAAATGGCTCTATCTTAACTTGGACACAGAGTTCACTGACTACCATTGTCAACAATAGCAGTAACAATGGAGACTACATTTAAGGGCAGAAGAAGGAAGTATGAACAGCTTCTTTGGTGGCAACTTTTACTTCACAAGAGTTTCTTTGAATTTTATAAACATTCAACCTCAAGCTATCCCACTGAATCTAAAAAGAGTATATCAGCTAATGAAGAGTATTATCATTATTTCTATTTCATATGTGGTCTAGTTTGTTTTCTGTTGCTGTGATACAACATGAACAAAAGCAACTCAAGGAAGCAAACAGATTACAAGACTTAGTGGTTATGGACTGCCATTGAGAGAAGCCAAGGCAGGAACTGAAGAACCATCATGGAGAATCTCTGATTCCGGCCTTGCTTCCTCTGGCTTTCCTCTCTGCCTTCTTTAGAACCTAGGACAAGTTGGGCATAGATTGCACTGTCCACTGTGGGCTGGGCTCATATATATATATATATATATATATATAAACAATTAAGAAAATACCTCCACAGACATGTCCAGAGGCAAACCCAATTGTAGCAACTCCTCACTTGAGGTTTCCTTCTTCCCATATGTAACAAATTGACAAGTGAAGCTAACAAGGCAACCAAGACAAAACTCTTGTTAATCCAAAGGGCTGCATTTTTCTAGTGTTTGTAAGTTTATAAATAATTATTTGTCACTTGTTACAATGTCCTCAAATACATAATTTAGTCAAAGAATTCTCCAATGTGATACCTTATTAAAAACAATACAGGCAGAGGCTGGAGAAGTGGCACTTCACTCGTAAAGAGCTCTTGCTCTTTCAGAGAACCCAGGTTTGGTTCCCGGGACCCACATGGCAGTTTAATTCCATCTGTAACTACAGTTTCAGAAGATCCTACCACCTATTTTGGCTTCTGCGGGAACCTGAATGAATGTGGTGCATATACATACATTCAAGAAAGCACTCACATAAAATAAAAACAATAAACTTTTAATTGTTTTAGAACAATAAAACGTTGTATAAGCTTAGTGAACAAATTCTGCAGAAGTCTGAGGCTGAAAGCCACACTCCATGGTCTCTGTGTCCTTATCTGCAGAGCAGAGAAAATCAGGAATAATTTCATTGTAGAATTAGGTTTACTACTGAATATGTGTAAAATTATTACAATAAGCCTTCACAAAGTAAATGCTAACTATTAATGTAATATATATAAAATCCTGATGATTCCTTAGAAATATGGGGCCATAAAAACAAGCTATTCTTAGACAGCTCAATCTTTTCCACCTAAACAACATCACATAATTTAACCTTATATTCCAAATTAATCATAAATTCATGCTATCATTAAAAATGTGGGCACAAAAGTGGGGCAGCATGAACAAGACTCACTTTTTATTAATTTATTTATTTATTCAAGTTACATACTGACCACAGCCCCTCTCTCCTCCCCACCTGGTTCCATCCTACAACCCTCTTCCCCACTCTTCTCCTCCTCAGATGAGTCAGCCTCCGCTTTTAACCCACCATGGTTTATCAAGTCACATCAAGGTGAAGAGCACCCTTTTCTACTGAAACCAGACAAGGCAAGGTTCATTTTAAATGTGGTTAACAGTATTTTTATAAACATGGTCTTTAACAATATTCTGTTTATATTTATAATGTATATCTAAATAAATAGCTAATATGTGAGCTATGTTCTGTTTTCAAAATTATGTGTTTGAAAGAAGAGTAAAAATGTTTAATTTCCTAAATCAATATTTATTATTATAAACATTTATTGTCATAATTTAATATTAGATGACAAACATCAGTAGCAGAATAGGAGGTTGTAGTGCTGTTTTTCTAACACCTATGTGTGAATATGTATGAATATGGTATGTTTAAAGATTAACATACTACTTCATTAAGTTTTATTACTTTTATGAATTAATGACAATCCGGAAACATTAAGACAAATGACATTATCAGAAAATAAAATATTATTAAAATAAAAAACATTATTAAATATTTCCATATAGTAAAAATATTTTTAAAACCTAAAACTCAATAAGTGCATTTGCTTAACATATTACACCATGGATAATTGTGTATTTATCTAAAGTGTTAAGCAATAATACTGGTTTTTAAAGTCTGATTTTATAGTACCTACAATATTGCATTGATAAGACTCAAGTTCAATGACCACAGATCAGAAAATGGAGATTGAACTCTCTGAGGCAAAGGGAAGGATGTGAGGAGAAGAGAAAGGAAGGTAAGCGCAGCGGAGAATGGGGTCAAGAGGTCATGAGGGATGAAGGCACAGGCAAATATCTGTTTCAAAAGATTCTATGAGCTGTCTTAACTGTACAAATATTTCTACCAAGCAACCATGGAGTTCCCATGAATTCATGGCCAAAATACCCAGGAGGTAGAACAAAGAAAAGTGAGAGGTATTAATCAAGACATTCTTCTTCCAGTGATGGGAGGTTGGTAGCTTGTTCCCCATCAGAGGACCCACCAATATGGACCGCCATTCTGGAAGTGCTTACAAAATGTTCTGGCTATTTAATTGGCAGTCAGAGAAGGCATTTCTTCACCATAGTGATTCAAACAAATGGCTCCCTTTGAAAATACGTCTCCCTCACATTCTGGCCCTAGTCATATCACTCTGGTCAATGGGGATTCAATTGCACTAGACAATAAAAAGCAATAATAGAGTTATTATTGAAATTTTTAAGATTGCCAGTGCAGGATAATGACATCCTTTCATAAGAACCAACAAACTCTGATGAGGATTTTTTTACTTGATCTTTTTAAATCAATTGCTCTGAAAGCAAGGAGGCCATTCCCTTTTTCTTAGCATATTTTTTCCACATTATCCTGCTGAAAAATCCTTTTTATTCTTTATAGTGGCTGGATTGTCACTCTGGTAAAAAGCCATCTCAAAATTCTGCAAGCAGAGTGAATCAGATCCTTCCTGTCATTTCCACACTCTTATTAGGACATTTGTCATACAGCTATAATTGTTTCCAGGTACCCTAAAAGATTACAGTTTGAATGAATGAATGAATGAATGAGTAAATGATTGTGATAAGTGAAGGAAGCACACGTTTCAAAGGGAGAAATTATTGCTTTTAGCTCATTCACCGTCCAGACCAGCTATCTGTTATCTGGAATTTCTAAAGCTTTGGATGTGGGGTTTTTTTGTTTGTTTGTTTGTTTGTTTGTTTGTTTTTGTTGTTGTTTTTAACTCAAATCATTGAGGCCAGCAGGTGGTTTCATTTTAACTGAGTTAGAATTCACTCTTCTGAGGCTGTGTATTCATTTTTCTCTCTTCTTGGTGCCAATAGCCAGTTTCAGATCAGTGGGTCTTTCGTGTAGAGACCAAAGGTCATTAAGATTATTATTAAATCCTGGAAATTGGCTCTTTACCAGTCTGTTTGCCACTTACTAGGTCCTTGTCCTTGCTGAGGAGGTGCTCACAGACATCTCATCTTGCTTGAAAAGTTAAACAACTGTTAATCTGATTTGCTGGAAATCAACAATTAAATCAACAAATTCCGCTTAACACAAACTTTCTCTTGAGTTAAATTTAGATCTTATGAGGAGAGGAAGAGGAGAGGTCAGTCCTCTGAATGCTCAAATTATCCTCCAAAATCAAACTGATGGAAATTCTAACTCACGGCAAAACCAAACTAAATCTTTTTTTCCTACTTCATAAGAACAAGACAAAGTAGGGCAGAGGTACAGTGAAACCCTTGTTCATTGTATTAGCAAGAATACAATTCCTTGTTTATAAAGATTTAAAAGTTAAGAACACCATTATGTAATGTATGTGTAATATAAAATCATTAAACAACATCCTCTTAGAAAGACTGTGATCTTTTTTTATAAAAACATGACCTCTTCCATGTAAGGTCGATATTTTTTTTTTCATTTGAGCTAAATTAAATACCATCCTGGGGACTGCTTTTCTTCAGTTTCATTCTAAAACCTATGATGTGTAGAATGTGCTGATCAATGGCAAAATACAGATCTGAAGTAGTTACTGATTTTTTTTAATGGTTAGATTCAGTGGACAAAGTTATCTGGAATATTGCTTTATTCAATTATAATTGTTTACTGCATTTGACTGTGTGACAGACACAGAAGTAGGCACAAATACAGGATGGTAAGGGTTCAGTAGAGAGAACAACATGTAAATGGAAAGGATCTCTAGTGAGGACCTCACTTGGTCTTTGACTTTGTATTACAGTACAAAGCAATATGGGATGTGAATAAGAAAGTCCAAATTCTTTACTATTTTTTAAAACTATGTTATCAATATCACTGGTGGTTTGGAGAGAAAGTTCAGCCATTAAGAGCATTTATTGCTCTTGCAGTAAACCTAGGTTTGTTTCTCAGCACCTCTGTCTGGCAGCTGATAACTGACTGTAACTCCAGTTGAGAAGATCGAACACTCTATAGACAGCTGCCCTCGTGTTCTGAACAAACATTCACTCATGCACACACACATACACATAAAGTAAATGAATAACTGAATCTTTTTTGAAGTCCCTTGTATCTTAAGAAAACACACATACAGACATAGTTGGATCAAAAACTAGAGAAAATATGCTAATTATGGTCATCTATTCATTTTAAAACACTATATCTGAGCTTTGAATTTTAGTGGAAGAAGAAAAAGGAGTAGATTAAAGGTGCCTATAAAGGATGCTGTCATTAGAACAAAATTGCAACCTACAGATTGGGATAAGATCTTTACCACTTCCAACAGAGGGCTAATATCCAAAATCTACAAAGAACTCAAGAAATTAAATGCCAAGAAACCAAATAATCCAATCAAAAAATGGGGAACTGAGCTAAACTGAGACTTCACAAAAGAGGAATCTCTAATGACCAAGAGACACTTGAAGAAATGCTCAGCATCCTTAATCATCAGAGAAATGTAACTCAAGATGACTCTGAGATTCTATCTCACAGCTGTCAGAATGGCTAAGATCAAAAACTCAAATGACAGCACATGCTGGCAAAGTTGTGGAAAAGGGGAACACTCCTCCATTGCTGATGGGAGTGCAAATGTGTACAACCTCTGTGGAAATCAGTCTGGCGGTATCTTAGAAAACTTGGAATAGCTCTACCTCAAGACCCAGCCGTATACTTCCAAATGATTTCTCACCAAACAACAAGGACATCTCCTCAACTATGTTCATAGCAGCTTTGTTTGTAATAGCTAGAAACTAGGAACAGCCCAGATATCTCTCAACCGATGGATAAAAAAAAATCTGTGGTACATTTACACAATGAAATACTACTCAGTCCTCAGATACAAGGAAATCATGCAATTTGCTGCCAAATGGATGGAACTAGAGAAGCTCACCCTGAGTGAGCTAACCCAGACCCAGAAAGATGCACATGGCATCTACTCACTTATAGCTGGATTTTAGCCATAAAAGTACAGGATATCTATACTACAAACAACAGACTAAAAGGAACAGGAACATAGACTTTGTTACTTGTTAGTGGGACACTTTGTCCTAGTGGAGCTGCCATGTAGGCCCTCAGTGCAAGAGGAAGCTCTTAGTCCTCATACGGCTGCTGAACTAAAGGAAGCTGATATGTAGGGCACCCCACACTGGAAGAGTAGAGTAGGTGGGAGAAAAGGGGAGAGGGTGGGAGAATGGGAGAACAGAAGGGTGGGCCGGGAGGAGTGAAGGGAGGGGACTGTGATGGCAATGTAAATTAAAGCAATAAATAAACTTTAGAAAAAGAATGGTGCACTTTGCCCTAGTGCTGCTGCCATGCAGGCCCCCAGCACATGTGGAAGCTCTTAGCCCTCATATGACTGCTGAACTGGGGTGTGGGACTTATGTAGGGACACTCTGCTCCAAAGGAGTAGGACAGAAGGGAGAGGGGGTAGAGGGTGGGAGGGGGGACTGGGAGGGGTGGAAAGAGGGCACTGGGATGGAGATGTGTCTTGAAGTAATAAACATTAAAAAAGAATGGTGCCTACTAATGGTGATTGGGAGAGAGCTGGAACTTGTACAGCTCCTCTCAAATATATCTTCATCGGCCCTATCGCTAAATTCGATTAGATGCTGACAGCACATGGCCAGACAGTCACAGTCATCCTTTTAAAAGGTCATTGTTATCCTCCATAACATAACGTCAAGCCAAAGTTATAACAGACGGACTCACTCATTAGGAAAACATTTAAATCAGGATAATTATGTCTAAAGAGCAAATAAAAACAATGAATCAATTAAGATGTGATTACAAATATTCTCCTAATGGAGCAAGGTATTTAATCAGATTTCTTACTATCAATAACACTAGTTAAATAGAAGTTTCTAAGCAAAACATTATTGCACTTTTCTACTGTAAGGCCCTTTTAAAATAATACCGCTTGACTCAAATTTACAAAGGAAGAAATAAAGAGAGTGGGATGAAATCATGTTTAATATTATACAAAGAGTACATTGTATTGAAAAAATTGTATTTCTAACTTCATTTCCATACATCTGTTGAGTTTGCTATAATATTCATCCACTGAGTGAGTATTGAATAGTGAGTCTTGAACAGTGCTTCAGAAACATGGCAACTCACAAGGAGAGCAAGGTCTCTCTCCCACAGAGATTCCCTTCTACTGGGAGAAAACACAATACAAAAGGAAAAGGAGATGATTTCAGACACAGTCACAAAACAAGGTGCCACAGAGAGCAGTGACATCAGACAACCTTGGATGATACCAGCAGGCATCTTTGAGAAAATGGCAATGGAAGAGGTCTGTGAATAATAGTGAAGGTTTAGAGATTACCTGCTCTACAAAAGGGGCTGTTAAAAATTGAATGACTTGGGCCAGTGAGATGGTTCAACAGGCAAAGGTGCTCAACACCAAATTTGATAGTGTGACTTCAATCCATGGAAGCAGAAAACCAGCCCCTGAAAGTCATGCCCTGACCTTGTAGTACAGAATTATACTCAGGCCCAAACTGCCACCATCTTCAGGGGTAATGCTGGACTTGATCTCCAAAGGGCATCACAGCTGAGTCTGTTGTCTACTTACTTTCCCTCACAGAAGAAGAGGGTGAGGAGGGTTTGTGGAACATTCACCTCAGGATCCAGCTACCACTCCCAACAAGTGGGCTGCAATTTTTTCCTCATAGCATGTGGAAGGGGTTATAGGATATAGTGGGGAAAATGAGGGGAGGAGGTTCCATCTACACAGCCATGGGAGAGGAAGCCATCATCCATGCTAGGTGCAGACCTTCTTATCTTCCTTCTCTAGGGCCACCAATGCTTCTGTGTGTAACCTCTCCCTCATTGCTCTGTAAATTCAAAGTAAACCCAAAGAGCTCATTTCCTCCAATTTACTGGAGGAACAACACCTTAGTTTATTTTGGGGACCTTAGCAGGAGGGGCAGATGTTGCTTATATCTTCCTAAGGAAGGAATTTTAATAACAGACTTCCATAATCATGCTTTTTAATTATCCAGACTAAGAATAATCAATTTTATTGCCAGAATTATAAAAGAAATTAGCAATTTTTGAATATTAAGTGATGAGTCTAATGTAAAAATAATTCTAAAGAGAATACAAAAGAAAAAAGATAAAATGATAAAACCAGCCCATCTACAAATCCTTTTAGCTGATATAGTGCTCTGGGCCATGTTTCTTTTAAGAAAAATAATATACACTTAATTAATATATCAAGGAATCCCAAGCAGGAATCACAAAGTAAAGACAGAATGGCAAGCAACTTAAGACTTAGCAGATCTGAAGTCTTTAGTATCCAGACATGATTTATGTTACCAGCTAAGGTAGCAAGCTTGAGCCTCAATGCAGAATTGAAGGTAGGATGAGCTCAGAGCGATGTAACTTTCCTCCAATAAATCACAGTTACCAAAACACCAATGATAAACAGCTAGATCTCAGAGTATTTAATACCTCTCACCTTTTGTGGGTCTGCTGACTATTTGGTTCTGTCCCTTACAAATTAGTATTCAACCATGATCACTGATATTCAATTGTGCAGCTTTGGCAGCACAGGCTAGGAAATTCCAAAAGATTTTACTGTTATAAACAAGACTGGAATGCTGGAGAAAATTCTCTTCCAGAAATCTGTCTTACAATGGACAGCAAGAAGAAAACTGGTGAAATAATTTTGGATTAAAGGATGGATGTTTTACAATCAAGAGATTCTTTATAAAGAAAAACAAGGGGGGGGGGGACAGTGACAGTTTCCATTTTCAATAACAGTGTCACCAAAGGAAAGACTACATAAATTACCTAGGTATCAAAGGAACACAACTCAAAAGAATAATCAAAAATACCACCTTAACTAACAATCTAATCAAAATGTGTTTACATAGACTTAATGATTTTTCTCAAAACGTTAGTGTTTTATCTTTGCAGAATTATTTCAGTGCCATTTTCTCTACCAATATAAAAAACCAACATCAGTTTCCCCATTTTTCAGATTATTTGCACTAAAGCATATAATTTATAAAGGGTATAGATAATAATTATGTGAAATAGAAAACTGTAATTAAATAGTGACTATAAATTCTAACTTACCAAATCATAACTAGAACAAAACTTCTTTATTTTCAGTATTTTCCTTACAAGTTTTAACTAAAGTATTTCTCTTTTTTGAAATTTTATTTATTTATTATGTGTATGAGTATATTCCTGAATATGTATCTGAGTAACACATCCATGTAGTGGGCATGAAGTCCAGATGAGGGAGGTAGATCTTCTGGGACTGGAGTAACAGTTGCTTGTGAGCCGCCATGTTGGTGCTGAGAATAAAACCTAAGTCCTCTGAAAGAGCAGCCACTGCTCTTCACTGTTAGTTCATAGAAATCTTTCCAGCCTAACCTATTCCTTTTTATGCAGCTAAAATGTACTACTCACTATCAGCTTTGGCTCAACAAAGTAAACTACTGAACATAAATCCACACTGCGGGCAAGATTTCTGGTTCTTCCTATCAACAGGCCTCAGTTTCCACACCTTATACAGGTCTTTCCTTCAGTCATAATGAACAAGATCCAACTCATAGGTACAGTCAGCCAACCAACTACCCTTTCAGATCCATTCCAACTTATTCTCATTGCTTCAACAAGAAGTACAGGCAGAGGATGGGTTTTTGAACAAAACAATTTGTGTGTGTGTGTGTGTGTGTGTGTGTGTGTGTGTGTGTGTGTGTGTTGTAATATGTGTGTATCCATGGTGTGGATTAGTACACCTGCATATACATGTGTGGAGGCCAGAAGTTGACATAAGATGTCTTCCTCCATCATTCTCCACCTTATTTTTGAAGGCAGAGTCTCTCACTGAACCTGGAGAAGCTCAATGATCTGCATAGACTAGCTGGTCTGCAAGTGTCCAGGTTCTCCTCTCTGCCTTGCGAGCATTAGCGTGTTTTGTGTGTGTGCTAGGGATCCAAACTCAGGTTCTCTTCCTTGTGCAGCACCACTGAGCCATTTCTCTCCAAGAAGAAAGCTGTTTTAACAAACCAATAAATAGTATTGCAAGCTGCTATTACTTTATGTAAATAAGTAAGATAAAATTAGTTTACAGTGAAGCTCGTCCCGAACAGATCTTGAAGCACAGATGTTCCTTATCACTTTCATCTCAGTCTGTCGTTTTTTTGTAGGGTTTTTGTGGGGGGTTGTTATGTCACCACATTGAGTTGTATGATTTGTAGCTAGACTTAAGGACAAATATTGGTGACACAACTTGAAAATGAGAAAAGTTGGTAGTGTCCTGTCATGTTATCACATAATTCTTGACCACATGGAATATGCTATACCATTTTATATACAAGAGGTTGCTTTGCGCTTCAGGTTCACTCTTAAATTTTCACTACACTCCTACCCATAGCAAGAAAGAGTCTGCTGTCATCCATCCAACTCCCAAACTGGGCCCCATTTTATTGATTCAAATTATCCACAGAAATATGTCTCTATTGTAGGTTCACTTCACACATTTGATTTATAAACTTCTAACAGAAATGAAACAGAAATCACAGAGGATACATATATGGAGTAACTATCTAAAACTCACTGTTTCTTTCTGTGTTGAAATGAGCACTCATCTCATTCCTTACTCTTACATGTATGTAATCACATGTTGTTCACATATGAAACCCATAAGTTATACATCCCTTTTAAAACACATAGTTCAAATTTTCCATCTGTAATTTTTATCAATGCAAAAGTAAAAGTCTTCCTTGGAACCATATTTTCTGTTCTCTCTAATTTCTTATCACCACCTTGGCACTATGGAAGCAATCATGGTTATCATTTCTCATGGATCCTTGTTGAAGTCCAAATCTAGGTTGACCATCTCTGCATCTTCAATCTACCACCTACACTCTAGGCTGGCATCTATGACAACCTGTGATTACTTGTCTATAGCCGTCAAGCCTTTAATCTGTGCCTGCATCTGAGTTTAACCGGTTGACATGACTCATTATTAACTGAATTTATCAGCTTTTCTCTTTGGGGCTTTTTCTTATCGTCCTAAACTTTGAACTTGTACATTTCTGCCCTGAATCTCTGCTTGTCGATTCTAGAGAAGATATTATCATGCATTTGTCACCTTTTGTTTCTCTGTTCATGGTTTCAAAATTAGCATGTTATTGTTTCCCAATTATTTTTCATTTAAATATCATGACTTACTTTAAGAGGAATTTTTTTAATCTGTATATTTGTTTGGGATGTAAACAAGTCCCAGTCTCAAAAGCTTTTCCTCAACTATGAAGATATTAGATGCTAAGAGAGTATATCAATTTAGCATTCCCTAGAAAAAGACAGAGGATAGATAAGTAGATGTATGTATGTATGTATGTATGTATGTATGTATGTATGTATGTATATATGTATGATGATGGATGAATGGATAACTGGTGGATGGATGCAGGTAGAGAAAGAGAAAAACAATAGAAAGAGAAAACCAGACAGAAATACAGAGAGAGATTCTGGATGATTTGCTCTTGGAGACTAGAAAGTTCTCCTACCTGCTACCTGTGGGCTGCAAATCCAGAAGTGTTCAGACACTGAGGGAGCTGATGGTAGGAACCCCAGTCTGAAAACAGGAGAGGACAGATGCCCTACCTCATCGAGGAGTCAAAAGGGAAAATGATAGGTCCCTACTTTCTCCTGTTTGTTCCATTCAATTTCCCAGCAGATTGGATGGTGCCCAGCCACTGTGGTAAGAATGTTTTGTTGCATCCAGTAACTAAAATTTCAGATAGTAATATCACTTGGAAACAATCTCACAGACATATCCAGAAAAATTCAATCTGGGAACCTTTGTAGCTTAGCCAAGTTGACACCTAAAATGAATTTAACTATCACAGGAAGTTATTTCATTTTTTATCAAGTGTTAAAATTTAAGTACCAGGTTACCACCCCCAGTTTTCCTTAAGATCATAAAATTATGGTGCTACAGTTCACATCCAGCCATATTAGGTCCTTCCTGATCCACCTGACATTCTGCTTCATTCCCCTGGGCCACATAAAGCTATGTCTATAGACTGTCAATCAAGATTGTCTGATATCTATGACAAGCCTACCTTTATAATCTCTTTATTCACTGACCCACAATTCACAAACCCACTTCGTGAGTTTTCTAAATGACTGTCTTTCATGCCTCCTTTTGCAGATCAATAGATTGTATGGAAACTTGCACAATGCCCTGTACTCCAACCTGCCATTCTTAAATGTTCTACAATCTGCAGAACACCTTCTACACCAGAGCCACATAGCCAGCCTCCATGGCAGGTAAGGCAAATAAAATATTTGAATCCCAGCATGTCTAAAATATATCCAATCTTCCCAGAAGTGAGGAACCTCTCCTTCCCTTACACACTACCATTCCAGAACTTACTGTCTTGAATGTGTAAATGTGTAAATGTGTAGTTCTCCCTGGTCACTCCCACTGAATGATCAGCCTCCTAGAGGGTGAATACTTATTTATTCCTAGTACCTTGAAGGGTTATATTTGTAGATGACTTGTACAGAATTAGTAACTATCCTGTTGTCACAAAGGAGAGCCAATACTGGTCTACACACGATGGACATTTAACCCAATATTTTACCCCACTTATTTGGTTCTAGAAAGTTTGTTCAAAACCCTGGCATTCATTAATTCAATTTTCTCCCCCGAAAACATCTATGAAATTAGATTCGTGATTCCATAGTGACAGAGGAGGTAATTAAGGAAGAGGATGTCAAAGGGCCATCCAAAGTCTCACATTTGGTTAGTGGAAAAGCCCATGCCATCAATATAGAGACCAAAAAGGACAGAGATGTCAAGGACAGTGTGCTTTCTGGAAAGCACAGCTTGACTATCTCTCTTGCAGCCATAAAAAAAAAAATCCAGGTTGGCTGCAAAGTCGTCAAAGGAGCCACAAAACAGGGAATGAAGTTTAAGAGATGCAAAAGGATGAGAAAATCAAAAATCCTGAGAAAGATCCAAAGGACTGGGTTTTCTCTTGGTGGTCATTTCAGAAATAGGTAACTTTGGATGGACCATCAAATGAGTCTCATTTCTCTCAGCAAAAAAAAAAAAATAACCCCAGAAAAAAAAAAAAAAAAAGAAAGAAAAGAAAAATAGGATAATTCTGTTCATTACAATAAACTTGTTGGAAAATCAAACTGGAGAGTAAACCAGAAAGAATTTGACATTAGCAGTTCACTGTGTGTGGGAGGAAATTTCCTGTATAGTTTTGGAGCAGGACTAACTGCCTCATGGGGTTTAAGGAGAGAACGGGTTCAGAAGTCTCTAAGTCTACAAGGACAGGGCGTTAGCACAGAACTTGAAGCTGGTTCCACGGTCTGATGGGATTGAGTGTGGGATAGGCTGAGATCTTGGAAAAGAGGCTGAACGAGACATGCTTAAATCCTGAAGTCTTTGGATGTACCCCCCCACTCCATTTCATCCCCAACTGACATCCCCAACTGATTACTTGCTGCAGTGAATAAAATCATTTCCATCTAAGTTTAAAATTCACATTTATATTTTGCTCCTTTTGTTATTTGCAAGAGTTGAGGAATCACAGGCCAGTTGAAAATATTTGGAGTTCTGAGTAAGGATCTCCACTGGGAAGACAGAAACCTTCCTAGTATCTTCCATCTCATTACACTAAAGCTGAATTCCTCTAACTGCAGCCCCTGCACCTCCAGCTTGCTTTAGAGAGGAACAGCTGGTCTGCAATCTCAGTATAATATCCATCCATGGATGTATTCAATCGTCATGCATATTATCTGTGTTACGAATTCTGAAAGTGGCAGGCTTTTAGCATTACCAGCAGTCATTTTTCAGTCTCGTGCAAAATATACCCCTGGGATCTCGGAGCAGATGTTTGTTAAAATTATTGAAAGAACTAAGAGACGGGGAGAAAAAAAGCCATATTCTCCTGTTGTGAATCCACAATGAGTATATCCTTCAAAATGGCCACAAGGCACCTCAACCTCTCCACAAATTAGGGAAGAACCCTTTTGTGAGAACATTTGTCAAGGACACAATGGCATCAACTAAATCTCAGATAAAGCTGCCATCTCATGGAGGCAAGCATGGTCATATCATAGCAGTTAAGATACTTATTTCAAAGCCAAGAGCAAGCAGGATCAAATCTTACATAACAACTCAAAGCAAGAAGTGGAGAAAGAAACAGAGAAAAAGAGGAGGGAAGAAGAGTGGGGGGGGCAAAGGAAGAGGGCAGAGAGACAGAGGGAAGAAAAATGCTTTCCCATTGCTTTGATATAGATGCATTCCCTGCACAAGTCAGGTATTGTCTGTGTGTAACAAAAGAAATGGGGGATTTAATGGGTGACTTGGTACTAAGTGCTCATACCTCATGGGTGGGATTAAGGACTTCTAAAAAGAGACTTCAGTTTTTAAGGTTTTGAGAAAGCTGCATGTTGATTTCCATAAAGGTTATACCAGTTCAGTGCAGTGAAACAGAGTCAGCAAGTGTATCATTGTGAGCAAAAGAAGAACCATGGGAGCCTTTCTTGCAGTTACCTCTCCCTTGTCCCTGACTGCCTGCCAGTAGCACTTCCATTTTAGTGCATTGTTGATAATTCACTCAAGGCTCCTGGTGGGTTAGAGCAAATACTGATCACAGTTATGTGTTATCTCTACCTGGGCCCAAAATCACATCACTGGGCACAGAAAACAAAACAGCTGCAGATCTTATCCGTGGTTTGCTGAGTGCCAAGATACACAGGTCAGGGTTACTTGAACAGCAACTTGGCTTTACTAAAGGCTTTACTATGTATTGAACCCTGATCAAAGCTGCCATCTTTCCACACCTGCCACCAAATGGAACAGAAGAGGACTTCCAAATATAGAGTATGCTAGAGATAGAAGCCACGTCACAGTTATCACGCTTCTGTTCTCTTGATAACACTAGAGACATGTCAGACACATTGTCGTCTCGGGCAAGCATTCATAGAATACTCAAACTCGATGGATGTGGCAGGCTCTTGACACTTGCTCATCTTTCCTATCCTCTGGGACACATTGATTTACTAAAGACTCTAACTAAGCACTGGCCCTTTATTTATTAACTACTCTTACACCAGGATCTCTCTAATACAGGTGACCAATATCCTAGAGTCTTCAGAATGTCCCAGTTCAGTTCTTTCTGAACTATGACAGGAGGTGAGAAAAACAAATAGCCCTGGAAAAAAAAGATAACAAATGCATACTATCATTTTTGTCATATGAATGCAAATTGCTTCTTATCCTATTTTCTGCTAGAGATCAGTAAAATAAGTGCATTCACCAGGTCAGAATCTGTATACCTTGTGTGGAGGATGCTTTAATCTGCTTTAGTATAGTAACTGACATGGTCCAGTAGCTACACATGGGTTATTACTGGGTATCAAGCTGCCTCAACTGAAATTTAATCTTCATCCCTAAGTCCTCTCAGTGAATTATTTAACTTTTCTAAACCAATTTCCATACTCATCAAATGAAGACTGCTACTGTCCGTGAAAAATGATAAGATTAAACTTCCTTTAAGATCCATACCACTCTGGGTATATATCCAAATGATTCCTCACCAAACCACAGAGATGTTTCCTCATCTATGTTCATAACAGCCTTATTTGTAATAGCTAGAAATGGAAACAACCCAGATGTCACTTGACCGAGGAATGTATTAAAAAAAATAAACAAAAAAACCTGTGGTACATCTACACAATGGAATACTACTTAGCCATCAGAAACAATGAAATCATGCAATTTGCAACCAAATGGATGGAACTAGAGAAGCACATCCTGAGTGATCTAACCTCGACTCCGAAGGATGCACATGGCATCTATTCACTTATTCGGATTTTAACCATGTAGTACAGGATAACTATAGTACAACCAATGCACCAAAGGGAATAGGAACATAGATTTTATTTCCTGTCAATGAGACACTTTGCCCCTTTTGGCCCCCAGTATATGAGGAGGCTCTTGGCCCTCATATGACTGCTGAGCTGGGGCAAGGGACTGATATGTAGGGACACTCCACTCCAGAGGAGTGGGATGGAAGGGATGGGGGTAAAGGGTGGGAGGATGGAACTGGGAGGGGTGGAAAGAGGACACTATGGTGGAGATGTAACCTGAAATAATAAATAAATAAATATAGATAGATAGATAGATAGATAGATAGATAGATAGATAGATAGATGTGAGGGCAGGACCCATGGAGGATGCTGAATTAGTCACGTAAGTCACATAACCCTCCCCTAGATGGATGAGTGACTCTGAAGTTGGTCTGAGGAGGATGCAGACATGATGCATCCCCCTCACTAGTTCAACTTGCAATGCATTCAAAAATGACCAATCTAAATAAAGATCGCCTCAGCCTCCCCCTAACTCCCTCAGCAAGACCCATAACAGCCCATCTGGTAGGACACTGGTAATACCTCTCCCTGGAAATCTGCTCCACACTCTAGATTTCCTTGTCTTATATTTTCTTCATAAATCTATGTTCATTCTACTCTCTCCATATCCATGTTTTGTTGTCATCTTTGGTATGAGATGACAAACTCGAAAGCCACTTGATCAGGGTGACTTTGGTGGCCACTGATTGTCTGGAATTCTGTCTTTCCTAGTTACACCCACCAAGAGTCAAAACAAGCCCTGTCACTTTCAAAGAACCCACATCAAGGGGGTCACTACATGGATTGAAATTAGAAAATTCATTCAGAGTACTTGTAACTATGTCTGGCATACACTAATTACCAAACAGATGCCAACCTTCATCCAGTTCAGAGTCAGAACACAGCTTGATTTAATAAGATTCCACAAATATAGTTTTCTATTACACAAAGTATTTGACATGAAGTGAATCTACCACACATGTACCTTTGGGTCCAATCATGGAGAAATATGAGACAGGGTTAAATTTTTATGCCACCAGCATTGCTGCGAGTCACAAATTATCCATGCACTTTATAAACCAAATGCACAATAGTTAAGGCAGAATGTCTGCTCAACATTTCCCTGCTCTAAACTCCACCCCATTGGCAGTAGTTGAGCTAGCCAGAGTGTAATAGATCACGCAGTATGGTGACCGTCCTGATACCAGACTCCAGGACAACCCCCAACTGCTGGCCAGTTCATTATACACAGTATCTCCACAGGTACAGTGTGTTTCTCAATCCAGAATCTTTTTTTTTTTTTTACTTTATTTTCCACACTATGCCAGATACTCAGTTATATGACAGAAAGAGTTATGTACACACAGCATAGAAAAAGAGATCATCTCTTTTGGAAAACCCAAGACCCCTTGTCTATAAAACACTAGCTCACTAGCCAGGCTGGACTTCCCTCTCCTTTCAACAGCTCCCGGTTTAACTTTACATGGGAAACCCAGAACTGAAACGAAAGCAACATTTTGTGTCAATGTGTTTGCCTTGCTACCTGAAGGACAGGTTGAGGAGGATTGTTGTGTGAGCCTTAGTCAGCTTATTGGCTCACAGATGACAGTAGAATAGCGATTATTCATGCAGCATGCAGAGAAGCTAATTCTGTGCAGCAGAGGGTGTGCCCCCGGCTCTGCTTTGAACTGCAGGGGACAGTCACCATGCTCTCTACCGTAAAATCACAGCAAAAGCTGTTTATCTCCAGCAAAGGAGCAGAGGAAGTTTTTTTTCAAAGGAAGTATCATTAGAGAAATCCCACCTGCATGGCATGTTGTCCACTCTCATTGCATACCTCACCCGGAGGACTCTGAAGTGATATAGAAATGACTTATTTACAGAGAAAATCACACACACACACACACACACACACACACACAGAGAGAGAGAGAGAGAGAGAGAAAGAGAGAGAGAGAGAGAGAGAGATATCATGGAAGGTGAGCTAATACAGTCAATTTAAGAGAAGCATCCTTTGCAGGCTGGCAGGTATATTTCCTCTGAAATTGTTGGGCATCTCGGCTTTATGTGAAGGTTACTGATGAATACCATCCAGCCCCACTTCATTTGCACTGCTTGAGCAGTGTGCATATATTCCCCTACTTTAATAATCCATTCCTGTGCAGTGAAAGAAAGATCCATTCTGGATTCTCTATGAAACTCAAAGTCAAATGCTTACCGTAAATGCAGACAGATAAGACAGAACCCCATCATGGCTCCAATCCACAGTCAACAAGCACCTTGTTGATTTTGTGCTATTTGCCGAGAGGACACAGTTCTGTCACACTGCAGTGTAATTCTTCAGCATGTGGAAAAGCTTGTGAAACCACTGGGGAAATTAGTTTTAATAGCAGTACCTAAACTATAAATCACCCTAAGGCTGGTCACAAGTTTAAACTGTTTTCCAGTTTTTTTGTTGTTCTGTTTTATGAAGCTTATCATCAAAAATGACCATGGTTTTACATTCAAGAACACACACACACAAACACACCTCATGCACACACACTATTGCCTATTTAAAGACATCGAACACAAAACTGCTGAGCCACTTTTCTGCCTCTAAATTGCTCTGAGTAAATCACTTCCCAGAAGTCCACTTTTTAATCACCTCCAGGGGCATAATTCCAACCTCAACCTCCAAAATTAGACACTTTTTTTTCATTTTGGTTTTCCAAGACAGAGTTTCTCTGTGTAACAACCTTAGCTGTCCTGAACTCTCCTTGTAGACCAGACCAGGCTGGCCACGAGCTGACAGAGATCTGCCTGCCTCTTCCTCCCAAGTGCTGGGATCAAAGACATGCCTGGCTAATATTAGACATTCTTGATGCCTACATTCTACGAGACCTAATCCTTCAAATCTCTTTCCACTCCCCTTTTCTATATTCCTTAGATTTACCAAAAGTTTGGTAATTCAGAATTATTTTGCATATCTGCCTTAAGCCACTCTGGGATGGTACTGTTATTCTATTGCTCAGTGTCATCTGAGCTCTTTGAGATTAGAGCAAGGCCACAAGGAAGTTCAGGTGCCGGAACACAGTCAGATGATTAAGGTGTCAAATTTAGCAAATAAAAACATGACACCCGGGGGGGGGGGCAAGATGGCGGGGAACTGCACGGACGCATTTTGAATGTGGGAGAGAAGAGCCATAGAAAACACAGAATTGTTGGACACTGTGCAAAAACCGGAGGGTCTGGCCACTCCGGGAACATTCACAGCTTCCAAGGGACTGTTAAAAGTCCCAGGGCAAGGCTCTCCCCCCATCTCTCACAGAAATGGAAGCCACTAAATCCGGGATTTGGAAACTCCCATTTGGGGGGGCGCCTGGTAAGATCGATCCCAACACACAGCAGGCAGAATCAAAGGCCACATGGCGATCGCCCACTAGCCTGCTGGGTTTCCCACACCTCAGGAGGGCCTTATAACTACTTAGGAAACTTTGTAGAATAGTTGAAGTCTTAACAAGGAAGAAACAGGGCCCTCGGTGGGTGATCCGCAGCCACTCGAGCCGGAGCAGCGGGCAGGTGGGAAGCGGATCCAGGTGGGCGGGGCTGGAGCCCAGCGCACCCACCGCAAAGCAGCTAGGAAGTGAGGCCTGTTCAGGAGGTGGGAGGGGAGGAAGCCCCACGTACCCATGGCAAAGCAGCTAGGACGGGAGGACAGCTCAGGCGGCGGGCGGGGCTGGAGCCCGGGGCACCGACGGCAAAGCAGCTAGGGAGGGAGGCCGGCTCAGTCGGCAGGAAGGGCCGAAGCCCCACCCACCCACGGCAGAGCAGATAGGGAGAGAAGCGGCCAGGCCTGTGGCAGAGAAGCCTAGTCGGTAACCAGAAGCCAGGGGACCATAGCTGTATTCTGGTAAACCCAGACATATTAGGTGTGGAGCCGGGCCCTGTCAGCCTCCGTGATGACAAACAAAGCCCACAAAATCTGTGCCTGGGCAAACAGATCCATACCATCAGAACCATTACAGGCTGATCACTCAGTGTGCAACATAGAGAAGTCTGAAATGTGAGCAGTGAAACAATCCCAGATCATTACTCACTACCTGGGAATAGGCTGGACCAGGTCACAGTGATTCAGGCTATTAAAACCACAGTGACCCTGAGATCCCCCTGTAAGTAACGACAGATAGCCAAGCAATTCGACTCCTTAACCAAAGCATCCCCTGTGGATCCAAGCACAGAAAATGACAAGAACAGACAGCTAAACACACCCACATGGCCAAAGGTCCAAGAAAAAATAGAAATCAAGGAAATATGACTCCAACAAAGCAGAATTATCCTAGCTCATCCAATTCGGATGACCTCACACCAACAGTAACACATGAAAACGATGACAATTCTGCATTATGGAAAGTGATAGAGTCCCTTCAAGAAGAACTTAAATCCATGAAGGAATTCAAAGAAGCCACAATTTTACAAGCCAAAACAATGAACAACACCATTAAAGAACTCCAAGCCAAGGTGACAGAGCTTGAACAGGAAAAGGACATAGCAATGAAAGATTTTCAGACAAAAACAAGCAAGCTGGAGAAGGAAATGTACAAAATGACCAATACCATAAAGACATGAAAATAGAAATAGAAACAATAAAGAAAACACAGTCAGAGTTAAAAGAGGAAGTGGAGAACCAAGGGAAGAGAACAGGAATTACAGATATGAGTATCAACAATAGGATGCAAGAGATGGAAGACAGGATCTCAGGCATGGAAGATTCGATGGAAGAAATCAGTACAACATCCAAAGAAAATGAGAAGGCTAAAAAATCTCTCACCCACAACATCCAAGAAATCAAGGACTCAATGAAAAGACGGAACCTAAGAATCATAGGCATAGAGGAAAGAGAAAACTCCTGACTCCAAGGTCCAGGAAATATCTTCAACAAAGTCATAGAAGAAAACTTCCCAAACCTGAAAAAAGAGATGCCAATAAAAATCCTAGAGGCTTACAGAACACCAAAAAGATTAGATCAGAAAAGAAACTCCTCTCAACACATAATAATTGAAACACCAAATGTACAGAACAAAGAAAGAATATTAAAAGCTGTAAGAGAAAAAGGTCAAGTCACATACAATGGCAGACCCATCAGAATTACACCTGACTTCTCCCAAGAAACGTTAAAAGCTAGAAGGGCCTGGTCAGATATACTACAAGTCCTGAGAGATCATAGGTGCCCAGCCAGACTACTTTACCCAGCAAAACTCTCTATCAACATAGATGGAGAAAACAAGATATTCCATGACAAAATCAAATTTAAACAATATCTACCCACAAACCCAGCCATACAGAAAATCCTAGAAGGAAAATCCCAACACAGAGAAGAAAACTCCATCCAAGAAAACAAAGGGAATAGAATACCCCTCAGCAACAAAACCAAAAGAGGCACAGGACCATCACGTATACCAAACTAATGGGAAATAACAACCCCAGGTCACTAATATCCATCAACATCAATGGTCTCAACTCCCCAATAAAAAGACAAGGTTCACAGAGTGGATCCGCAAGCAAGATCCTTCCTTTTGCTGTATACAAGAGACATATCTAACTACCAAAGATAGACACTGCCTCAGAGTAAAGGGCTGGGAAAAGGTTTTCCAAGCAAATGGACCCAGGAAGCAAGCTGGAGTAGCCATTCTAATATCAAACAAAACAGACTTCCAACTGAAGTTAATGAAGAAAGACAAAGAAGGGCACTATATACTCATTAAAGGGAATATTCATCAAGAGGAAATCTCAATACTGACCATCTATGCCCCAAATACAAAGGCACCTACTTTCGTAAAAGAAACACTTCTAAAACTTAAAGCGCACGTCGATCACAACACATTAGTAGTGGGAGACTTCAACACCCCACTGACAACAATGGACAGATCATCAAGACAGAAGACAAACAGAGAAATATTGAGTCTAACAGAGATCATGAAACAAATGGACCTAACAGATATCTACAGAAAGTTTCACCCAAACACAAAGGAATACACCTTTTTCTCAGCACCCCATGGAACCTTCTCCAAAATCGAACACATAGTTGGACACAAAGATAGTCTCAATAGATACAAGAAAATTGAAATAACACCTTATATCTCATCAGACCACAACGGAATAAAGCTGGTCTTCAACAGCAAAAGAATCAACAGAAAGCCTACAAACACATGGAAATTGAACAGCTCCTTACTGGATGACCACTGGGTCAGGGAAGAAATAAAGAAGGAAATCAAAGACTTCTTAAAATCCAATGACAATGAAGACACAACATACCCAAACCTATGGGATACAATGAAAGCTGTGCTACGAGGAAAGTTCATAGAACTAAGTGCATTCAAAAAGAAAATTGTGACAGCTCATATTAGTGATTTAACAGCTAAGCTGGGTGAATTGGAAAAAAAAGAAACAAACACGAACAAGAGGAGCAGAAGGCAGGAAATCATCAAATTTACAGCTGAAATCAACAACTTAGAGTCAAAAAGAATTATACAAAGAATCAATGAAACCAAGAGTTGGTTCTTCGAGAAAATCAACAAAATAGACAGATCCCTAGCCAAATTAACAAAAAGGCAAAGAGAAAGAACCCAAATCAACAAAATCAGAAATGAAAAGGGAGAAATAACAACAGACATTGAGGAGATCCAGAAAATATTCGGGTCCTACTTTAAAAATCTATACTCCACCAAATTTGAAAACCTAAGCGAAATGGACAATTTCCTCCATGAATTCCACCTACCAAAACTAAATAAAAATCAGATTAACAGCTTAAACAGCCCAATAACCCCTAAGGAAATAGAAACAGTCATTAATAATCTCCCAAACAAAAAAAGCCCAGGGCCAGATGGCTTTAGCATGGAATTCTACCGGACCTTCAAAGAGGAACTAACACCATTACTCTTCAAACTCTTCCACCACATAGAAACAGAAAGAACACTGCCAAACTCATTCTATGAGGCCACTGTCATTCTGATTCCTAAACCACACAAAGACCCAACAAAGAAAGAGAACGTCAGACCAATCTCCCTAATGAACATAGATGCAAAGATACTTAATAAAATACTAGCAAACCGAATTCAAGAACACATCAAAATATCATACATCATGATCAAGTAGGCTTCATCCCAGGAATGCAGGGATGGTTCAATATACGAAAGACTATCAATGTAATTCACCATATAAACAAGATGAAAGAAAAAAAAACACATGATAATCTCGCTAGATGCAGAAAAAGCATTTGACAAAATCCAACACCCCTTCATGCTAAAAGTTCTGGAGAGAATGGGCATACAAGGACCATACCTAGAAATAATAAAGGCAATATACAGCACCAGTGGCCAACATCAAATTAAATGGAGAGAAGCTTGAAGCATTTCCTCTAAACTCAGGGACAAGACAAGGATATCCACTTTCACCATATCTCTTCAATATAGTACTTGAAGTTCTTGCTAGAACAATAAGACAACTAAAGGAAATCAAAGGGATAAACATTGGAAATGAAGAAGTCAAATTATCCCTATTCTCAGATGGTAGGTTAGTATACATAAGCGACCCCAAAAACTCCACCAAAGAAATCTTACAGCTGATAAACAACTTCAGCAAGGTGGCTGGATACAAAATTAACTCAAAAAAATCAGAAGCCCTTCTTTATACAACAAACAAGCATACCGAGAAAGAAATAAGGGAAACAACCCCCTTCACAATAGCCACAAACAATATAAATACCTGGGGGTAACTCTAACCCAGCAAGTAAAGGACCTATACAACAAGAACTTCAAGCCCCTGAAGAAAGAAATGGAAGAGGCCTTTAGAAGATGGAAAGATCTCCCATGCTCATGGATAGGTAGGATCAACATAATAAAAATGGCTATTCTAAAAAAAGCAATATATAGATTCAATGCAACTCCTATCAAAATACCAACACAATTCTTTAAGACCTGGAAAAAGCTATACTCAACTTCATATGGAACAACAAAAAGCCCAGAATAGCTAAATCAATCCTGTACAATAAAAAAGCATCTGGAGGTTTCACCATCCCAGATTTCAAGTTGTACTACAGAGCAATAATAATAAAAACAGCATGGTACTGGTATAGAAACAAACCAGTGGATCAATGGAATCAAATTGAAGAACCAAACATGGACCCACACACCTATGGCCAACTAATCTTTGACAAAGAAGCCAAAACCACACAATGGAAGAAGGACAGCATCTTCAACAAATGGTGCTGGTCCAACTGGATGTCCACTTGCAAAAGAATGAAATTAGACCCATTTTACAAAACTTAATTCCAAGTGGATCAAAGACCTTAACATAAGGCTGGCCACACTAAAGATACTAGAAGAAAAAGTAGGAGAAAGCCTTGAACTCATTGGCACAGGTGACAACTTCCTGAACAGAACACCAACAGCTCAGGACCTGAGATCAACAATCAATAAATGGGACCTCATGAAACTGAAAAGCTTCTGTAAGGCAAAAAAAAAAGTCATTAGAACAAAACGGCAACCAACAGACTGGGAGAAAATCTTCACCAACCCCACATCTGATAGAGGGCAATTATCTAAAATCTACAAAGAACTCAAGAAACTAAATGCCAAGAAACCCAATAATCCAATCAAAAAATGGGAGATGGAGCTAAATAGAGAATTCACAAAGGAGGAATCCCTAATGGCCGGGAGTCACCTGAAGAAATGCTCAACATCCTTAATCATCAGAGAAATGCAACTCAAGACGACCCTGAGATTCCATCTCACACCTGTCAGAATGGCTAAGATAAAGAGCTCAATTGACAGCACACGCTGGCGAGGGTGTGGAGAAAGGGGAACCCTACTCCATTGCTGGTGGGAGTGCAGGCTTGTGCAACCACTATGGAGGTCTGTCTGGAGATATCTTAGAAACCTTGGAATAACTTTACCTTAGGACCCAGCCATACCACTTCTGGGTATACACCCAAAGGACACCTCACGGAGACATAGGGAAGTCTCCTCATCTATGTTCATAGCAGCCTTATTTGTAATAGCTAGAAATTGGAAACAACCCAGATGTCCCTCAACTGAAGAATGGATTAAAAAACTGTGGTACATCTATACAATGGAATATTACTCAGCTATAAGAAACAATGAAATCATGCTATTTGCAACCAAATGGATGGATCTAGAGAAGCTCATCCTGAGTGAGCTAACCCAGACTCAGAAGGATGCACATGGCATCTATTCAATTATAGTAGGATTTTAGCTATATCGTACAGGATATCTGTACTACAACCAACACACCAAAAGGAACACGGACATAAACTTTTTTTTTTCATTTCTTTTTCCTTTTCCTTTTTTTTCTTTTTCTTTTTCCTCTCTTTTTTTGTTGTTGTTCTTTGTTTTTGTGGGTTTGTGTGTCTGTGGGTCTCTTTTTTTTAGTTTTCCCCCTGTAGCAAGGAGACACCTTTCACTGGCAGTACTGCCTCGTAGGCCCCTGGTGTATGAAGAGGCTCTTGGCCCTCATATGACTCCTGATCTGTGGTGAGAGACTGTTCTGCAGGGACACTCCACCCCAGAGGATCAAGACGGAAGGGTCAGGGAGTAGAGCATGGGAGGGTGGGCCTGGGAAGCTGGAAAAGAGGACAATATGTTAAGGATGTAACCTGTAGCAACAAACAAATAAATTTATTAATTACAAAAAAGCAGGTAACAACGTTAAAACACTGTAAATAAAATAAAGGATACAGCCGTTCAACCTGGTTTTATAAACCTCCAAGTGTCAAAAAAACGTAGAGCTAAGGTAAAATACAGGAGAAATGTGGTGTTAACCCATGCCTTTAACTTCAGCAGAGACGGGAGGAGCACCAAAGTGTTAATGGACTTATAAATTCTAGAGTTACACGGAAAAGGGTGGTGAGGGTACACACCCTTAATCCCATCATTCAAGAAGAGTACACCCTTAACCCCAACACACTAGAGACAGAAACAGGCAGATCTCAGAGCTCAAGGTCAGCCTGATACAAAACAAACTCTAAATAAAGAAAAACTTTGATCCAGGAGTGGTGGAACACATCTTTAATCCCTTCAGATGGGAACCACAGGTCTCTGATCCCAATAATTAGAATGCAGAGACACACACATAGGATTTGGAAGGACCTAAGTTTAAAAGCTACTTACAAAAGGCCCACTCAATACAAACAAATTGTCCTTCGAGATCTCAAAATATATACACTAAAGCTGGTTTAGCTCCAAAATAACAAAATAATTTCTTCTTTAAATCAGATTGAAAGATAACACTTTATATATTGTCAAAAAACCAAATTTGCTTCAGGAGAAATATTACCTAACCCCCCCCCCCCGCCAAAAAAAAGAGGGTGATTGTTCCTGAGTGAGGATTAGGGCAGGGCTCTGTTCTTATCTTTCCAGGAGAATCAAAGCATCCATTCAAGGAACCCAGGGACAACTGGACAACGGAAACCTCAGCAGAAAACAGAATCACACACCAAAAGAAGACGAGTGACCCAGATGATTCAGCCTGACAGACTCCCTCAATAGCTGTCTCCATCAAAAGCCTACAACCACAACAATTCAATATCGCTAAAGACCGTTCAGCTCTACACAATGCCCCAGCCAGAACCTCAGTAAAGCCTGGAAGTTCAGCTTCTGCCTACAAACTCTTTAGGACATCTAAACAGCTGAGAACAGAGGACTGAACATAAAAGGATTGTACTAACATTTTTAACCATTTTTCCATTTTGGTTCGGGCCCAAAACAGGTTTACTACGACCCAAATCAGCAGGAAGTCATTTAAGGGAGAGCGACGTCCCATACTCAGAGTGTGGGGAGGGTGTTTCTCCGCCCCCCCCCCTTTTTGGTTATTTGAAGGACAACTGAAAACTCTGTTATTTAGGGGAAGAGATTACAAGTTGTTAAATGGTCCTGTTTAATAGGTTTTGGAGGTTAGACCCAGGGTATTCCTTCTTTCCCTTTTCTGTATTCTTCTTTATCTCCTATGTAGGAATGCACGGACTTGAGAAAAATTGAGACATAGACATAGCACAGGAAGGACCAAGAAGAAGGGTCAGATTATTGAATATGCCCTTATACCTTTGTATATTGATACAAAATTAGTAGTATATTTGGCTATAGTGGTATTGACCATTGTTTATTGTGCAAAAATAAGACTGTATTGGACTACGTCGGTATTGATATTTGTATATTGATACAAAATTAAGATTATAGTTGGCCACAATGGTATTGACCCTTGTATATTGACGTAATATTAAGATTGTATTCGGCTACATAGGCATTGATCTTTGTATATTGATACAAAATTAAGAGTATATTTAGCCACATTTGAATAGATCTTTGTATATTGATACAAAATTAAAGGTAATGCTTCCTAATGGTATCATACCTAGAGATACTTAAAAATGAAATGTGAAGCTCTGGCCTCTTGATACCAACCGTCTTAAACTGTTTAGGATCATTAAGAAAAACAAACTCCTAGTTATGCATGCATGTCACCTTGTTAGCTACTATGACATTCTATCACAGAATTCTCTAAGCTACTCAGTAATCAAGTTGTTAAGAGACAAGCAACATTTGCTTATCTAAATACAAGAGATAGGGCATCTTCAAAAACCCCAAGAGATCTGCAGAATATGGCATTCAAAGATGTGGTCTTAGATTTTTTTTTTGATATCGTGACATATCAGCTCCTGACAGCATCCCCTATTCTACTCCAAGTAGAAGATAAGCATCGAAGAATCTCCAGTGTGAGATGGTTGAATTAGTGGCAAGCCTATCTCTTGGCATGTAAAATCTCCTTGCTTCAGCTGCAGACAGACTGCTGTCCAAAAAGGACAAAACTTGGTAGCAGGGAAGTCGACAGCCTAGCTCTGACAAGACAGGGTAGGTTAGTCCTTCACAATCCCTGCTCTACAATAAATGTCTGTCAGAGAAACAGGACCAAAAGGCTGAAGACTGATGCTGGAATGTATGGAGAGAAAATGGGAACTGTCCAGGTAGTCACTGGTTTGTCATTTCTTAGTATTGGAAGCTGCAGGCCCTGCACTTCCTATATAATCAGCTAAATTTATCCTTCTCAGCTCTCTGAGGTGGTTGAAGAATAGACAGCTTGAGTCTCATAGCTAAATTTTGAGTTGGTTAGGAATCAAGAGGGCGTTCTAGATCTAAGAAGATGGTTATAATAGTGATGCAAGTTAGTATGAAAGCTAAGTCAGTTATAGAACTTTAAACTCATGGAGATGGTTAGAAGGTAGAAGGTTAAAGTCAGGGGCCAAATATGTATGAACTGGACATTGGGAAGGTATACTGGGCCATTTAACTCTCATAAATGTGGCATATTTAATTCTGCTGTTTTGTGTAGAATTTACTGTTATAAGAGAAAGAACCATTTGTTGGATTGAAAAGGGAAGCTGTTGGGGGGGAAGAGGGTGGAAGGGTGGGACAGGAAAGGGGAATAGGGAAGGGTTTGTGACTGAGATGTAACTTGAAGAAAAAAAATAAAATACTTACATAAAAAAAAAGAACTTTAGCAAAGTAAGTCAGTCCTGGTGACCGTATGCAGAGTAGGCCAACAGTCTCCCAACCATACCCTGTGCAGGCATAGCACTCAACATAAAAGTCAGACTTTCCCTCAAAATCAGTCAACTCCCTGGAGCCCGTGTGTCCCTTAGTCAAGAGCTCTGGAGAGATAGAGGGCTTTAGCCATTACTTCTGACTGTTAACATGCCAATGGCTTCCACTCTTTCTCCCCACGTGAAAGGAATGAGGGAAAACTCTGTTATAATGACCTCAAGACATAGCAACTTTGTAGGAAGAATGAAGTGGGAACGAATGGGAAGTCTCGCCCCTCCCCTTCAAGTCATTCTGCCCTGTTGAGAATTATCTACTGTTTGTGTATGGCTTATATTTTATTTCAAAATGACACAGAGATTGTCTGAGCAGTATAATTCTGACTCTTCTTCCTTTTTTTGTTAGATTATAAAACTTTTTTTGATTAAAAAATAATAAATTGGTCAAAGGGAGGGTCCTTTCAAACTTGCAACTTTGTGGGCTTCAGGATGAGGCCTTCTGTGTCCCAGTGTGCAAAGCCCATCTAAGTTTCAGGTCCATATGAAGTCTGCAGCTTAAGCACTCTGAAGGAAAAGTGTGCAATTTGGGGATAATGGGCAAATCTGTGTTCCAGTAATTGGTGGTTTCAGTCACACAAAAAATATTGCAGGTTTGTGCTAGATGAGACTTACTTCCAATTTATTATATATTCTTCTATTAAGCTTTCTTCATTGTTCCACCTGTTTGTGAAGGATGATGGCTTTAGTAGGCAAGAGGCAGAATGTAGCTAGGAAGTTTACCAAAAAACAATTGATTTAAAACCATGCATACTGATAATTTTCCTTATTGGAATAGAAACAGAAGAGGAACAGGTTTTATATTAGTGAAAATCAAACTGTGATTTAAAGCCATTAATTAGGTAGCCAAATGTATACATGTGATTAAAATGCAATATTGCTGTGATTATAATGCAATCAGCAAATTATTAAACTGCAATCAAAATGTAAACAAAAAAAACATGGCACCCAACAAAGGCTGAACTTCATTTAAATAATTTATTTGTCTAAGAATATCTTATGTAACATTGCAGGTATAAAAAATGAATTTCTCATGTGTCTGAAACTCAAATACCATTTATCTGGAAACCAGGATGTATATGAGCATAGTGAAAAGGAAGCCAATAGATCTGGAAAGATCTCTCCCCATAAGCTTGTGGGGTGAATGGAGAGCCCACTCCTTGCCTTAGAACTTGGGGTGGGGAGAAGTTTGAGACAAATAGAACAAACTAAGTTGTGTGGTCCTGTTCCACTGTCCAGCCCTCAGAGCCGAGACCCTTACCAATCAGAATTCTATCTCCAAAAAGTTTACCTAGGCATCCAATACAAATCAATTGAACTTAGCTTCGAACGTGAACCCTTTCTGCCGTCCCTCGCCTAGGCAAGACCGTAAGTGTATAACCATGTACAGTTATCCATGCTTAGTTCCAAGCTGTGTCGGCGCGGATTTACCTACATTCTTCAGAGCACAGAAAATAGTTCTTAAATCGGTTGTCTTAAAATGCCATGGGATAGTACTGCTGTAGCTAGATGGTTTAGGTGTGACCTTGATCATCGATGACTCTCAAGTCTTAATAGATGGCCCAGCATACCCTGGGTTTCCCCAAAACGCACGGGTTCTCCAGCCCAATGGTGCAGTGATTCATATACTGTCATTTTCACACTTACTCAAAGACTATATATTGGACATGTCCTAAAATCATTAAAATTCACTAAAATGCATGTCCCCAACTAAATCCTTGCATTATGGAGTGTGCAGATGATTCTAATTTAGGGTGAGCATGTAATGCTGACAAGGTTACTAGACTCTAATGGAGCACAGCTTGCAGAATCCATGCCTTTTTCAAAAAGTACATTTGGTTGTGAATATGGTCCTAACATGGTTATGGTTTCCAAATGCCTTCTACTTATGAATTACTTTTGGCTTGACTTCTTTATTTACACTGGACACTGTCATGGATTACTTAGTGAGCTCCAGAGTGTGAGGACATATACGTTTCCACCAAAGGCATCTGAATACCACAGTTTCACAATCACTAGACCTTAAGGCATGTATACATTATGATTCACACACCAGTCATCTCTCACCACTCGGCTGAGGCAAACCACAAAAATCTGCTTATATAGTGACATATTCCACTTTATCACTACACTCACTTCCTTCTATAGAGTAGGAATGGATTGAACAAGTGGGCTGTCTGGGTCCTTTGCCCTGCCAGGTTGCACTCTACTCAAAAAGCAGCTTGAGAAATACATTTCTAGAATGATCCCTAGCCTCAATCCAGTGGTACTAAATGGTATATGTAAGGCATTTAATAATAATGTATAATCAACTTTTACTCCTATAAAGAAATATTCCATGTCACTAAATATTAGGCAAGTCTGCTGGTTCATAACTATGGTATCAGCACTCAGGAGACTGAGGCAGGAGGATTGTTTCAAGCTACAGACCTGCCTTAGCTATATAGTGAGTTCCATGGCAACTAGGGAAACATTCTCTCTAAAAATGAACAAAAACTAATATTAATTTATAGTACACAATTTCAACCAGAAGCATTGAGCTGATTTTATTTTATTTTTCATTACTAAGCTAAGCTTCTTCTTCTATGAATAATTTGTCTCTTTTATATTCTTTGTTATACTTACTAGGACTTTTTTTTTTGCTATCAATCAAGTAATGCCAAAAACAAGATCTTTCTGAAAATGTGCATGAAAATAATATCTTTCAATTGAGAGGTTGTTTTCTTTTTTTTAAACATTTATTTATTAATTCAAGTTGCATCTTGATCACAGCCCCCTCCCTTCTCTCCTCCTCATCCAACCCTTTCACCCTCTACCCCCTGTCCTATCTATCCTACTCCTCTAGTGTTGGGGGACCCCAATATCAGACCCCCTCAGTTCATCAGTCATGCGGGGGTTAAGAGCTTCCTCCTGCTCCGGGGCCTCACATGGTAGTTCCAGTGTAGGGGCACCCCACATATCAGACTCCCTCAGTTCATCAGTCACGTGGGGGCCTGACATGGCAGCTCACCTAAGATAAAGTATCGCACTAACAGGTAACAAAGTCCATCATTGAGACTGACCCCCCCCAACATGTAAAGGGATATATATACATGACCTCTAAGTTGCCTATCATGTATATTTGCATAGGGGGGGTCTAGGTCTAGTCTAAGCTTTTTTCTTCTTCTTTTTTGGTTAGTGTTTCAGTCTCTGTATGCCTCAATCTAGGTACCTAGATTAGTTGGTTCTGTTGATCTTCATGTGTTGATCTTGACCCCTTGGGGTCTCTATTCCTCCTTCCTCTCTTATACAGGGCTCCCAGAGCTCAATTTAACTGATATTCCCTGTAAACAAAGAACATCTCCAGCATTCTATGACAAAGCTGACGCTGCTTTTGAGATCTAAGATTTTAGGAGCAAAGTTCTCATGTACAAGTTATTCGTAAATTATGAAATTGATGGTGCGAATATTGATATTTTTAGAATGGAAAAGCAACAAAATATGTTTTGCCGTTAAAACATTTGCTCCTTGTCTCTCCGTGTCCCTCCCTCCCTTCCTGCCCTGTGTGTGTCTGTGTGTGCATGTGTGTGTGCATGAGTGTGTGTGTGCATGTGCGTGTGTGTGCGTGTGCGTGTGTGTGCATCTCTGTGCCTGTGTGTGTGCATCTGTGTGTGTGCATGTGTGTGTGCATGTGTGTGTGTGCATGCACCTGTGTGTGTGTGCATGCATCTGTGTGTGTGTGCATGTGTATGTGTGTGCATGTGTGTGTGTGCGTGTGCATGTGTGTGCATGTACCTGTGTGTGTGTGCGTGTGTGTGTGTGTGTGTGTGTGCATGTTTCCTGTGTGCGTGTGTGTGTGTGTGAATGTGGTGTTTCTCTTAGGTCATAATATAAAATGTCTTTATTGCCATGTGGGAAGAAGGTCTTACTTTAAATGTTTGAAAGGGGGTGAGGGGATGCAAGTCGGTCTACAAAGTGCTTGCCACACCAGCATGAGGATTTGATTGCAGATCCTCAGAGCACACGTAAAAAGACAAGAACCAAAGCTCTAGTTTGTAACTCTGCTGTAGTGAAGAGGCGGAGACAGGCAGATCAAGCCAAATGGTTGACTTCCAAGTTCAGAGAGAAATCTTGTCTAAATAGACAAGGTGGAGAGCACATGAGGAAGATAGCCAACTCTGGCCTCTGACAACCCCCACACATACATACACACACATGCACATACACATGCACACACACTTAAAAGCATCCTCCCACACAAAGTTTGAAAGTCATTGCTATAAAATGGTGTTTCTAAATCTTTAATATGCACATAAATTACCTAGGAGTTTGATAAAAAGCAATTACTGAATCAATAGTTGTGAGAGAGATTCTCATATTTTGCTCCTTGGAAAAGTTTCTAAGTAATTCTCATGGAGCTCTTACTGGGGTCCACACTTAGAATAGTAATGTCCTAAAGGGAAGAGTCAAGCCACAGAAAGATAAGACTATCCCCTCTGAGGAAGGGCATATGAACCTAGGCATGGTTGTGACACCTTGTCACTGACGAGCACCCAGGCAAAGCATCTGCCTACGGCCATTCTTCTAGCAGAGAGCTGAGCCCATTTACCATTTACCCATTTATCGGAATCTTCTCCTTTCTTCAGCCTCCTTACTGTTCTCTACTTAGCATGACTCATTCAAAACTTGGACATTATCCTTGGCTGCAGATCACAGACATCAAAGAATTCAAAACAGGTATAGCTAATCCAGACATGCACAGTTGATAAGAACTTTATACTAAAATTACCCCAATATCTATCTCCACCCAGCCATTGGAGTGATCTAGTCTGAACACAGAAATGGGTCTCACCCTGCTGAATGTTCTTTGGTATTTCTTTGAGGCCTGCAGATGAAGTTCCTGGAGTGTGCATGCCCTGTCTGCTGCCAACTTTATTCTCCATCACTTCAGGTCCCAGAACCTAGAGCACCTATATAAGGTGTGCATTTCTCTCTTGCCTGTTTGATTGAAGTTTCTCCTCCTGGATGACATTTATTTACCCTTTTTGATGTCCCTCATGAACCTGCCTAACTGCTCCTTCCCTACTTCAGTCAGCGTGGACTTCTAAAAGAAGACTGCACAGATAAGTGGCTACTAAACAACAAAAATTGATTTCTCACAGTCTTGAGTCTGGACAGACCAAAGACAAAAACACCAATAAATCCAGGGTCCCTGAGCAAACTCTTATCTTCTAGGCAAGTGGTCTGCTTCCAAGTCGTAATGTCACTTCTATAAGGAGAGCAACTCAATCCATGAAGTCCCTACTCTTATGACTTAATCACACACACATACACCCACAGAGATCACCTCTTCATGTTGTCACTGTGGATCCTTAGATGTCAACATGCATGCTGAGAGAGATACAAACATTCAGTCACAGTACCTCACCTGCATGTGTGCATGCACATGTAAGCACATACAAACACACACATATGGACCAAAACGCAGCTGATTTCTTTGAATAATCCTGTTCGCACATTAGTTCCATCAGCATAGCTTGTAAAACCACCAATGGAACACAGTAATACTTGAGGTCTACCCTTTGAGATTATTTTAGACCAAAATGTATCAGAACTGTGTATGAGTGTGTGTGTGGTCTCTATTTATCCCAGGGATAGCTGTTCCTTCACAAAATCAGAATTTTAGGTTTCCACATTATTGACTTCCTCCATGTTCTTGTTCTTCAAATATACCAGATTCTCTAAGGTTTTTCGGCTGATTTCAAGTTTTAGTCAATTATATTTATATTTTTAAATTTTATTCTCTAGATTAAGTTGTATTTCTTCTTCAAAAACTTTCTAGCTAAACATCAATGCCCTTTTCAGTGAACAATTTGTTTTCTAACAGAATGATTATATATCCTTTAACAGCTGCCCTGCAAGTGTTTAACCACAGGACATACTGCTTTTGGTCGTTTCTTAGTCATTTTCTAACACTTGACAATATCTGATCCAAGTACAAAGATGGTACAAAAGTGGTCTGGTATTGTAAATATGACTAAAAGTTGCTGAAGAATAATTCTTACTTCATTATTGTTTGTCACATACCCAAAGTGTGCTTTCTCCTTTGATACAGAATAAACATGTCAAGAAACCTGCATTTCTATGGCCTGTTCAACACTTATTGTTAGGGAAGATTAGACCTACACAAAATTGCTCTTCGTGTAAATGCAGCCTCTCCCTTTTCAACAGGTAGATGCTTAATGCTTTAAAACAAAGAAATTTGAAAGACATTTCAACTAGAATCATTTTAAATCAAGTATTTCCAAATCACATTACATATATGTCTTTGCTTGCTTTACTGGTCCAACATAAACTTAAATGACATTTTTCTACATTGTGTTAGTCTGATGATTATTGAGCTGTATAGAAAACTTGAAAAGCTTTTGGGTTTGTGTGTGTGTGTGTGTGTGTGTGTGTGTGTGTGTGTGTGTGTGTGTTTTGTTTGGTGTATGCTTTTGCTTTTTGGTTCTCTTTTAGTTAATACCTTGCTTTTTCTCTAGAGTGTTCCACACTCTTACCCTCCTCTTTTCAGTATACTTTTAGAATACAACAAGATGGCAAAATCATAAGAACTGAAGAGAAATAAATGTAACCCAACAAGGAACTTTAAGTCAGAACACCTGGTTTCCAGTCCTGATTGATCATTAACAAACCATATGAGTTTTAGCAGGTTCCTGAGCAGCACAACACATGGAAGTCAGCATCCTGAAAATTCAGATACAGAAATCCCTCTCTCATCTTGGAAAGTCTTGATAGACCAGACACCTAGCCCTGATGGGGTGATGTTAAGCATTGTAAATGTTAATTAATTGGTGCTGCTTGCTGTCTGTTACTTACATTGTTTCTGATTGGTTGAATAAATGCTGAGGCCTGAGATTGGGCAAAGACAGAGATGGGCAGGACTAAGGTGCACAGGCTTCTAAAGCAGAGAGGTTGATAGGAAGAAGAAGCCAGGAGCAGGAAGAAAGAAGACACATGCCATGGGTTAGAGAAAAGAAGATCATTCCACGTGGCCTAGAATATCAGCATAGTGTATAGAATAGCAGTCCAAAAGGACATATGTATATATGGGGTCATAGTTGAGAAATAGAATTAAGAGCTTGCTTAGGTGGGCTAAGATTGCACAATTCAGGCCAAGGCTTGTTAAAATCCATGTGGTATCTCTGTGTTCATTTATAATGGTGGGTTAGGGTTTAACAGCCACCAACCCAATTACTGATAATCTAAATACTGGTAAATAATTTAATTAGCCATTTTTCTACATAGCCCCACCTTTACTTTTATCTGGTCCCAACAGAGGCATCACTGTCACCGTTCCTGGGTACCTTCTTCAAGGGCTCAATCTATGAGGTGCTTCTGTGTAATTCTTACGGCGATCTTACCCACTTATCATTGGCTATGACTATTTACCTGTCACCCTCAAGACTGGGTGTAGCTAGAGAGAAAGGGCCAGCCTTTACTTTCCCAAAGTTTACTACATGTCTTGGGATGTAACCTGGGTGGGATATTTCTATTTCTGGCAAGTCATTTTTATTCTCTCACAAAAGTATCAGCCCTTGGTGGATTAAAAATGAAAGATGAACCTGGTCTTCCACACATATACTTTGAGAAACCTGATTAGATATTCCTGTATGCTTCATCAGTGATTTTCAACCTTCCTAATACCTCAACACTTTAACACAGTTCTGCACATTGTGGTGACCACCAATCATAAAATTACTTTTGTTGGTACTTCAAAACTTTAATTTTGCTACTTGTATGGTTCGTAATGTGAACATCTGATATGCAGGATATCTGATATGTGACTCCTGTGAAAGGGTCATTTGACCCCCAAAGGGGTCATGATCCACTGGTTGAGAACTACTGCTCAATTAGGTTGGAGCCACCATGGGCACCCTTAGTGATGGAAAAGAGCTGTTTAAAAAGAGCTACAGAAAAGAAATGGTGCCTGATTGTTTGAAGTCTTCTTCCCAATATTATCTGACCATGAAGGAAAAGGACTTGGCTAGGATTACCCACCAGTAAACATTGCGGAATATGTTGGAATTTTGGTTTGTTTGTTTTTACATTATGCCTCCATGAAAAAAAAAAGTAGTATCTTTTTTATTAAATGTTGCTAAGTTCCTCCTCAAAACGGACAGGAGGTTTAAGGCAATTTGAAAACAGAGCATTATCAATAAGCCTCTAAGGCAGTGTCTGGCCCTCAGTTTCAGCTGGTGGAGGGTGGCGGGCTTCATTTCGCAGGCTCCTTACCCAGAAGAATTACAGACAGGATTAAGAACCCGTTTCAGGAGCAGGCTGCTTCAAAGCATTTCAGATAACCATTCAGAGGGTCAGGGGTTATCATGAAGCAAGTGCTCCCACGGTTCTTCTTTCAAAGCCCTGTTACTTTCTTGTTGATATAAGAGAAAATCCATAAGATAGACTATGTATGGGCTAGAAGTATCCAAATCATGAACAAAGGTGACCTTTGAATGGCCCGTGTCTGGCAAAGTTCAGGCAGTTTGCAAAAAGCCAAGCAGTTTAAAATGTTAGTTTGGGAAACCCTACAAGATCTACCCATCAAACACCAAAAAAAGATTTTCACTTGACGCTACAAATATGATCTTCCATTTAGAATCCACTTCCAGGTAAATTTAAATGTATCTTAAGTTTACATAATATCCAATAAGATAAGCCTGGATCGAGCTGGAACTAGCACTCAGTGATACAGCACTCAACTAGCACATCTGATGCTCAGTATCATGAAAAAATTAAAATAAGGTAAAACATTTACATTTATTCTGACATTCAGAAGTAGCTAAAGCACTTGGTATGGAAGCATAGGTCTGAGTTCGAACCCCTGAGCCTGTGTAAAATGAGCAGCATGGTAGCATGTACCTGTAACCCCAAAACCCGAGAGGTAGAAACAGGAGGATCCCTGGAGTTTGATATATAGCTGGTCTAGCAAATCAGCAAGCATAAAACTCAGTGAGAGACCTGTTTCTCAAAGATAAAACAAAACAAAACAACAAAACAATAGAGAGCAATTGAGAAATACACCTGATATCAGCTCCTAGTCTCCACACGCATGCAGCACACACATGTGTACACATGCACATGCATGCACCCCCGGCACCCTTAGCATCTTCAAAGAATGAGGATAGAGTTCTCAGAGCTGCTCAGATATGCAGCCCATAACAATTGGTACATGAGAAACCTCACATTGAAGCAGTGTCTGGAATTCTCATAGGCAATTTATTTCTTAAAATAGAGCATCAATGGATGAGCCATGGTATGATGCTTCTATTTGGATGGATACCTGGGGCTTTCTTTAACATGTTGTGTGGATCTATGACAGACATGTTTCATATTCTGTAACTTCTCACCAACACAGGGCTCTAAAAGGTGTTTTTAATACTCAGAGATATGCCTTACTGGAGAATAGATCAACACTATGGCAAATTTTTCATGTCATCACCCCCATCCCAAATTACATTTCAGAATGTACTTGCAAAGTTTGCTGTTTGACTAAGAGCCCGGACTGAACACTTCGGTCTGTTGTAGCATTGACTGGGAGGCACGAGGTTCTTCCTAAGTGAGCCAGGAGGCTAGGCAAAGAAAACTGTACTATTCCAGTCTTTGTCTGTAAATTCAACCAATACTGAATGGAAAGACCCACATGGTGACATGAGGGTGTGTTGTCCTTTATGTTAGCAAGGAATCTGTTAGCTTCATTAAGTGGACGTATTTGGAAATCCTAAAGTTAAAAAACCACATGGAAAACTAACCTATACCAAATGATAAGGGGAATATTAGAAGTCCTGGTAAATAATTTAGAGTAATTTTCAAAAGGCAGAAAGTTGGCAATACAATCAAAAGTTGTCTAGCTTCATAGATGGGTCAATAACTTGAGCATCAATAGAGGCCTCCCATTAATGCACTCACTAACTAATACAGCTACTGTAAACTCAAAATCTTTGCAGTGCTTCCTTATTCTAAATTAAAGAAATAATAAAAAGAAAAATGTGATATTTCATATTTTACTAGGATATATTTTCTTTTTCAGTAATCATTTAGAATAGACAGTATTTGTCTCTTCCTCTACCTTCACTTCTTTCTCTTCCCTCCCTCCCTTCTTTCTTCTCCTAATAGTCTTAAAATTTTTTCCCACTTTGTAAGTACCCACAGCCATTGATTATAGCCCTGAAACTCCTAAGGGTAGGGAGTCAAAGAAAAATCCACAGAAAATTCTAAAATATTCAAGTAAGAATTAAGTGAGAGTGGTAAACTACCTCTGCTCCAGCGCCAGGCTTCAGAAGAACCCTGCTGGATCATCCATCATACTTATGGCTGCTTCCTGGGGAAGCCATTACAGCTCTCTTCATTGAGATGCCATCATAAGCAATCGTGGGGGCTATCCCTAACACACCTACAACTATAGCCTTCATTTTAACCTCTCCCATTCAGAAAGAAAATCTCCATCTGCCAAGGGGACAGGGGACAAAGTTCAATAAATGTTACACTTTAAATGTCATCCCTTCCAGACATAGACTTTTTATAAAGTTCAGAGAATATATGTATCCCAGAGAGGAGGGATGAGAAAGAAGAAATCAAATAGAACTTCAAAGAAAAAGAAGGGCCAAGTTTTAGCTGTGCCTTCACATTTTGAAGGGGTGCTCTGTTTCTGAACTTGAATATATCCATTTAACCTCAAAGCTTAACTTACCACCCAGATTGGAAGGACTAATTCAAAACAGGGCTAATGTGAGAACCCTGCTGAGGTTACTGTTGCTAAAATACTTTACACTGTATAAAAAGGAGACCAAGGTGCCAAATGTAACTGTCTTCTCTTGGGTTTTAATTGGCCTATAATTTTTGAAACAATGGAGTGTGAAATCAGCCTAAAGACCTACGGGATGTCAAACTGGATGCAAGGGGACACTTTAAAAACAAAGCCTGTACAGGATTGATAAACTGTGGTGCATTTACACAATGGAAAACTACTCAGCTATCAGAAACAAGGAAATAATGCAATTTGCAGCCAAATAGATGGGACTAGAGAAGCTCATCCTGAGTGAGCTAACCCAGACTCAGAAGGATGCACATGACATCTGTTCACTTACAGTCAGATTTTAGCTATATAGTACAGGATATCTATACTACCACCAATGCACCAAACGGAACAGGAACATAGACTTTTTTGTTTGTTTGTGTGTGTTTTTTTAGTTTTCTCTCCCTGGCAATGAGACCCTTTTCACTGGTGGTACTGCCTTGTAGGCCCCCAGTGTATGAGGAGGCTTTTGGCCCTCATATGACTTCTGTACTGGAGCCGGGGACTGTTATGTAGGGACACTCCACTCCAGAGGAGTGGGATGGAAGAGTTAGGGGGTAGAGGATGGGAGGGAGGGGCAGGGAAGGGGAGAAAGAGGACAATATGATGGAGATGTAACCTGAAGCAACAAATAAATAAATTAAAAAATAATAAAACTAAGCCTGGGCCGTGCGTGGTGGTGCACGCCTTTAATCCCAGCACTTCGGAGGCAGAGGCAGGCAGATCTCTGTGAGTTCCAGGCCAGCCTGGTCTACAAAGCAAGTCCAGAACAGCCAGGGCTGTTACACAGAGAAACCCTGTCTCGAAAAACAAAAAACAAAAAGCTAAGCCTGGGCAAATGAAGCTCTAGAAGAGCACAGTTTTATAGTTAAACCAAAAGAAGCAGAGTTTTAAATTGTAGGGTGTAGAGAGCTGAAACTCTGACGTCAGTCCCTGGAAAAGTGAAAAGGCGAGCTTGCTCCAGTCTGCAAGTTAATCCTCAGGAGAAGCAAGATCAGGCCATCACATGTATGTTCCTTCTCTCAGCTCATCTCCCAAGTCATCAACTTCACCATGAAAAGCATTAATAATAATTATCATTATAAATAACTTTTGATGGTTCCTACATACATTTGCCTGCAGTATGCTTAATGTTTACTTTGTGTTTCATCAAATATCCCTCAAAACTGCACAGTGAGAGACCAGCTATTACCACTCTCATTTTATAAAACAGGTACGGGAGGAGCTAAATATATTGATTAGGGTCACATTGAGAATAATCAAGGAAGCCAAAAGCCATATTCATACTCTCAGACCCTGTGCAGCACAGAGTACTCTCAAAGATTCATTCTGGGGTAAAGATAGAGTAGGATGCTGCAGACACAATATTCCCCTCACTTTCCTGACTGCACCACTCTCCAGCATCCTATTGAGTCCCCAGAGCTAAAGATTAAGAATGCCATAGGAACATGCATTGAGTATGATTTTATAGTTCTCCTTGTATCCTTTCTGCAAAACTCTTCAGTGAAGTCCCCAATATTCTCAGCCGGTTCCCATGATTCGAAGGGTCTTCCAGGACACCTGCCTATCATCTTCCCTGTCTCTCTGTCTCTCTCTCTCCCTCTGTCCCCCTTTCTCCCTCTCTCTCTCTCTCTCTCTCTCTCTCTCTCTCTCTCTCTCTCTCTCCTATCTTTCATGCAGAGGAAGATCTTTTTTTCTCCTGATGAAAACACTTATTTCAGAAGAATTTGGCCAGTGAATAGCTACTACCATTAGCTGAATGAGAAAACCTTCCCCAGTCTTCTTTGCAAGATGCAGCCACTGCCAAACTTGGCCCCAGACACTGCTAAAGTTTTACCCAACACCTTTGAGGAGTACTGCTCTCAGTCCTAGATTCTCTGGTGTCTTTTCCTCTCTTTTCACTTTCAAAAGGCCCCAGTTAAAACTACTTGTAAGTGACTAGAAAGCAGGGAGTCATTTCCATCTAAAAGTTTACCAAAAAACACTTTAGAAACTAACAACCTGTCAATTTAAAGACAAACTTTCCAAGGCAAAATTTTGGCATTCAGCATCATCATCCCCCCCCCCCCCCCCCCCCCCGCTTTTAGTCACAGCATCCCTTCAGTTAAAAATATCTGGGATTCCTCTGCTACCAGATCTTCTCTGTAGCTTCAGATAACGAAATGCAAAGGAAGGAGTGACTCAACACCCACTCCTCAAATTCCTCACATGGAGCTGCATGGATATTATTGATGCTGTGCTCCATCAAAGGCCATCCTGTTTTCCCTGCTAAGCCATTTTCAACCACATTAATAAGTCTTACCACTACCTCCTATCCAGTCAAAGCTCAAAGCTCCAGGAAATGGGGGAGACAAATCCAGAGACGAGTGGATTATAAACTAGCCAGCTCAGGCAAACCCAGTAGAAAGTTCTACATGCCTCTAAGAGGCCCATAAATGTGGTAGTGAAGGTCAGAGGAATGGTAAAAACAGAAGAAAAATACAAAAAACTGAAGCTGGAGTGACCAGACAGAGTAAAGATAATAAGCCAGCCTACACTCAGACTTCAGCCAGACATCGAGGTAAAACAGCCAGGGAAAGAACAGACTTGGTACCAGAAGCACAGCTAGAATTCTGGACCCTAGAAAAGGGGAAATTGCACATTTTTGAAGACTTCAAAGGGTAACTTCAAGACAGAAGCAAGAAGGTTGTTACAGGTTGGAAACCTGTGTGGATTCCTTCTAAAAGCCATTAGGGCTCATGAAAGACAGCTTCCACTGATGGCTAGGCTTAGGTGGACCTGCATGAAGGCAGAATCCCAGAGGGCTGGAATCCCCTCTGTGTTTTCTTCTCAAAAACAAATATTCCCATAAATTGCCACTTAAATCCTAATAATTTGTTTGTTGAATAGGGACAGATCCTATATTGTCAATAGCATTACTTTCCCTTTTAAGGAATACTACCCTGATACCAGGAAAGAGCCCTATTTGTTTATGATAGTGTTTGAGAACTCCTAGAGGAAATGCTTTGCTTCTGGTTTGATTCCACCTAAAGCACTCTTGTCTACATAGGCCAACTGAACAAAGACTTTCTGGGTTGGAGCATGGCTCCTGGGTATTTGTTCAAGAAGAATCAGCTGTAATTCTACTGACATCAGCTAACCCTTTTTCTCCAGTAAGAACACAATCTCCAACTGTTATGGGTTGAGGGGAAGTTATGGTAGACAAAATAATGTCTCCCCAGTGTTGTCCGTGTATATCCAAATACATAATGCCTTATACCAAAGGAGAGTTAGAAAGCTGCAGATGGGATTAATTTTTTTCAGCTGATCATGGAACTGGAGGGGCTCTTACCCTGACTGATGGGTTTAGGAAGACGTTGATTTTTTTTGTTTTGTTTTGTTTTGCTTAGAGGAATAAAGAGACAGAAAGGGAAGCAAAAGCAGAGGAGATGAAAACCATGTAATGTGAGAAAGATGTAGTACCCTGTAGTAGTTGGCTTTGAAGGAGGACAGCCAAAGGCAAGAAAGTGGAACACACCTGGGAGCCAGGAAAACACAAGAAAGGCTCGCAGTACAGACTTGCATCTCCTTCAGCTTAACCTAGAGAGACTTCTGTCTTGCAGAACTGTATGCAAAAAAAAAAAAAAAAGGTTTTCTAAAAACCACCATATTTGTGACAGTTTACTCACCTTGTGTAGAAAATGAATACAGGAAGTCCAGGTTGAGAAGTTAAGAAGTTTGTAATTATTCAGAAATGATTATCTATGGTATACATTCTGATATACCAACTAACTTTCTCTCTTTCTTACTTCCTTTCTTTGAGACAAAGTAGGTCTTGCTGGTCTAGAACTCAGTATATCGACCAGGCTGGCCTCAAACTCACAGAACTCTGCTTCCTTTGCCTTTCAAGTGCTAGGGTTAAGGGTCTATGCCAACATACTCAGCCCACAGATTGGGTAAGGAATGGCAGTTTTCTCCTTCATCACTAATGAATCTACTATTATTTTCCAGTTCAGACTCACATGTCTGTGGAGAGTCACCAAGTTCTAGAAGTCATTGTCCTTGCTACTTCTTAAGTCACTCACTGCTTTGCATAGATTCAGAGAGCTCAAACACTTCAAAGCACAGAAAGAAGCCATCATTCCCAGCGCACGCAGAAAGGTAAATAATGAGCACCATTTTAATATCAAAACCAATATATTGCAAAGAACACTAGTTTCAAAACATGTCATCATTTCAATGTTCTAATTACACAGGGGGACAGAGAGGTTGGAGTAATCACAGAAAATCAGCTGTATTGGAACCCTGCCCTGTTTCTATATGTGTTTGTGTGCACACATGTGTGTATGTGTGTACACCTGTATGTGTGTGTGCATGAATGTGTGTGTGAGTGTCCATTCATGTGTATGCATGCATGAGTGTGTATGTGTGTGTATGCATGTATATAGATGCATGTGAATGCATGCATGTATGTGTGTGTGCACACATGTGTATGTGTTTCCTACATACTAGGTAAAATTAACTGAGAAATGTTTTTTCTTAGTGAGCATTTATCCATTCTATCAAACAAAAATTTTGTGGCATTATATCAAACTTTTTCTACCAAGGAAACACAAGACAAAAGAGTTATAAACACATTTCTAAGGAAATTGGGGAAACCATAGAAGAAAATTGAGAGAACAGGACACTGCAGTGCCATATAGGCTCCATAAGGCCCCTTTGTATTTCGGGGGCATCTGAGGAAGCCACATGTGCATGTTGCAATCTAATTGCATCATCATTTCTCTGAAATGAAGGAAGAGTTTTGCTCTGCATAAATTGTGGTCACAGAGGCTAAGTTCATTTCTGATACATTCATATCCAGGAGAATTGCATGTAATTTTGAATCTTTGTTGGCTATGCATGCGTACAAACCCTGAAAATAAAATTAGGCATTCATTAAGATCTCCAGGTACACATCCTTCAAATGCACAAGACCTCAAGAGTGTAAATTTGGGAACTGAAGAACAGAGCTTCCCCTAAGATGATTCCCCAAGGTGTCTGGGTCAACAGAGCAGGGTGTCCTCCCCAGTGTGACAGGGAGCCAGTAGTGAGTGTCTGAGTAGAGTATCATAAATACAAGACCACTTCAATCACTTCATACACTGACAACAACTGCTTTGGCACCTAGTTATGGAGTTCACAAAGGCTTAATTTAACAGTGTGAACACAGCAGGCTGTGTGTATCTGTGTGTGTGCTTAATGACATCCATACAAGCTACTATTTTATAGTAGCTTCCAGCAGAGAGAGGAAAAACCAAGATTCAACTATAGAAGCTGTCTATATTTCATATTTCTGTTAGTTTTCTGTCTGCCAGTCTGACAGATTGGCTCAATTGGAAAAATAACATCTATGATTGCTGAAATAGTTCCTGGCTACATTTGGCACCCTTAATCACTGAACAACACAGAAATCCCTGTCTTCAAATCCAAGGCAAAAGAGGCCAGCCTTTGTATATCACCAAGACTTATCTGTTTGTCTTTATTTCAAGGTCCAAATTTTAATTCTAATGTTGTTACTCAAATGAATAGCATAGCAGTCCACAACATTTCACAAGAACAATGAAAACTCTATGTAAACGCTTGGGTTAATTGGACAACTGTAAACGATGAATCTGTCTCCTGTTTTCTGTTTTGTTTTGTTTTTCTAGGTCAAGAAGGAACTTCTATTCACTTAAACTTTATTTTAATAGTAATGGAATTCAAGTAAATTTTCTCTGTGTTGATAAGCAAACACATAAACAACAAAGAAAGGAAATTGTTGGTAACCATGTGTTTTCTGTGACTATTTGACCTATTTAAGAGGAAAAAAATCCTAAATGTGGTTAAAATTATTTTTATGTACTGAATCTGAAATTAGAGGTGCCACGTTTGAATCTTGGTCCAATTCTTAGTAGCTGGATGAGAGTTCACTGCTCACCCACCCCTCTGAGTCACTAGATCTCACATTATTGAAAGCTTAAATAGGACATTATGTGAAAAAGCTGCTGGCCAATGACAGAGTTTTATTGAAATAAAATATTATATTAGAAAATAAGAAAGGACTGTGATCACATACAGTTTTTATTCAAAACAAACTTAACACTAACTAAAGAGACAGTTGGTAAAAGAGAAAACCAGGCTAAGAGTCCAACTTTCAACCGTCTTCAAGGATTATTGGCATATTCGTAGAATGAAAAAAAAGAGTGATATATTTGGTCCGATGTTTAATTAGGGCCTGAAAACTAAGCAAAACTGTGAATGAAAGTTTTCTTTGTATACAAGAATTATTGGAAATGTTTTTTAAAAATCCTTTTTTTTTCTTAACACATCAACATTACATTCCCAATGCTACATTTATAAACTACCTGTAGGGATAGGTGTTTTCTCCTTAACCCTTTGTCAGCCATAATAGAAGTACATGTTATCAGGAGAGCGGAATGAGCAGAGTATAGGTTGGGGTAGTGGAGTGTTAGGGGACTAGGAACACTTAGGTTGAGGCTCTTAATGGGGTATAAAAATCAAGGATCATTCAGGGATTCATACAGAAGAGGGACCAGAAACTGTAAGACCTAGTGGTAGTACACGAAGACAAGGAAAAAGTGTCTATTGAATACAGCAGGGCAGCTAGACATTTGAACACAGTGATTGTGACAGCACACACAAGGACTGTGTAAGCCTAAGTCAAACCCTGGCACAGAACAGGGAGTTGGGCCCAAAATCCAAGCCCTAGAATGGAGCTATTTGGAGTTGTTAGCTGCTGGAAGATGGGGAGTCAGTTTTCTTTTACAGTTAGCCTTTGGTAAGTCGATCAGGCTCCAGTGAGAGGTTACACATCCAAGACCAAGAGTATTTGTGCAGCATATATTGGTCTTGATGAGGGAAAAGGACACTAAATTGTGTGGATGGGGAGTAAAGTGGATTAGGAAGAACTAGAAAAGGAGAATTAATATGATCGAAACAGCCTGTACAAAATTCTCAAGGAAGGAATTTTTTTAAAGAATGAAGGAAGCACGGCCTTTAAAATCAAACATGTAACATCAATCCCCAGGACTGTGGAGTCTCTGTATTTCAATGAGATATTTTAACAAAACTGCCTCAAAAATAAGAAAGAAAATCCACAATAAGTGGTTGATACCATATCATCAACTGATATGGAGCGTTCTGAAATATTTGAATGCCTGAATACCCACTATGACATAAGAGAAGACATGAAACTTACAAATGAAATATTTATTTATCCTTGACTTAGGATAAATACAGTTTTGCATTAGAAATAGGGTGGGTTTTTCTTCTCTTTCTTTTTTTAATTATTACAATGTTTATTTATTACATCAAGTTACATCTCCATCATAGTGCCCTCTTTCCACCCCTCCCAATTCCACTGCCCCCCCCTCCTCCCTCTCCCACCCATCTCACTCCTCTAATGTGGAGTGTCCATACATATCAGCCCCTCTCAGTTCAACAGTCATATGAGGGCTAAGAGCTTCCTCTTGCACTGGGGGCCTACATGGTAGCACCCCTAGGGAAAATTGACCCCTTGATAGGTAACAAATTCAATGTTCCTGATCTTTTTTGGTGTGTTGGTTGTAGGATAGTTATCCTGCACTATATGGCTAAAATCCAATTATAAATGAGTAGATATCATGTGAACCTTTCTGAGTCTTGGTTAGCTCACTCAGGATGAGCTTCTCTAGTTCCATCCATTTGGCTGCAAATTGCATGATTTCCTTGTTTCTGGTAGCTGAGGAGTAAGTATTCCATTGTGTAAATGTACCACAATTTTTTTTTTATCCATTTATCAGTTGAGGGACATCTGGGTTGTTTCCAGTTTCTAGCTATTACAAATAAGGCTTCTATGAACAGGGATGAGGAAATGTCCTTGTGGTTTGGTGAGGAATCATTTGGGTGGATACCCAGAAGTGGTATGGCTGGGTCTTGAGGTAGGACTATTCCAAGTTTTCTAAGATATCGCCAGACTGATTTCCATAGTGGTTGTACAAGTTTGCACTCCCACCAGCAATGAAGGAGTGTTCCCCCTTCTCTACAACCTCGCCAGCATGTGCTGTCATTTGAGTTTTTGATCTTAACCATTCCAACAGGTGTGAGATGGATTCTCAGAGTCATCTTGAGTTGCATTTCTCTGATGATTAAGGATGCTGAGCATTTCTTCAAATGTCTTACTGCCATTAGAGAGTCCTCCTTTGTGAATTCTCAGTTTAGCTCTGTTTCCTACTTTTTGTTTGGATTATTTGGTTTCTTAGTGTTTAATTTCTTGGGTTCTCTATAAATTTTGGATATTACCCCTCTGTTTGATGTGGGGTTGGTAAAGATCTTTTCCCAATCTGTAGGTTACCGTTTTGTTTTAGTGACAGTGTCCTTTGCTGTACAGAAGCTTTTCAATTTCATGAGATCCCATTTATTGATTGTTGGTCTTAGAGCCTGAGCTGTTGATGTTCTGTTCAGGAAGTTGTCTCCTGTGCCAATGAGTTCGAGGCTTTTCCCCACTTTCTCTTCTGTTAGATTTAGTGTGTTGGGCTTTATGTTAAGGTCTTTGATCTACTTGGACTTAAGTTTTGTGCAAGGTTGTACATTAGTTAAAGCTGGAAAGTAAACATGCTAACCTCATTCTCACCTTCCATATCCCACCAGTCTTCAAACTCCATCAATATGATTTCCAGTATCCTCCCTGGGAGCCACTGACCCCATTCTTCAGTACCCACCTCTGAACTCCATCATTATTACTGTCATCCATAGTTTCCTTGTCTTCACTTCTGTTCTTCAGTCTCCTATTTCTTCTCCTCCTTCTTGTTTTTAGGTTATATTTATATGTTTATATACACTTGTATACATAATAATAAATATGTAACAATATATTAATTAATTATATGTAACAATAATAATTAAATAATAAGTGGCTATGAGCTTGAAGGGGGCATGGGAGGAATTGAATGGAGTAGAGGGAGAGGGGGAAATGATGCAATTCAAATTTTTTTCGATTTATACTTTTTTATTATAATTTTTACGTTTCCTTTAATTGAAAATAGATTCTTTTCTCATACAACATATCCAGATTATAATTTTCCTTCCCTCTTCTCCTCCCAGTTCCTCCCTACCTCTTCTCTCATCTAGATTCACTGCCTTTCTTTTACTCATTAGAAAAAGACAGGCTTATAAGAGATCACAACAAAATATAACATACAACAAAAACCATCAGAAGGCAAACCAACAGAAGGGAAAAGGCCCCAAGAAAAGGCACAAGAATCAGAGTCACACTCAAGAGTCCCATAAAAACATACTAAACTGAAAGATCTAGCAGTAATATATACTGAAAAGACTTGGTGCAGACCCACACACACTGCTTCAGTTTCTGTGAGTTCATATGAGCTTTGCTCAAGTGATCTAGAGAGCCTTGTTCTCCTGGGATACTCTGTGCTCTCTGGCTCTAATACTTTTTCTGCCTCCTCTTCTGAAGGATCTCTTGAGCTCTGAGGGGAAGGATTTGATGGAGACACCACATGTTGACCTGTGTGTTCCAAGGTGACTCTCTCTCTTCTCTTTCTTTCTGTCTCTCTCTTCTCTCTCTCTCTCTTTCTCTCTCTCTCTCTTGCTTTCTCTCTCTCTATCTCCTTTCTCTCTCTGTCTCTCTCTTGCTTTCTCTCTCTCTCTCTCTCTGAGTGTGTGTGTGTGTGTGTGTGTGTGTGTGTGTGTGTAATGAATGTCTGGCTGTGGGTCTACTACACTAGGAAGATTTTCTAATGATGCCTGAATAAGACACTGATCCATGAGTACAGCAAACCACCATAAGAAGGAGTCATTTCACCACTAATTTTTGTACTAATAGTATTTAGTTTTACCACAGGTTCCTGGGTTATCTGGTCTCTGGTTTTTGATCACCCACGCAGGGTCAAGTACAGGTTCCCTCACTGGTGTGGGCCTTAAGTGAGATCGGACATTGATTCTTCTTCAGTCCACCAACCATACTGCTGATACCTAGTGTTAAATGACTTAAAACCGTGAAATGGCCCATGGGTGTCAGAGACAGGAATCTTCCAACCCTGTCTTAGTAACCAAAACAAAACAAACAACAACAAAAATGTAAGTCCCTTCCTATAACACAATGCTTGCTTTACTAACACACACACCCACTCCCGACAAACTTTCTGTGTCACAGCCAGTCATTCCCTCCTCCCCCTTCAGCACCTAAGAACACTTTTTTCAGGGAGGCATTTCAGTAAGATTGACTCCTACTTCAACAGCCACCAGATGCTGAAGTAAGTGTGAGGCCAGTGTGAACTGGCAGAGGAAATAATCAAGCTTAGCCTCGGGATTCATCTCTTCTCTTTTGGGAGTTAAAAAAAAAAGGGCTGGAGCATGGAAAGATTACATCTGGAAATTCTTATATTCCGAGGGGGATATTTGTACATGGCATCTTATTTCCAAGGTTCTGTTTTCTAAACTCTCCTCTCAAAGGACTTATTGCCCAAACTACTAGAAGTACCAGTGTGGTACTCCACCTCCGGCTGCCAGCCCTAAGTAGGTTGTCTCAGGCAGAAGAAAAAAACAAGCCTTTATCTCAGCCCCTGCCTGCCAGAAGCCAGTGATACAAGAAACCAATCCCACTTAAGGATGTCAGCTCAAGCCCGTACCAACCCCATACAGCCCAAGATTCTTGTGCTACTAGCTGAGGCTCTCTCTCAACAGGCCTGGTTCATAGTTCTATCCCTCCCTCTGCCTCATCTGGTCCATCACATCCCTTCCACAGGTTCATCTTAATGATCTTCTCTGATAAATATTTTACCTCTTAATCTCATAGAAATAATCTGCAGAGAAATCAAACCCAAAATATAGTGTTCTAGTTGTTTGCTGTTAAAAACGGTCTGGCACCTAGGCCTTAAGTTCCTTGAGAAAGGAGATGGATCTTAACAGCTCTGTAAATTGCTGATACTTGCATGGAATGCAGACCATGAACTTTAACAGGATGTTTCCATTCAATACAGGAAAACTTTGTATTTTATGCAAGGGGATCTCACATGCAAGGCTTCTCATTGTAAAAGATAATTTACTTTTTTTCTCTTCCTCTGATCCCCCCCCAAAAAAAACATTCATAACCCATAAACCCAGGTTCAGTCCTCTCCATGGAGGTGGAGTTGCTTGCCTGGTGTCTGGGCAGCCACATGACACAAGGATGGTTACTCATTTCATTTACATATTTGGAGAGAGGAGTTAGAAGGAAGATCCTGTCTTCTCTGGAACCTTCTGCTTCCCCAGTGGGCTTACTTGTACATCCCAGCATCTGGTGAGTTTGGTAGAAAGAGCCAAGCCAGCTTAACAATTTTTTTTCTTCCACTGGTGACATGGAAGATGATTTGCTGACAACATTCTCCTGTCTGTTCCCACACGTGGCAAGCTTAACCAGTGTGCTAGATTTCTTTCTAGTGTTGTGATGAAATACTATAAAAAGAATAACTTGGGAAGGAAATAGTTTATTATGGTTTACAGCTTATAATCCATCATGAAGAGAAGCTGGAGCAGGAACTCAATGGGGGAACAGAAGCAGAGAAAATAGAGGACACCTACTTATTGAGTTGTTTTCCATGGCTCACTAAACATGATTTATTATGCAATCCAGTACACTTTCACAGAGGTGGCACTACCCACAGTGGGCTGGGCCCTCCACATCATTCATCAGTTAAGAAAATGCCCCACAGGTTTGCGTATGGCTTCCTTACAGGCCAGTCTAATGGATATATCTTCTCTACTGAGCTTCCTTCTTCCCAGTGAGCCTAGCTTGTGTCAAGTTGACAAAAAGCTAACTAGCACACAGGGGCAGGCACTTAGGAAACAGGTATGTCACTGATCAGTACCATTAGAGACTAAACAGATAGGTAAGCCTGCCTATGTCAGGATCAACTAAGTCAATTCATCTCCAAAACCTGCCTGTATTCCTCATCCACTGCTTAGAAGCAGTCATTCACTGCTAACCAGGCTTAACAACTGAAAACACACATTTAGCATCATCTCACCATGTTTGTCAATAGGATTCTCCGTGGCTTAGCTCCTTCCGTTCTATAATGTTTTTAAATATAAGATTTCCATGAACCTGTGAGCCCAAGGAAAGTTTTCATCTGAAGACTCAACTAGAGAAAAACCCTCCAAGCTCCTGTAGGTACTGACAGGGTGCCTTTCTTGGAAGACTCTGGACAGAAGGTCACAGCTCTTTCACTGGATTGTTGATAGCTGCTTCCCTCAATTTATTGCTACTTGGATGTCTCTCCACTACAGCTCCTTCAACGTGACCAGAGAGAGAGTAAGTGAAGAGTCTGTTGGAAAACTGCAGTTGGAGTCTCGTGTGACATAATCACAGAAATGATATCCCAGCACAGCTGTCACAATCTATTAACTAGAATCAAAAGGTCTTTCCCACACTCTGGAGGAGGGAATTACACAGGAATCACCATGAGGTTCATATCACTGAGAGTCATGCCAAAAGCTGCATTTTCACCCTGCCATGGTATGAATCTAGACTCTTCTCCACAGGCACATGTTTTCAAGGCTCTATCTACAGCTTGTGGCAGTCATTTTGGAAGTCGTGATGCCTTTAGGAGGTAGAAAATAACAGTTAAAATAACTGAGGGTGGGTGTTTGAAGGTATAACCACCCACACACTGCACCCTGTCCAGGCAATGTAAACAGGAGTCCATCAAATACTCTTACCACTATAGACAGGTTTGCCGTACTTGCTCAGTCACATTGAACTGCGGCCCCTCAAAACTGTGAGCCAAACTAAGTTTGTAAACTTATTTCCCTGAGATATTTGTCACAGCAAAGAGAGAAGTAATTAATACAATCCCCAGCCAATTACTCCCTGAGACCTTCCTTTCTTATTTCCAATATGAAGAAGAAAAGTGTACTGTTATTGAGCTCCCTCAAACAGCTGAGTTTCAATCCTGAGATTATTCAGTGCATAGCTTGGCAACCTGTCAACAGTATCAAAACCCTGTTTGATCCTTGAGTGGCTTCTCTGTGCACTGACTCAGTGTGAGGCAGTATCTTGCTGAGGCCATTAACCTTACGCAGCAGCCAGTCTTCAGTTCACCTTTCCTTGGGGAAACTTGAGAGGATTCACCCCATGTCCTCGTCCAGGCCAATGATCTCACATAACCACATTGCTAAGGCCAAATGTATTCTTGTCATGCCAGCTCTCAGGAGACAGACATACTGAAGACTCATGTGACGCTGGGCAAACGGCACTGGAGACTATGTGGCGCCCAAGTCCAAACTGTGTCTTGGTCACGGAGGAGCACTAAGAAGTGTGCCGTGTACTTATCACCATGCAGGTCCTGTCCATACTGAAGAACATCCAGAGGATATTGTGGTGGAATTACACAACTCCTCCTGTGCTCAGGAAGCAGTACTGTGCGTAATATAGTGACATTTACACCCTGCAAATAGGTTCCAGAGCTAATTTGGAAGCAGCAAAGTCCCACTCAAAACATTTATCTTACCCTCTAAGACAAGGAAAATAATAATAGGCTCCTATAAAATAAGAGCTAATTGTGGGTACATTGACATGTCACCAGGACTGGTACAGTCATATGTATATATCATGTTTTATACAAATATGTTTGGCTGTTTGATTGCTAAGTTTGTATCTGCTGTTACTTTACTGTTTTCATGTGGTCATTAACAACTTTATAAATTTTGGGTTTTTACCTATGTTAAAAATTCTGTGGTAGTTCCATAAGAATTATAGTTCAAAAAGAAAATAATCTATAGAGCACAAATATTTTTTAATTTATTTATTTATTACTTCAGGTTACAACTTCATCAAAGTGCCCTCTTTCCACCCCTCCCAGTCCTGCCCTCCCACCCTCTTCCCCCTCTCCCATCCATCCCACTCCTCTGGAGTGGAGTGTCCCTACATTAACAGTCCCCTGCCCCAGTTCAGCAGTCATATGAGGGCCAAGAGCCTCCTCATACAAATGTTTTAAGTGAGACTACATGACAAAAGTTCTAAAATAAGAGCTCAGCCAGTATCTAAAATGAAGAACTACATTCTGTGTGCCTTGTGTTGTGTTGGAGTGGCTCTATGTGCCTTGAGTTGTGTTGGAGTGGAAGGCATAAAGTGTGTGGACTCAAGAGAAACACCATGCAGCTTAGTTAGACCATTGCTTACTCAATGATTATGTGCATTCTAAAGCATGAATCCTTTCTCTGGCAAATAATGCTACCGTGAAATGTCTAGAAGAACTACCTCCAGCAATCTATTCAGTAAGGAGATAAACTATCTTCCTGTCTTCCAGAGTGGAGTTGACCAATGGCTGCTTCTGAGATTGTGGAAGTGTTTTTCTCTGTGCTGCCCAATGATGGACTCACTAGTGACAAGGAGCTAGTCTTGCAAAGTGTTAAAGAGCCTGAGGAGCTGACTTCTTTTTTGAATATAATCTAAATGTGCTCATGCTAGTGTATCTGCCAACACAACCAGAGACTTGCCACTCAAGGTGTGGTCTGAGAAATAGCAGCTTCTGCATTGCCTGCAGTTTGAGAATGCAGAATCATGTATATAAGCATCATTTAACAAGACTCCCAGGAGATTTACAGACATATCAGAATCTGTGGGGTTGCTGCCTCAAAATAATTCATTATAAAACTTACTAGTGAGTCCAAGAAATAAAATTGCAATGCTGGTGTGTGTGTGTGTGTGTGTGTGTGTGTGTGTGTGTGTGTGTGTGTGTATTTGTATTCATTAGAGAAACTAGAGATTACAGTATTATTTCAGTAATCTTCCAGGAGAGATACCAAGGCTGGGGGAAGATCCTAGAATTAAACATTCTTCAACCCTCCTAAATTCAACTCACTTGACTGAGATCTTTTTTCCCATGGGAGCTGGCTTTGCCCTTAAACTCTGTAAGCATTAAGCAGATGATATATTACAACCCCAGAAAGGGATCTCCATGCTACACTAAATAGTTTTGCTAGAATCCTTGTTGATTTTGAACTGGTTTGATCATTATTTCCAGTTAGAAATAAAAATTTTAAAGAGTATCTCCTCAGAAAGAATATATAAAATCTACATTAGGCTAATAGAGACAAGAGTAGCTATTTGAGTACAAAATACATTAAGGAAAGGATGAGACAGGACATATCTCTGGGCACTTACAGTGAGAGAAAACACGAACAAGAGATATGACAGAAGAGAGGAAAGCTGGTACCCACACAGGATTCTGAATTGAGACAGCAGTCTGACAACAAATCCTATCCTATGGAGTGTTATTTGTTGTTTAGGCAGAATTTAGATTCTAGAAATATGTGGCACATGAATTACAAAGATCTGGCTGCCTCTAACTGATACCCATGCTGATTTGTCTTCTACATGATCACCTCTACTATAGCCTAAATGATCTATGACTGGAACACTGACGTATCCCTTTGGCTGTGGACATTTTTGTGTCTGCTTGCTTTCAAACTGGCATACATGCTCCCCCTCTTTCCAAAATTAGCAATAAAATTTTATATGTGTGTTTACCTTCCACTTAACTCTTAAAACAAAGAGGGGGATCCACAGGATACTACTTCCTCTCCAATGTGGTAAAAAAAAAAAAAGTCTAACCATTAACCTAGGAATAGTGAGATGTTTGGAGAACTAATCATAGACTGATCAAACACAAACTGGGACACAGATGGTGGCTGGCTGAAGTTCTAGGAAAAAGACTGCTATTCTGTTTATTTGGATTTGAAATTTAAAGCATGGAGTTGGGACAGATATTTTGAAACCACAAAGAGATGACCTGAATAGAATGGATCTAGCAGAACTTAAGTTTATTGACTGAAAAGGCACGTCCAGGAAGTCTATACGCCCTCTAAACATCCATCGCAAACCCCACCTGAGGCCAACCCTAGACCTAGCTCATTCCAGAAGGCAAGAAATAGCTCCTTCTGCTCAGGAAAGCAGATCTTCACTTGTGTCTCTTAGAACCAATTGAGTCTTAGCAAATAAATCTATTGTCACGTGAATATCCTAAGAGAAAAGGGGAGATGTTGGCTTAAGTACTGGCAAATAAAGAAATGATACAAGTTCAGAGTACAAAGTGATGTAAAATTAGGTATAAATATTCCTCTGAAGTTCATACTTCCTTCTTTCTTCTTTCTCTGCTATATGCAAGTTTCTGTAAATGAACAGACAGCTCAGAAATAAACATAACTGTGAGCTCTGTAGTAAATAAAAATTTGACTCATCTATGGCTATGATAACATTAACCATTACTTAGATTAAAAAGTCAAAAAATGTCTAAATGTAGAATTTAAAAATTCATGTATTTTACAGATAAACTAAGACTAGGTTCTATTAAGAGAAAAAAACAACTGAAACTATAGTATGCCTTCTTAAATACCTTGCCCTATTATTAAAATCTGATGTCTATACAGAAAGATGTGAGAACAGAATAAATGAAGGGGAAAAATTAAGTAGGATTCTCTAAGATACCTGGAAACGGAATGTAATAGTAATGACTATAATCATTGTAGATACATGTGTCTGTGTCTTCACTGTGATAATGTTGGGAACCAAGGCTGCATCGCATAAGATGTTGGGTGTGCACAACACATAAGCATCAGGAATAAATCAATGCTAAGGTTACTGACAGTGCATAATGTAATACAAGGCATAGAGTGGCATCTGTCCCAAGCCACATGAGACACTTGTCACCCAAAAGGAAATGCCAATAACAGGTCCCAAATTACAAGTGTCTACAACACCAGAAACTTCCACCATGTCACTGCTTTTTGGAGACTGCAAAAATCTATCTGTATATGGATTCTTTTTAGCTCAGATTCTTTTTTTTTTTTTTTAGAGGAAGATAAGTGTTTTGCATCAAATCAGGAATGAGAGTTGCAGCCAGTAAAGATGGGAGGCAAAAAAAAAAAAAAAGATAGCTTATCCATTACTTATCCATTACTGCTGGCAAAGCCAATTAGTCGTATCTTTGTTTCATGGCAGCTATATAAAGAATTGGGGACCTGAGAGCGTGGGCATTTGATACGGATGTGCAAACTAATTCTTTCTGTTGGCTCATATAAACAACATTTCATGGAATATCCGGTAGATGTTTTTTGGCTTTGCTTCCCCGAACCATGTAAGGCAATGCAATTTAATACATGCAGTGATTTTCTGTCTTGCATCCAAAAAAAAAAAAAAAGTGCTTACTCAAACAGAAAATTTAAGATGAGCTGAAGTGCCAATCCCGGTCTACTGTATTGTTCAGTCCGGAACTTAAATCAAGCAAATCAAGCTCACATTTGTCTTGTGTCCTTGATAGCTTTGACTATCTGAATTTTATGTTAGAGACAAGCAATATGAAAATTCAACTCCAACATGATTTTTTATCTGTAACTATTCATTCCATTGTATTTAACCTTTTAGAATATATTTATCAATCTTTTGCTTCTCCTAGATGGTGAGTTCCCAAAGAGCCAGGGTTTTACCTGTATTAATTTTGGCACCAATACATACATACATTGAGAACAACTTTTCATGAAGAAAAGTTCATATTGGATTCTACACAGAAGTGTGTGAACTATTTTTGTTAATTTTTATTGAGGAGGGCCTACAGGTAAGGTTGAGTATAATTCTGACCAGTGCTCAGACATTTTTTGGAAAGTCTCTAAAGTCATAGAACCAGAGTAATTACGCTCCCAGACTGTTCACTATAAATCACATAAATGCTAACTCTGATGAGTCTTTCCTTCTTACTAACCACCCTATACAATAGTGCTACACCATGCGAAGATCACAAATAGCTTAAGACACTTGGTGTTTTCAAGGCATACAGTCTGATACTGAGCCATCATCATGTGGGAGCAGACAGAGGCCATGTGTTGATGACCATGAGATAATGCACAGAAAGGTATCAAGACTATAAAGGAGGCAGATAGGTGGTTCATGTCACATCACTAAAAGCTTGGCTTTCTTGCTTTTGTTACATAGTTATGGCAATGAGATCAACTACATAAACCTATTCAGTCTGAAGGTAGCTGTTGGAATGAATTAGATGAGTTCTTAAATCAGGGTATTAGCTGGCCCAGTGGGGTTGGCAAGAATGAAACAATTGGGCCAACAAACCTCCACTGGTTTCCTGGGGGAACAGTGACATAGACGAGAAAATATGAGCATTTTCTATGACAACTGGACAGGCTTTGCAAGGCAGCTGTTAGCCTGAATGGGCAAATAGCTAATAGCAACTAATTCTCATTTGGACACAAAAAATAATTTAATGTTTCTATAAATGTTACAGCAATTTTATTAATTATAAAGGATTTTGTGATATATAAAATGGGGAAATAATTCTTCCAAACAAGCTCAGGGGAGGGCATGATTTAGCATAAGTTGAAACTGATTTTAATTATTTTCTTCAAAGAATCTATGTTGAGCTAAAGAATAAGCAAGTAGAATGTTACACCAATGAGGTGAAATCCACAAGGACTGCATTATTAAAACACTTTAGAAATTCTGATCAGTTTTCCCAAGAGCTCTTTAAATGATACGGGAGTTGGAGTGGGGTGCTTGCACTAGCTTTCAGAGCAGGGAGATAGTTAAAACTGGCTTTCAAAAGCCAATAGTAGGAAATACTTCCTCAAAGATAATTTAGGAAGAAAAAAAACAATCTTTCTTCTGCTGTCATTCCTAGTTCTTCAAATATTTTTCCTGACAAAATCTCCTGTAAAAAGGAAGCTGGTGACAATCTTGGAAACCATTGGTTATGATATTTGAAGACTGTTTCTTCTACAATCACACTTGAAGCCAGACATCCACAACCACCAGGGACACATAGAGTGCAACTGGAGAATGCTCTCCATATCCCACACAAATCCAACAGAGCAGGCACACAGAGCCAGTGGCGTGAACATGGCTGTGAGATGGTTCAGTGCCTTTATCTTCACAGCTGTAGATTCTTCTAGCTCATGTAATACACTCAAAGAAAGTCTATTTATGTTCAGTGATTTATAATTCTTTTTTATCATTAAAACATCTTTTCAGGTTTGTAAGCCTTCTACAGATGGAGAAACTGTGCAGCAGAATATTGACTTCTAATGGCTGTCAACATCACACTCAGAATGTACAAATACCTGCAAAAGCAACATTTACATAATTTTTCATTAAAAGTTTCTCAACCTTTCAAATAGGGGGAAATACTCATGTTTCTAAATTTCTTAAAGTGACTCTCTGGCATGGGTACTTCAGTCATTTCCCTGTAAAATCAGTCCCTATGGAGGGGCTGTTTCTGCTTGACACTATCAAAATATTTAGGCATCAATATAGAACCAAGAAATCTTATATCTGCATGTTGCATAAATTTTCAAGTCAGTCAAAATATTTGAAACAGCAAATGTGTGTAAAATGTAAATAGGTGACAAAATACACAGTAAACACTGGAAATCCTGGAGTTGAAATTAGAAAATTACACGTTCTAACACAGGCTATATTTCAGATTAGGGGACCAGGGATAATCCTCATTCCTCAGGACCTATGATGGTTTGGGCGTGGCCTCCCTCACAAGCTAAGCACTTGGACTCTTGTGTAATGGTATCAGGATGTGGGAGCCTTACTGAAGGTGACTGGATCATTAGAAGCATTACTCTCAAGAGATTAACACTGGTCACAAGCAGGATGTTAGATCTCATAAGAATGAGTTGTTGTAGAATAATGCAAGGATATGTACTTGGACCCTTCTATTCCCTGTTTGCTTCTCTGCCAGGCAGAGACTCAAAAATGAGGTCTTCAGCAGAGGTCACATAGACGGAGGAGTTTCCTTAGACCTCTTGCCTCCCAAACTGTGAGTTAATTAAAACTTTTTTTTCCTTTATTTTTTATTTCTTCAAGTTACATCTCAATCGCAGTCCCCTCCCTATTCCCCCTCCAGTCCCACCCTCCCACCCTCAACCCCCCATCCTCTTCCCTTTTTTTTTTCTTTTAAGTTTAAGGTATATCTTATTTCCCTCTACAGTTTCCCCTTTCAGTCCAACAAATGGCTCTTTCTCTTATAATAACAAATACAATACAGTACAACAGAGGTAATTAGGCCACAGTTATGAGGTTTATATGGCTTACCATACATTCCCAATGACCAGTCCATATGTATTTGGTACTTTACTTTAACATTCTACTATCTAAACATCTCCATGAGTTTAAAGGTCTATATCTGACTTAACATTCATACTAACTTGCAACACAATTTTAAAAGTATCCTCTTAGATCTATAACACTCTCTTGACTCCTAAACAACTCAAATTTAAATTATGAGACTCTAGCTATCTGTTCTTCAACCTCCTCAGAGACCTGAGAGGGATAAATATATCTGATTTTATAGGAAGTACAGGGCCTGCAGCTTCCCAAACTAAGAAATGACATACCTGTGGCTGCCTGGACAGTTCCCATTTTCTCTCCATACATTACAGCATCGATCTTCAGTCATTTGGCCCCGTTTCTCTGACAGACATTGATTATAGAGCAGGGATTATGAAGGACTTACCTACCCTGTCTTGGCAGAGCTAGGCTGTCGACTTACCTGCTTCCAGGTTTTGTCCTTTTTGGACAGCATTCTGTCTACAGTTGGGGCAAGGGGCTTTTCCTACCAAGAGATAGGCTTGCGACTAATTCAGTCATCTCCCACTGGAGATTCTTCGATGCTCATCTTCTACTTGGAGGAGAATAGGAGGTGCTGTCAGGAGTTGATATGTCTTGATATAAAAAAATCTAAAGTTACGAAAACATCTTTGAATGCCATATCCTGCAGATCTCTTGAGGTTTTTGAAGAGGTCCTATCTATGTCTTATATTAGGGTAAGCAGATGTTGCTTGTCTCTTGCTGGTTTATTTCTGATTAGCTTAGAAAGTAACTATAATAGTCTGTCATAGTACCCAACTGAATGACCAGCTTGCATAACCATTAATTTGCATTTCTTAATTACCCTAAACAGTTTATGACAATTAGTAGTAAAAGGCCAAAACATCACATTTCATATTTTTTTCTTTACTAACCCTTCCATCCCATTTCTCTGGGGTGGGGTGTCCTTATATAACAGTCCCTCATGTCAGTTGAGAGGTCGTATGAGGGCCAAGAGCCTCCTCATTCATTGGGGGTCTACGAAGCCGTACCATCAGTGAAAAGTGTCTCGTTGCCCGGGAGAGAGAACTACTAAACAAACAAACCAATAAGCATACAATAGGTAAAAAGACTAAAAAATAGAAAAAATATAAGTAATATATAAAAAATAGATAAAGAATAAAAATTAAAAATAAGAAGTCTATGTCCAAGTTCCCTTTGGTGTGTTAGTTGTAGTATCGATACCTTCTACTATATAGCTAAAATCCTACTATAAGTGAATAGATGCCATATGTGTCCTTCTGAGTCTGAGCTTTTCTAGTTCCATCCATTTGGCTGCAAATTGCATAATTTCATTGTTCCTGATAGCTGAATAATGTTCCATTGTATAGATGTACCACAGTTTTTTGACCTATTCTTCGGTTGAGGGACATCTGGGTTGTTTCCAGTTTCTAGCTATTACAAATAAGGCTGCTATAAACATAGATGAGGAAACTTCCTTATGATTCCATGAAGAGGCATTTGGGTGTATACCCAGAAGTGGTATGGCTGGGTCCTGAGGCAGAGCTATACCAAGTTTTTTAAGATATCGCCAGACTGACCTCCATAGTGGTTGTCTAGTCTCAGGTATTTTGTTATAGCAACAGGAAATGGAGCAATATATATATTTCCATCAATGGTAAGAAGAAGAACAAAATATTTAGTTCCATCTTGAATGGCTCATTTCCTTCTTTTTGTTGTTACAGACATTTACCATGGTTTTCAAAGTAATGTGAACTTCCCCTAAATATTAGAAATCAAGTGACAAGAAAACGTTTACCACAAAAAGAATGTTAATAGGCTTGAGCTACCAGGACAAACACTAAAGAGTGAATGGATGAACAGTTAGTTTATTTTCTCATAGCATGGTCAGGTTCTAGTAAGACCTCTCCTCCTGGTTTAAGATGGCTGCTTCCTGGCGGCTGTGTTCTATCATAAGGGTGGGATAAGAGAAAGACATGTAGTAGAGTAAGAGAGAGGGAAAAGGGGAAAGAGAGGAGAATGGGGGACTTTCTTCCTCTTTTTAAAGACCACAAACCTGTGGTATTGGCTTCCCATCCTTACAACCTACTTAACCTAATTACTTCCTAAACATGCATTGGAAGACACAGTTTCTGCAAGGCTTAGGGCTTCAATGGGGGAATTTTAGAAAAACACTCTTCATCTTATAAGAAAAGTATGATTGTTCACTTCCATTCTCTGTCTTTAATCTGTTCACAAAAGCCATGCTTTCTTTGTTTGTTTATTTTTTCTCCCAACTACTTTACTCTTCTAACAGAATCTCCCATGTCCACTGCGGGACTCTTGTTCTTTCCAGCCTTCTGCCTCTTAAAGGCTTTAGTGCTGCGAGTCTAGATGACAGGGTGAGGAAGCTTCTCTCTGAGTGCAAGCTTCGCCCCACATAACCTGCTAAAAATTGGTCCATGTGTTTAAAAAAAACAAATCTTCAGTTTGGGGGAATGGATTGTGCCACTTTGTTTCACCCTGGGAAATGTAGGATGAATATGATTGGAATAAAGCTTTTTGATCTGCACACAGAATTAACTCCAGTTTTTAACACCCTTTGCAACCAAATAGTTCTTCAGTAGCATTTCTGCTGTTTGGTGTTCTGTAGTTCATCAAGGCAGTTTATAAATTATCTTGTTTGGTTGTTTGCCCTCTGTTTCATGTTCATTTTTCTAGTACCCTACTTGACTCTCATTGTTACTGTCAATTTAAAAATATCACATTTTACTAGGGGTGGGACATTGACACTCTGCATAGCGGGGTCAGAGTCGGTCTTCTTTTCTTCTCCCATGTGGGCCCCGGGATGGAGCCAGGTTAATGCCTTTACCAACTGAGTCATCTCCTCGCCCCTGTTCCTGTCATTCTTTTTCTGCCTCTAGAGGCAGAAGAAATAAATGTGTGTGTTCAATTCATCATCCTCCATGGGAACGTGTTTGTACTTAGTAATTGAGAATTCACTTCACCTACAGCCATTCTGTATTTAATAAATGTTACTGAATATTTCATAACTAACAAGCACTCTCCTAAATGCCTGGTAAGTACAGTATGCACTTACTCAATAATTTTAAGTCATATCATTGTTATGGGCCTGACATTGTAAAGGGGGGACCCCACCTACATGATTTAGGGTCTCTCAGGACACAAAATCAGACAGGCAAGAAGAGTTCTGAGACCTCCACTCTCCAAAGCTCAAGATAAAGGTAGTATTTATCTCCCTCGGTGTCCTGACGTAATGGTATTCTCACTCTCTTTCAACACCAGAATTCTGAGAAATGCCAAATGCTGTGGAGGCTGAAGGACCTGGAATGCCAGTATAGACAGTGAGGTGAGGAATGTTGACTGTTCCCTCTATCAGATTTCCTTCCCTGCCTAATGATAGAGTAATGTGTGCCTTTGGTTGTAACTGGAATCACAGACAAGCTGCTAACAACCACATTTGCAACCTCCTTTGGGATGGAATAAGAGTGGAGATTATCCATGAACAGCTTAGAAACTGTGTGTTTAAGAGAAAATGCTAGACCTCATTTTCCTCGATTCCAGGAGCTATAAATATGGATAAATCAACATAAAACTTTGATCATGCCCAAGTGAGCAGTGATGCAGTTGATAGAAGAAGAGAATGTATGAACACCTGGTCCTTGACCACCCGGAAGGTAGAGCTTCTTCACTAGGGTAGGCCCAACTAATGGATATGCAAAGAAACAAAAGCATCTTCCTTACGAAAGCCAAGCAAGCAACAACAACAAAAGCAATGTTTTCAAGTATGTAAATGCCAGTCTATCAAGACTCCTCATGCTGTATTTTTAAATAAAAATTCAGAAAGCAAATGCACAGAGTAGGGTTATTCTATTTTTGGACTAAGATATGGAGCAATGACAGAGTTCTACCATTACTTCTCACATGTGGTTATCTTAAGCACATGGGTGACAAAGTCTGACTCAATAGGGTGGGGAAGCACAAACCTTCCATAGAAAGGGTTTGTGCCAATGCCCGAATACAAAGACTAGATAGGAAAACTCAGGCCTCCTACAGAGAGGGCAAGCAATAGCTAGAAACAAGCACACAGTCTCTACCTTAACTAACTAAAGCAGACTTAAATATCGGACAAGTAATTTAAGTGACTGGACTTTATTTCTCTGTCTTCATCGTCTTTGTGTTAATTGATTCTTGTAACTGGGGGACTGTGTTGTATTTATTTGTGGCAGATGTTAGAGAAATCTTTCACAAAGTCTCCTACTTCCTAGTCTTACTACTTTACTTCTGTACTCTATAGAATGCACGAAAGCTTGCCATGGAAAATAATCTCATTTTAGATAAAAATTTATCTTTGGCACCAATAGTGGAACTCCTATTATACCCTTCATCATACTTTAAGTCCATTGCATAATGGGGGTTAAATACAAGAACTTAAAAAATAATTCCCACCTACTAACAATGTCTTCATTTTGAGAAATGTACAATACAGATTTTACTCTATTTTTATATCTAACAAAGGTGAAAGAGGTTCTTGCTTTTTTTTTT
>CAJQZJ010013540.1:5232580-5252278 GCA_907164525.1 Lophiomys imhausi
ATAGATAGATAGATGATAGGTGGATAGATACAAGGATAGATATATAGATCTAGATTTAGTAAAAGGTACCTTGACTGCCTTAGTGTCAAGAATCATACATGCTGATTTCAACTTAACTGTAGTTTCCTGTTTCTGAAACTCTTTGGCCCTACTCAGAATTCTTTTCTACCTTCAATATATCCCCTTTCTTTGGTGAAGGTTCAGATTTTTTGGAGGCAGGGTTGTGTTGAATGAGTGTGTTTTTTGCTTTGGTCTCAAATATGGGATGTGGGGTGCTTTACACCACTAAAAAGCAGAGTCATGAAAGAGGCATATAAAGCATCCTGATGAAAGAGCAGGTGATGTTTTTCCAGCCAGAAAACTGTCACATGTGGGGAACATATTTACATCCTTTGCTGGACAGATTCCTTGGAGAGCTCATGATCTTGGTCGACAGGAAGTAACTCCTGTGGAGGGTGTGAAGTTGGCCAATTGGATAGCGTCCTTGTGCAGGTATAAAGAGGAGGCCCCAGAAATGCAAAGGAGTTTTTTGCTTTGCCCCTTCACTTTGAAGGATTCCAAACAATGCTTTGCCAAAGTTTTCTGCTGCTAAGACTTGCTGAAGATTGAGGCTTTGGTCAGGCTGAGCCCAGGTCAGCTCCATTTGGGGTCGTGAAAACAGCTGCTGCTTCTTCGGCTATTTTTGTTGGTGTTCCTGATTAGCTGTGTCCCCATTTCTGCTGTTTGCTGTGCTGCTGCTGCTGCTGCTGATTGCATCTGTTCCTGTATATGCTGCTGATTTGGCTGGACTGCTGATGAGTTACCCCAAGGATCTGTGACTTAGGAAGTCTATATTCCTTCTTTTGTGCCTTGAGTCAGTAGGTTGGAAGGTGTTTAGAGTTATTAATAAATATTTCAAAAGTACACCTTCACCTTTCTCTTTCAGAGAGCTCACAATCAGTAAAACTTTTGATCAGAAACAATGAAATTATGCAATTTGCAGCCAAATGGATGGAACTGGAGAAGCTCATCCTGAGTGAGCTAACCCAGACTCAGAAGGATGTGCATGGCATCTATTCACTTATAGTCAGATTTTAGCCATATAGTACATGATATCTATACTACAACCAATGCACCAAAGGGAACATGGACATAGACTTTTTCTTTTTATCCCTGTCAATGAGACACTTTGCCCTAGTGGTGCTGCCTTGTAGGCCCCCAGTGTATGAGGAGGCTCTTGGCCCTCATCTGACTGCTGAACTGGGGCAGGGACCATTAGGTAGGGACACTCCACTCCAGAGGAGTGGGATGGAAGAGTTAGGGGGTAGAGGGTGGGAGGGCGGGGCTGTGAGGGGTGGAAAGAGGACATTATGATGGAGATGTAACCTGAAGCAATAAATAAATTAATTTAAAAAAAAAGAATTCCTTGGCAGACTAAAGCTTGGTTAGGACTAAACATCAGCTTACCATTGGCATACATCCAGGGAACTAGGTTGGGCCAAAGAAAAGCTAGGAGCACCTGAAGCTGAAGCCCCAAGGTGCCTTGTTGGGGGAAGTGTATCACTAGGGAGCAGGCTTTTAGGTCTCAGATGCTCTAGCCTAGGGTCAGTGGCACACAGTTATTTTCCTGCTGCCTGTAGATCAAGATGTAGAACTCTCTCATCTTTTCCTCCAGCACCATATCTGTCTGGCTACCACCATGCTTCTTGACAGGATGATAATGTGCTAAGCCTCTGTAAGCCAGTCACAATTACATGTTTTCCTTTATAAGAGTTACTGTGGTCATGGTGTCTCTTCACAGCAATAGAAACCCAACTATGACACCATCTTTTTCCTGAACATGTGAGGAGCTGCCCAACATGGCTGCCCATTTCCAGTTCGCATAAGCAGAGGGATCCTTTGGAAACAGATGCATGTCTCTGATAGAAACTCCATGGCATCATCAGTTCTCAGCTAGTCAGAAATTCAAATCATTCCTCCCACTGACCTACTAAGTTCTACATAAAACCTAACTTACACCCTATTATACTATTCCCTGCTTACTATGGTCCTTTATGGTTACCCTTTCCTGGATACATCTGTTTCCAGGGGTTTCATATATCACACCAGGCATTTTCAGACCTTAGAACCTTTGCATTTATTAGAAGGCATGGCTCACTTCTTTGCCTTCTTCAAGCCCCTCTCACATACCATCTTCTCTGAGGCTTACCTTGCCTTCCCTTTTTCAAATACTTAGCTCCTCTTGTGCCTTATTTCTATCCATAATTTCTACCTTCTTCTTCTAAAATACTACGTAATCTACAAGATCAGGGGCTCCCTAAAAGTAGAATAGTCTGCTTTGTTTTGTCTTGAATCTTGCTGGAACAAGGAGGTCATTCATTAAGTATTTATGGAAAAATGAAAGAGGTAAGTCTTTAAGGATGGACCAAACAGTCAAGATGTTTGCTTCAGATAAAAGCCAGTCACAAAAGTTCATGCTAGGGCCAATCAAGACTCATATCCTCCTCTGGGGGAATTTAAGAAAATTGAAAGCAACAATTGTTTGTTGAAAAAGACATTTAGCCGCATAATAATTGTAGCAGCAATTGGTAGAATTATAGGGGATTTTTTAAATTATCTTTGCCATGTCTTTAAAAGCTTATATAATAAGAATACTATTTATTTTCTATATATTCAAAGTATATGCTCAGTGAATGTTATTTTAAACATTTCTGAGCTAAAAAACAAAATGAGGTATTGCTTTTTTCTTGTGAAACGCTTGAAATTTATATGAGCCAAACTCTGGATTCAGCAAAGGTTCAAGAAGTTCAACATTTTTAACCTAGCGAAATGCAAAGTGTGTCCCTGTGTGATGTGCTTCTGGGGACAGCAACAGGGCGAATCAGTTGACTGGTGTATCAAAGTTTCAACTGGTAGTCACTAAGCCTTAGCATCTAAGATGGTGCTCAGTCGTCCTCATTACCAGCGTCACTTCCTACCAGAACTTTCAACACAGCTGCAGGTTCCTAAATTTTAACTGCTCAATATTTAACTGCTTTTTTCTTTGTCATAAAAATGATATTGACTATTTCAATAAAAATGAAAACAAAATGCCATATGGGTATTCACAATTCAAGATTGGTTCAAGAACATGAGAACAAAAAAAAAAAGAAATAAGATTTCTCAGGTTGTCAAAACTTTTTCTGCAAAGGATCAGACAGCCAACACCTCAGCATTTTGCCCATTATGGTCTCCAGCAAGACCACTCAGAATCACACAACCACAGCCAAGGCAACCATAGATAATATAAGGAAGCATGTATGGCTATATTACAATAAAATTTTACAAAAACAAGTAGTGGACCAGATCTGGCAACTGACACTAGTTTTTTCAGCTCCTGCTCCATATCCATAAAAATAACTTTTTTAGGGATTGGTACTCATCCTTGGATGTAAAAAGTCACCTATATATTTATTATTCAGAGGGATGTGTTAGCAGACATAAATATACTGTTTCAGAGTTTGTGAATTCTAGGTTGTACTTCAGACATTTCAGTTACTCTCACAAAGAAAGTACTAGTGACCTATGATAGCTGTTCTTGGTTTTCAACTTGTCAACATCTGGAATTATCTCTAATTCAGAAATGAAGGAGCCCAACTATGAAGGATTTTAATTTGAAGTAGAAAGATCTACTTCTAATCTGAATCTTTGATTGTGGGAAGACACACTTTTAATCCACATCTTTTAAGCTGGGAAAACCTACCTCTAATCTGGGTCACACCTTCTTCTGGAAGCCTGTATGAAGGACATGGAAGAAGGAAGCTCTTGTTCTTTGCCTGCTTGCTCTCACCTCACCGCAAGTCCATCCCTTCACTGGCATGAAAGCCTACTTCTTTGGGATTCTGGCATATACTGAAGACCATCTAAGACATCTGCCTCATGAACTGAATAACTACTAGATTCTTGAACCTTCCATTCATTGGCAGCTATTGCTGAATTAACTGGACCACAGCTTGTAAGCTATCCTAATAAATCCCCTTTCTATATATAGAAAGAGATTCATTCTATAGGTTCTTTTCCTCTGGGGAATGCTGACTAACATAAGAACATTAAGAATTAACAAGTAGGAAGTTGCTAAGAATTCTGTTGATCTGTTCCTGAAGCAAAAGGGGAGTGCACCTGCATAAATAAATAACCACTGCTTATGTGAAGGTTGCTTTTTGCCTTTGCAAATCATATATCCAAGGGCAAACAGATACACTATTCTAGTTTCATTTCTGTTACTCTGATAAAAGACTCTGATGAAAAACAACTTATTGGATAAAATATTATTTTTATCAGGTTATAACTCATTATGGAGAAGTGAAGGAGGCAAGAACTTAAGTAAGTTAGTTACATCACACCCACAGTAAAGAGCAGAGAGACAATAAATGCATTCATGTTGCTTGCTTGCTTGCTTGCTTGCTTGTAGTGCTCAGTTTCATCTCTCTACTTTTAAAGTACAGGTCCTTCTGCCTAGGGAATAGTGTTACCCACAGTGGATGGACTCTTCTTACATCAATTAACCTAAGTAAGACAATCTCCTGCAGGCATGCCCACATTAAGACAGTCTCCTGCAGGCATGCCCACATGTCAACCCAATGAAGACAATCCCTTATTAAGATTCTGTCTTCAGATGATTTTATATTGTGTCAAGTTGACAGTTAAAGACATATCTGGTTTCCTAATTTCCTCTGAATATTATCATTAAGACTTAGCTTTAAAGACAATGATCAGCCTTGCTACCATATAAATGAACAACTAAAGAACAATCAACATTTACACCTGAGACAGATGAGCTGGGACTTGAAGTTTTAGGAAATGCAGACTCTGTAGCTCATATTTGTATGTACTTCTCTACATTCCCTCTCAACAATAATCAACTAAGAGCATTTTTAATTAATAAAATGTTCGTTTATTAGACATAAAAGAGAGTTAAGTAGGAAAATTTAAAGGAGAAAGTAGGCAAAGCAGTATATAAAAAAAGGAAAGAAAAAAGACAAAAAGGGGAGATTAGGAAGGAATGTTGGTATAAATTTTATCTCAGTAAAGGATGTTTTTAATTAAAAGAGAAGAGAGGGTGTTGTGAGATGTGAAGTAAGGAAGCTGCAGTGGTTCCCACTGAAATTCAAGAAGAGACGTCATAGGCACAGAGTAGAAACCTGGGGAGTATGAAGAGGCTTGAAGCATCTCCTGTGGAAAAGTCAACAATGTTCCCAAAGAATGGACTCAAAGGACAGCTCAGGGGCCAGCTGGAGACAGGTGGCTCATATTTATAATTAACCCAAACAATTATGCATTCCTACTCTAATAAAATGTGCCAATTATAAACCAATTATCTATTCATTAAAGCAGTTGCTTGAGTGGCCCATAAATCAATTTCAATTTTGTGATTCAAAATTTATAAACTACAACCCTTTGGAAAGATTTTATATCTATGAATTTTCAATAATCCAGACTTGTTTTCTTCCTAATCATTCTGTCTTTGATATCTTCTTTATTTAATGTTTCTCATCTGTAGATACAGACAAATTCAGATTTTTGACACCTCAAAAATCATGCTATATTTTATACTTGATGATGAACTCAGAAGCTTTCTTCCCAAGTGCAAAATAGAATAATGATGTATCTGCAAATCTTTGGCATCTTAATGAACCATGTTATTTGTTTGTCTACATTTAACATGAACACTTCCAAGCCAAAGGAAGGCTAGAGACTTGACACTACTCAACATTACCTTTCTTACCCTACAGCACAGATCTTGTATTCATTCATGCTACTTCTTTGATGTAGATTTTTATTAATTCTCTTACACAAATGAAAAGCAACACTTCAGAGATGCTAACATTTGGACAAGACCACTGGCTCTCATGCTAGCAGTGTAGCTCAGACCTTAAGGTATGGTCTGTTTTCCTCTGACTTTTCAGCATACTTACACACAGATCTTTCTCTCTAAATGTATTTCTAATGGCTCTGAATTTTCACTAAGGCTAAAAGCTACTCATGCCACGTTGGTTGTGACTGACAACCTTCCACTCATCGATGTAGAGGAAATTTAAGAGTCTTACCTGTTGCTATGGAGATGGCTCAGTGGGTAAGAGTATATGCTGCACCAGCAAGAGGGTCTGAGTTCGAATCCCTGGACCCATATCAAAAGCCAGGCATGGCATGCATGCATGTAACTTCAGTGCTACAGGGTGGAGACAGGCACATCCTCCCAATAGCTTCCAGGAGAGGACTAGCCTCACCTAAACGGCAAGCTTCGAGTTCAGTGAGAGATCCCTGTCTCAGAGTAAAGAACAGAAAATAATACAGTAAGACATCAATGTTCTCTTTTAGCATCTGGGTGCTCATACTCGCAAACACACATTATGTTGGTGGATAAAGATGACCTGTGACACTAGACAGAATTGGGAAAGCAATGCAGCCCAGAATCACTTGAAGAACATCAAGGAGTGTAAAAAGGAAAAAAATCAACAAATGTGATGTGAAACTGACACACACACACACACACACACACACAAAATGTGTTGTTGAAAACTCAACTTAATATATCAATTTATCACTAAGGTTACAATAATGATACTTCTTTCCAGGTATCACAAGACTGTAACATACCCAGAGCATAGTGTGTTTGCCAAAAATGATGTATTGAACTGAGATGGCCAAAGAGTAAGCCAGGTTGAACATTTGTGAAACCAAAATAAACTTACTAGTTACCTGTTTGACCAGAGAATGGGAATTATTTTAACAGTTTAGTTCCTAAAACAAACAGACTTTCACCCAAGGGTAGGCAGGCTAGACTTAAAACTGGGGTCTGATTGCACTCAAAGAAAAGGAGAATGCTGGAGAGGAGACAAGAAGGAGGCTATATAGGAGATGTTAGAGACAGGAAGAAAAGGGAATTTCTAAGTGTGCTCAGTCCATGGGAGATTCAGCCACATTTGCTAGTCTTGGGCTTTCAGATCCACGAGATGACATATAAAGCAGGCACAGAGACAGGGAGAGAGTTGTCACAAATAGGGTGTGGAAACTGAGTCAAACCAATGCAGGGAAGATGGAGTTGTGAAGATTTAGAACAACTGACTGGCAGTTTGGACAACCAAGTAAAATTGGGACACCTCTTCTTTCTTTCCTTAAAGCAAAACAAATTCTATGTGAAATCAGAAAAGCAAATTCAGAAACCGGAGACTGGAGACCTAGGGTAGAACCAAATATAAGTGAAAAAAAATACTCTGAGACTGTGTGGGAAAATATTTTTATGATCTTAGAAAAAAAACAATGTTCTGATAGTGTCAAAACTGTAAAAAGACAAATCTCCATAAATAAAGTGACCAGTTCATTTAACTCTGTGACATTATAGCTGCTACAAAGCAAAATATCTCCACAAATCATCAAGAGATAAATGACAAAACTAAAAGGCTTTAAAATATAAGCTCTCCACAGTCCTCAGCCATTCTAGGAAAGGTCTGAATATTATTATTATTATTATCATTATTTCTGAAGATAGGTCTACTAGTGAAGACCCCAGATTTTGTCTCTAAAAATACGTGTACAGGGGCTAGAATTGATGTTAGCACCTTTAGTGTTGCCTTGGGTGAAGAGAACCATCTTGCCCCAGGGAGGCCCACATTCAAAGGCTGCCCAATGACCTCAGCCCAGTAGAAAACAACTATGGAGAACCAGGATGCTCTCACTGTCCCTGTGAGGTAAGCAAAGGTTGCCATTAGACCTGCAGCTCAGATCACTTTAAGGTCACTAGGAAGCAAATTCCCAGTCTTTTTTCCTTCTTTTCCTCCCATGGATGCTAACGCAAGAGCACTCTCTGATAAACAACTTCCTTCCAAGTCCTACTCAGATTGTATCCACTAGAGGGTCATTTCCAGGTCTTGCTTTCCTGTTTGAAAGCCTGCAATGATGTTGCTTGGGTTCCTCCGACCCACGAATGTTCTCCTGCTCTAGTGAGCTGCATGTATGTTTTCAAATGCATCCAATTCCAGCAGATTTCAGGATTGCTTGTCTTTGGTGGATACAAAGTAAAATTTCATTTTCTGAGAAAGAAAGTTATCCAAGTTCCAGTGCACTATGGAGCACAGATCACTTACAGGTAACCCATCCCTTTACTCCGGAAGCTTCTTACTGGGGTGGCTCAAACTTAGCGAGCTGTCAGCACCTCTGGAGGTCTGCTCTAGAGGACTCCCAAAATGCTTGGGTTAGGTTACTTGGTAACGAATACTCTAGTGCAGGAACAAGTCTCTATCAACAAGGATATACTCAAAACAGCTCTGGTTCCTCCGTGGAAGCCAAGCTCCATTAGAAAGGAGATGGAATAACAGACATGTAAGACACAACCATCAGTAAAACAGAGATCAGAGATCATTTCAAGAAAAACAAGGGTCCATCCTCTCCTGTCGCCTACATCCGAGCGATTCGTGGAGGCAGGGAGAGGCCTTCTCTCTGTGCCTGTGCATCACATCTTGGAAATCCCTTCTACAAATTTGTTTTCGATATGAAGTCATCCTTGTTCCCACTGAACTCAGGTGTTAATAGACCTAAGGGATTATGGCTTTTGCTGCCTTATTATAAAATTGCCTCTCTTTTACCTCACTTTACAATGCCATCTTTCTTTCTATTCAGGATCTCCAACAACAAACTCCTAGGAGTCCACCTTACATATCATTTAGACAGACTATAGTTCCTGAAGCTAATTCTATGGCCTCTTTGAAAAGAAACTTTAAGGCTTAAAAAGTAACTCTAAAACCAATTTAATGACTGAAAATTCCAGAAAAAAAAAAACAACAGGTCGTTAGGCACTTAGAAAACTACTCTGGCCAGATGAGCAGACTTGTTTCTCTTTTAAGTAAAAGTAATTAATTTGTCTTTGAACTTTAATAGTGATGGATATTCAGATAGCACATTTTTTTTTAAAAATTATTTTTAAGCAACTCTTAAGGGTGCAAGTAACTTGAACAAGGAAACAAAACAACAAACAGGTAATAGAAGCTGATGAGAGACGAGGCCGATAGATGGCCAGCCCTGAAACAAGCCAGAAACTTAATTATTACTTTTACTTAAGTCCAAACACCAGCTTCTTGTTCCAAAGAGACTTACTAAGAATATTTTCATGACTAACCTTGTGTTTGTGACCGAAGATTAAAAGCTAAATGTTATTTGACAAGTTTTTATGTGACAACAGAGAGAGTGGCAGAGCTTGCTGTTGACCCAAACAGGGCTGCCAAGCTCCTTTGCCTGCCAAAATATAGCTTCAATAAGCACACATGAATTTTATTTTTAATAAATAGCCACAAAATGGCTTCATAAACACACTAAACTCTGCATAACCGTAGCTCACAATGAGTGTGTGTTACAGTTTCCCATAAACAGGAGTCTCACAGTCTGAAGCTGGCCCCATGACTCCATCGTATGGATTGATGACAAACCAGCTCATGTGGGGACAGACACCCTGGTGATTTTCTTGGGCAGAGGTCCGAGAGCGTGCTAACTACTTGGGCTCCTGACTTCCTGCAAGAGCCCTGCTGTTTGTCTATGCAGACATCAGATTCCAGAATCCTGGGGGAGTAAAAGGGATGGCTGGAGGCCCCAGTCAGTGTCCCAGAGGCGACTGTGGTAAGAAAAGTACTCTGTGCTTTCACTAACATGCAGACATGTATAATGGGTACACGTGAAAAAGTAAAGGGCACAAGGGGGCACACTGACGTGCTGAGAATAAACTGTTCCTTCTGCTAACTTTTCTTGGAATTTCCATGTTCCTTCTACTCAAAGGATCCTTTTGGAAGGGTTCTTTGCCTTTTCCTTTATTGGCAACCTTTCTTTATTTCTTTTCTACTTTAATTTTTTTTTTAAATTTTGGTAAATCAATTGGTTCCTTGAGGAAAAATAGCAGCTTATTGAAAAGTTAATGAACCTTTTTCTCCTTTCAAAATCAGCTTCTTCATATATATAAATATATATATTACCTTTCTTAACTAAATGTGTGCATTCGGGAACCTGTCCCATACCCCAGTGGTCGCAGTCTCAGGTTGCTCTCTCCGTCAGCTTTATCCCTCGATTCTCCTTCCCCTCACATTAACCCTGCAAAGTTAAAGGGATAAAAGTCAAAGAGGGGATTTTTTTCCTTAATGTTTTGAGCCTCTTTTTGAAGATGAGAGAGTTGAGAATGAGGAGAGTTTATCTCTATGAAAAAGCAGACCCTCTCAGGGAAGAGGCGACAACTGATCAAACAGAATTCCAGGCATACCAAGATAGCACCAGGTTAAACATGGAGAGGACTCAAAGACCCCTGTTCTGCTGGATGATAAATAGAACTATTCTGGCAATGTGTTCTGCATTACAGTTTGTACATGGCCATGCCTTACTCTCTACCTGTGGCTGCCTGTCATTCGCTCCTCAGCTTACACTCAAATTCGTGCTGATAGAATTTACTGAAATACTCCTTACCAGATGCAATGAATTAGGTCCGAGGCTGGAGAGATTGTTGCATATGATGAGCAGAAGCCATAAGGTAAAAAAAAAAAAAAAAGTGCTGTATTTGCCCCAAGCAGTGTCCAAGTCAAGAACCCAGAATCCTGCAGAACTATGATTAAAGTGTCTTGTGAACACAGGGGAAAGTAAAGTAGCCCGTGTAGTTGGAGGTTAACTCCTCATGGTGTTCAGTGACTTGTGAAACTGGCTGTCTGTGGGGCTGGCTCCCCACTGTGTTCTGCACCTCAGCACTACTGGGATTCATTCATTCCTTGTCTTCATGTTCCAGTTCTCATCCTGTGCAACCCTCCCCAACCCCCAGCAAAAGTTCGATAAGCAAATCCTTCCTGATAACTTCAGCTATTCAGCATTTCTATTCATACTTCAAATTCAATGACTTGTTCCCTCTCTGTTTCTCCTTTAGCAGCTGTATGGGGGAAGTATTAGGGCGTACAGAGACACAAGATCTTTGATCAAACAGCAAATAACCCAATACTAACCAAGTCAGATACACAGATATACAAACACTTAATTTTTGAAAAGGAGATACTGCAGCAGAGGCATAGGTAAGATGAAGGGAACACTTATAGCACTGGTGAGTTTGGGTGGGTCATGAAGACTTCATAGGGATGGCTGTCATCCGCTGCCAGGACAGCCTAAGCAGCAGGCTGAAGTGAAGTCTCTGGGCGGAACACTTGTAAATATTTAAGAAGAGCTGGAAGCCATATTAGCGTACATCAAATCAAAGAAAATCAAGAAAAACAGAAGGTCTCTATGTTTCCTGGAGAGACTGAAACTTCAGGGAGAAAATTAAAGTATATCACTGATCTGAGAGTAGGAATAACTCTTAAAGCAGTGAGAAAGTTTGAGTAGAAAAGATGTAGTTAGGGCTGGGAAAGACATGCCAATGGCCCTGTTACCTGCAAGGAATAAAACACTGAAATCAGGGGCTCTGGAGAGGCTAAAACTAACGCTTTCCTGATGTGGACAAACTCTACTGCTCCATCTCAGTGTCCCTCTTTTCTTTTCTTTTTTTTTTTCTTATGTTTATTTATTGCTTCAGGTTGCATCTCCATCACAGTGACCTCTTTCCACCCCTCCCAGTCCCGCCCTCCCACCCTCTACCCCCTATCCCTTCCATCCCACTCCTCTGGAGTGGAGTGTCCCTACATATCAGTCCCCCACCCCAGTTCAGCAGTCATATGAGGGCCAAGAGCCTCCTCATACACTGGGGGCCTACAAGGCAGCACCACTAGGGCAAAGTGTCTCATTGACAGGAAACAAAGTCTATGTTCCTGTTCCCTTTGGTGCACTGGTTGTAGAATAGATATCCTGTACTATATGACTAAAATCTGACTATAAGTGAGTAGATGCCATGTGCATCCTTCTGAGTCTGGGTTAGCTCACTCAGGATGAGCTTCTCTAGTTCCATCCATTTGGCTGCAAATTGCATAATTTCATTGTTTCTGATGGCTGAGTAGTATTCCATTGTGTAGATGTACCACAGTTTTGTTTTTTGATTTTTTGTTTTTTGTTTGTTTGGTTTTTTTTTTTTTATCCATTCCTCTTTTCTTTTGTAACAACCAGCTGGTCAGTTGGGAGAATGCTCAACTAGCATGCATAAAACCTGAGGTTCGATTTCCAGTAACACATAAAGTACTCATGGTGTCAAACTCCTGTAATCCCAGTGAAGGTTAGGTAGAAGCAGAAGGACCAGAAGTTCAAGGCCATCCTTGGCCACGGGGAGAGTTCAAGGACATCTGGAATATATAAAACCCTGTCAAGATAAATCAAAACCCAAATAGGTGGTAAGCAAAGAATTTAGAAGATAATGAAGCTTAATGACCACAGAGAAATCTAACAGGACTTTCTACCATAATGGTCTTGTGCACTGAACATGTGATCAATATGACTGAAGGACCACATTTTAAAAACTTTGCCTATTTGAATGAGTCTTAACTAACACACTATAGCTCTGAAGAATGAAAATTCACCATGTCAGAAGATTCAATGTGTTTATTAAAAATTGATGACATTTTTCTACTGTTCATAAGACATCCAGAGCCTTCCTGTAATTTCAAAGATGGCATCTGCTTATCCAGTGTCAACATATTACATAACAGTGTTTAACTTATGAATGATAAACTTCAAGAATGTCTTTGCCTCTACAAAGGCAAAGCATCATTTGCTTATCCAAATATATGGAAGAAGGTAGGTGGTCTTTGAAAACCTCAAGAGATCTGTAGAATGTGGTTTCAAAGATGTTTTCTTAACTTAAGTTTTTTGATATTGAGATATGTCAGCTCCTGACAGCATCCTCCATTCTATTCCAAGTAGATGATTGCCATAGAGGCATCTCCATTTGGATATGGCTGCATCAGTGGCAAGTTTGTCACTGGGCAAGAGAAAGCCCTTGCTTCAACTGTAGACAGAATGCTGTCCAAAAAAGGCAAAACTTGGAACCAGGTAAGTTGACAGCCTAGCTTGCCTAGACAGGATAGGCAAGGCTTACATAATTCCTGCTTTACAATTAATGTCTGTCAGAAACACTCAGTCAAAAAGCTGAAGATAGGTGCTCCAATGCTATAGAGAGAAATTGGGGACTGTCCAGGCAGCCAGTTGTCTGTCATTTCTTAATTTTGGAAGCTGCTTTCTCTGTACTTCCTGTTTATTCAGATATATTTATCCTTCTCAGGTCTCCGATGTGGTTGAAAACTAGATAATTATAGTCTCACAGTTAAGTTTTAAGTTGTTTAGGAATTAAAAGGATGTTCTAGGTCTAAGAAGATGTCTTTAAGTTTGTTTTGAAAGTTAGGATGCAAACTATGTTAGGTATAGAACTTTAAACTCATTAAGATACATAAATAATGAATATTATTATCTGTTGCCAAAAACATATGGATTAGACATTGGGAATGTATGTTATACCCAATTTTCATAATCATTGCCTAACTGTTCTTATTGTTTTGTATTGTATTTGTTGTTATAAGAAAAAGAATCTTTTATTGGACTAAAAGGGGGAGCAGTTGAGAGGGGGGAAATACATCTTAATTTTTGGGAGGAGCAGTTGAGAGGGAGGAAATACATCTTAATTGTTTTTAAAGCCTAATAAGAGGGAGAGGGCGAAGAGGGTAGGAAGGTGGTACCAGGAGGTGGAAGAGGGAGGTGACTGCAATTGAGATGTAACTTGAAGAAATGAATTAATGTTGAAAAAAAAAAACCACAAACAAAAAGAATGTCTGCCTCTAAAAGGAATCCCTTTGGGGCTGGTAAAATGTTCACTATGCGAACATAAGTACCTGAGTGTAATCTTCAGAAAAAAGATGAATGTGGTTGTATAAGATTATAATCTCAGTACTGGGGCACAAGAGACAGGTGGGTCCCTGAGCCTTGCCAGATGCCAGCTAAGCTAAGTCAGGGAATCACGGCTCCCACGGAGAAACCTTAGTTCAAACACAAGGTAGATGGCCGCCATGTAACAACTCCTGGGGTACACACACACACACACACACACACACACACACACACACACACACCGGATACCACTGAACTCTCCAGAAGATCCTCTCATTCCCAGGTCTGTTAAAAAAAAAAAAAAAAAAAACAGGTAGAGACCAGTCATACCTCTCTGACTTCACAGACAAAAAGGCTTCAACTAAGAATGTCTGTCTGAGCCATCACTCATTCACCCTTTTATGACAGAAACATGATGGCATAACCTTGTTATTTTGTGCTGCTCAGCGTCTTTCCAAGTTGACTTGCAGCCATGTTCCTGATCCTCCAAATGACTTGATTCAATATTTCTTTATTCTGTGGGACTGGAGTCAATAACTAAGTTCATAACACTACCTTTGAATTCTTCAAGTAGTTATTTCAAAAACATCCTTTATAATTCTTGGAAAACTGATGGCTTGTTGTATGAGCCTGGAAATGTTATATGCCATGGCTATTGTTCAACTATTCAGACACATGATGTTTTAGGCACTTTACTCCATATAACCACTTATAAAGTGCGACGTTGGGCCAAGTGAAACCAGACCTAGCTTACTTAGTTACTTTAATAGATAGTTAATCAATTTCAAAATACACAGAAGAAAGAAAGGTTGGATGAAATTTAGACATGGGGCCATTAAAATTAACATTTAATTTATACATTGATTATCTCCAATGTAGCATGTGTTTAGAAAATGGTTGTGATAACTTGAATCTCTAATTATGTAAAAACAGAACAGGTTGTTTGGAGACCATAAAGAAAGAAAGAGATGTGCCCGATGCCACCAAGATGAAATAGTGCTAGCTGAGCTGTATGCCACAGCCAAGTGTGTCATGAAATCAGTTTGGGGGGTCAGAACCAAAAGTTAAGAGACTTGAGAGAAACAAAGAACAGCATAGAAGGAATCGGTGTCACTCACACACAGGAAGAAACAGAAGATGATGTTCTATCAGTTTGTGTTGGTGTGCTCTGAATCATGTAGAATAGGAGTTTTGTTTTGTTCTGTTTTGTTTTGTTTTGCTTTGTTTTCCAGAAGGCGACTATACAGAGAGCTTGAGAGCCACTGATTACCTGACTATAGGGTTTGGAATTTCCTATAGATTGTTCCATGTGACAAACAATTATCAGGCATCTGACCCATGCTTCATATTAGGTTCAGTTGTAAGGACACAGGTGAGTACCTGGTTATATCCTCCATAAGCCTGACGATCCACACATCCAAATAACCTTCTTGTAATGAAAACTACAACAGCTGTATGAAGACACACTTGCTTGTCACAAAGCAGACAGGGTTCATCAGGAAGCATCAGAAAGGGAGTCATTCGATGTCATCCTTGAAGAGAATGCAATAGGGTGTGAGGCAGAGTGGCAGAGCTGTTCCAAAGTACATCCTATGAAGGAACAGATATGATGTGTACTATGCCTAGCAGTGGGATGAAATTCTCACCTCATCCTAGATCTTGTTGCAACGACACAGGCTTCAAATCTAGGACAGTGGTAAACAATAAAATAGATTGTAACTGCAACCATGTTAACAAAGATATTTATTAATAACTATAATAAAGTGTAATATTGGGCCAACAGACCAGCTGCAGGCAGCCTGGTGGGAAGCCTTTAGGCCTGCCTTAGCTGGAGGCCTGTGGCAGGAAGCCTGCAGGTTTAGCAGGCCTGACTCACCTTAGCTGGAGGCCTGAAACCCGCAGTGGCTTTTTCCCAATAATTAAATATCCTAAGACCTTTTAATGCTTCAACATTTAGGCCTTAGCTTGGGAAATTCTCAACTAGAACTTGACCAACTAATCCCAACCAGCCATGTGGCTTCCTATACCTTCAGAGCTAACCCCGAGACATCTTGCTACTTCTGAGTCCTAGCAGGGAGAGAGCTTCCTCTGTGTAAACCCAGGGTTCCCAAGTTATTCCCAGGAAGTTCCACCTTCCTATACTCTTTCTGTCCAGCTAATTGGCCATAGTGACTTTTATCAATCAGAGAATGCCTAAGAAAGGGTGGTAATCAGATCTCTGATCACTGAAATCAGCTTCTGAGAACCAATGTATAAGACCTTTTTTCCAACAACAAATTATATGGGGGCTGGAGAGATGGCTTAGTGGTTAAGAGCACTGGCTATTCTTCCAAAGGACCTAGGTTCAAATTACGGCACCCACATAGCAGTTCAAGACTATCTATAATGGTCAAGTAAAGAAAGATATTTTTGTTGCTTTTAATTTGTTAGTAGCAAGGAGTTTGATTTATAGCTTTTTAAATGGCAATGTTTTTTTAGATGAAGACTTTATCTCAAGTGACTCAAAGTTATAGTTGCTAGAGAAGGAAGCAAAGTTATATACACTACAACAGGGCTGAGAGGGTCTTTTTCAGAGAACTTCCTTTTGGTGATTTGATCAAAGCAAATACAAGAAAATAAAATAGGCCGTTGTTAGCAAACCAAAAATTGGGTCATGCGTTTGCATACTTACAGTTTTTAGAAGGTGGATAACATTTAACTTAATTTCACACTTATAACACTTACTTTAATTGGAGGAAGGGGTTAAGAATTGAGCCACAACATAGGGGGCATATGTGCCATGAATAATTGCAAAGGACTTTGGGAGCCAATTTGAGCAGCCTGTCTGTGTTTTATATGCATGAAATTATAGAGTCGAAAGCACTACTCCATAACAAAGCTTGTCATTATTTTTTTTCTTAGTATGATTCACATTTAAGTTGAAATATATCTGGCAGGGATTTCAGATCATTCCCCTTCTATCTCCCATGACCAAGAACAGAAGAGTTTTGGGGTTGGTGGACTTTCAGGCATCAAATGACACACAGCAAGAGCAACTCACAAAACCTGATGTGTTTACCAGGGCACTTTTTAAAATACAGACTATTAATCAATTGTGGCATACTAGGATAGCAATCTTGATTATTCCTCTAAGGGCAGGGTGTAGGTAAACAATAAAATAATTAATTAATTTTTAAATAATCTCGAAGAATGAAAATGGCCTATGTATTTTATAGTTTGTAAATCCCGGAGTACTCCCACAGTAAAGATTCTAGTTTATCATCTTATTGCACCAAAACCATTACTGTTGTTTATAGAATGACTTTGATTTGAAAAAGAGAAAACGAATAATAACATTACCAAGCTTCACCACAACAGAATTTTATAACAAAAATTAAACCCTTCAGTCAAGGTACCTATCAAAAGTTTAAGGTCATGAATGAAAGAAGCATGTTGATTATAAGTGCCTTCCTTACAGAAAATTTAAAAGTCAAATTTATTCCAAGGAATCATAATGTTTTTAAGGCAGTTTTCAGGGGGTTTCCAGAGTAGACAAAATGATTAGGAGTGGACTCATGTTTGGTTTTGTTTTTATCCTGCAAGAAAGAACCTTAGACTAGAAAAGCATACATCTTGGGCTGAGTGAATCACAGCTTCCCCCATGGGCCCAAATGAAACATGTAACATTGGATGGATTTTTTTTTTTCAAGTTCTTCTCTAACTTGGAAAGGGCATATATTTCCAGGAGCACGTGGTGCTTTTCTTTTCAGCAGGACCTCAATTGTCTACCTGTTTACATAACAGAGGCTCTGTAATTTAATTTGTACCACAAAAGACAATCATTATGATTAAATCAGGCCCTGGTTTAACAAGGTACACCTAATAGGCACCTCTGCTCATCAGATCACAAACAAACAACATTCTTTCTTTGTGCAATGCATGCAAAATAGTTCAGTTCAGACTGCAATAACAGGCATAGCACTAGGCAATGTCACAGCAACAGTAAGCGCTCATTAAAGGAAACTATTTCCTTCTGGTCCAGAGGGTGAAATTTCTGATGTGGGTGGAGACATAACATTCCAGTAGTACAGGGCAATGACCGAGCTAAGGATCACATCTAGGAAGGCCAGTTCACTTTAAGTTATGATAAAGAGCTAAGAGGAATAATTAGTCCATAATGAGAGAATGTACTTTTCCTTCCCAGAATCCCCACCCTGTCCTTATCACAGTCCTTAAAAGCCACCATGAAGTTCTGTTGAGTCTGTCCACCTTTCCGAGTCCTGAGTCAGAAGGCATAATTTTTGCTTTTCTTTCTTTCTTTTCTGTGTTTTTCTTTTGGATGGTGACCAGAGCCTAAGTATGCTTTTTCTGGTATTTCTTGCTTCTTTCCTCTAAAGTTCCCTCCCTGGTTTGTGACTGCATGCTACCGTGGGCTGACCTCCATGCCAGTTTAGCTCATAGGGTATGGCTTTGTTCATTCTCTTCTCAATTCTCCCTCTTTGGCAGCTGGGAAGATAAAAGCTTGCCTGCATGATTTTGTCATTTAAACTCTTTAAAAAAAAAAAAAGCCTTTGAGCTTCTATTTGAGTCTATTCTTAAATTCTTTTATTAATGAGACTAAGAACCCCAACAAGACACACAGATTTCCTCAATATCCTATGGTGACTGCAAAGGGATGCCCCCACCTTCCAGTAGCAACACTGCCTCTAGAACATAGCTTCTTACTGGAAAGCAAAGAGACACTGTTCTGTTCCAGGGACTGCGATCTCAGCTTACAGAGCCTATATGAAAACAGGAGGAGACATTTTTTCTACTGTTTGCACTCACTTTGGGTTTCTGGTATACCACAGGAATGAAGACATGCCTCTAAGCACATGGTGAGAAGAATATGCTTCAAAGAACACAACTTTTCAAAATATCTTCCCTTTATGCGTGCTCTAGTTAACCCTTGTACACACACGCACACACACACCTTATAAAGCTACAAAGCAAAGGAAAGAGAAGAAATGCTTTATAAAAAAAAAAAAGATATTAAAGGAAACACCCTCCAGCACAAGAAACAGCACTGAAGAAAATGAAACACTTTTGAGTTGAGGGGAAAACACATTGAAAGAAAATAATATGCAAACAGATAAATACACCCAACAAAATTTCTCTTCATGAGTGAATTTATGAAATCATCCCTTCCCTTCAAGCCCAGAGGTAGAACTGCTGGGGCAGCTTCTCTCTCTGCTGTGTCTTGGCTCTTTTTGTGTTTTATCATCATCATATCTTACAATTTTCCTCCTTTCATTTCTTCTAATCTATCTCCTTCTGGAGAAAGGTGAATAGAAGGTGGGCCCTCAAAGAAAGACTATCATCTGTTCTGGGATGAAGAATGTGAAGAAGGATGCTAGGAATTCCAAGCAGACAAGCAGCATTAGGCTGGTTGTTTGGAAAAGGGAAAACCTAGATAGGAGAATAATGGAGCCAAAGTCCTCCTAGTTATTGCCACGTGTAATTCCCAGCTGGGGACAAGCTTGAGGTTAAGGAGAAAAGCAAGAGAGCAAGCAGCAAAGGGCTCTGGACTTATCACTCTGACTCAGATCCTGGTCCAGTGAATTCTTTCCATCGATTTCAGGTTTGGGAAGAAGAGAAGCAACCACATCCTCGTGTTTTTCAAATTCTACCTTCTACAGCAAACCTCCCAGCTCCTGCATCCCACACTACACAATCCTACAGAGGCTCATGTTGGAATGCATTTCCTCCCTGCAGTAAATCTGCTGCAGTTCATAGGTTGGAAAAGAATTACCCAAAAAGACATAACAGACATCTCCCGAATTCCTATTAGAAAAGAGGAGCCAGACAAAGCAGCTCGTGTGTGTGCGCACAGCGCTTGGGTGAGCGTGTGTGTGTGTGTGTGTGTGTGTGTGTGTGTGTGTGTGTGTGTGTGTGTGTGTGTGTGTG
>CAJQZJ010013540.1:5269620-5294228 GCA_907164525.1 Lophiomys imhausi
GTTGATACTCACATCCGTAGTTCCTGTTCTCTTCCCTTGGTTCTCCACTTCCTCTTTTAACTCTGACTGTGTTTTCTTTATTGTTTCTATTTCTATTTTCATGTCTTGTATGGTTTTGTTCGTTTTGTACATTTCCTTCTCCAGCTTGCTTGTTTTTGTATGAAAATCTTTCATGGCTTTTTCCTTTTCCTGTTCAAGCTCTGTCACCTTGGCTTGGAGCTCTTTAATGGTGTTGTTCCTTGTTTTGATTTGTAGAATTTTGGCTTCTTTGAATTCCTTCATAGATTTAAGTTCTTCTTGCAGGGACTCTATCACTTTCCTCAATGCAGAATTGTCAGTGTTTTCATGTGTTTCTGTTGGTGTGTGGTCATCCGAATTGGATGAGCTAGGATGGTTCTGTTTTGTTGGAGTCATAATTCCTTGATTTCTATTTTTTTTTTTTGACCTTTCGCCATTGGATGCATTTAGCTGTCTGTTTTCTGTGCTTGGAACCACAGTGGATGATTTTGTGCAGGGGAGGAGTTACTTGGCTATCTGTCCTTGCTTGCAGGGGCATTTCAAGGTCACTGTGGTTTTAATCGCCAGAGGCACTGTGATCTGGTGCAGCCTATTCCCAGGTTGTGAGTAATGGACCAGGATTGTTTCACTGCTCCCAATTCAGACTTCCCTATGTTGCACTCTGAGTTATCAGCCTGTAATGGTTCTGATAGTATGTTCCTGTTTGCCTAGGCACAGATTCTGTGGGCTTTGTTTGTCGTCACAGAGGCTGACAGGGTCTGGCTCCACACCTGATATGTCTGGATTTTCCAGGATACAGCTATGGTCCCGATTTCTGGTTTCTGTCTAGGCTTCTCGCCACAGGGCTGGACTCTGTGCCTGATTCCCTTCCTGTCTGCGCCGCCACGGGTCCCGTGGGTACCCCAAGCCCCGGATCCTCCGGCTGCCTGAGTGCACCTCTCGTCCCAGCAGCTCAGCCGTGGGTGCATGGATCCCTGGTCCCGCCCACACCTCTCTCTCTCCCCAGATGACCTGCCGTGGACTCTCGTGGATTTTACCCTTCCAGCCGTGCTCCCTACCTAGCTGCGCTATCGTGAGTGTGCGGGATTTGGCCCCTCCCGCCTGCTTTTGTGTTCCCAGCTTCCCGTGCTCTCTCGGAACCTCCTGCCCTCCGCTTCATGAGTGGCTGCGGACCACCCGCTGAGCCCCCTGTTTGTTCCTTGCTAAGGCTTCCACTATCTCGCAATGTTTTTTAAGTGGGTATAAGTTCAACCTGATGTGTGGGGAGTCCAATAGGACAGAGATCTATGGCCAAGTGGACCCTGATTCTGCCTGCTGTAAGTTGGGATCGATCTTACCAGGCGCCTCTCCAAATGGGAGTTCCCGAATCCCGGGTTTAGTGGCCTCCGTGTCTGTGAGAGATGGGGAAAGCCTTGCCCTGGGACTTTTAACAGTCCCTTGGGAGCTGTGAGTGTTCCGGGGGGGGGGTCTAGCCCCTCTGGTTTTTGCACAGTGCCCAATAACTCTGTGTTTTTTATGGCTCTTTTTTCCCCGCGTTCAGAATGCGTCAGTGTAGGTGGCCGCCATCTGCCGATCCCCCCAATGACTGTTTCAGTAGCTTTATCATTATTCTCGAATCTACCATTATGGTCTAAATAGTAGTAAAGCATCAGTTCTCAGCCTGTGGGCCCTGGTCTCTTTGGAGGTCAAGTGACAATTTCACAGGGGTCATACATCAGATATTCTGAATATCAGATATTTACATTATAATTGATAACACTAGCAAAATCCGTTAAAAAATAACAACAAAATAAATTTATGGTTGGAGTCACCACAACAAAGGAACAGCATTAAAGAGTCACAGCATCAGGAGCATTGAGAACCACTGTGGTAGAGTATGCCAAAGCTAAGGAAGCTAGATCGGGATTTTCAGGAGTTAAATACTTATCTGAGAGTTTAACAAAAATAAAGGAAAGAAAGAAAGGAGGGTGCGAGGAAGGGAGGCAGGGAGGGAGGGAGGGATGATGTTTACTCTGGATGCTGATTCTACTTCTGTCCCACAGCACTCTCTCTAATGAGTGCAGAGAGCTGCTGCTCAAGAGCTAAAGCGATAGACAAATTAAGAGGTGATAAATTAGGATGAAAAGACAATGGAGACTGGCCAGGGCAACAACTCTACAGGCAATAAGAAAATACATTGTGGAGATCCACCTATCCAAGATGGTGCCGACCATAGACCATTTTATCTGAGTAGTAGGTGAATGAGATTAATCACTGTGTAGTGAGGACCTACCCTGTGAAACACAGACGGTGTCTGAATTTCCGAGGCGAGCACTGAGACTGGTCACCATGCGAAACACTTCACTCAGTTCCCAGGAATACCACCCTGAGATCAGCCAGCTCCATCACCCATCTGGAGAGGAACACCCACCAGAGCAGACTTAGCTCACGACTGATCCAGCCCAGGGCTCCAGCCACAGATCAACAGACTCGTCTGTGTGCCTGATATATGGCCTACACACAGACCTGTACACCCAACTGGGAAAAACAGCCAGACCACAAGAGCAAAGATAAGTAAGATTTTCTTTCTGGAGTTCCCAGCATGGCAGCATAGTGCACACTTTACCTGAGTGGCAGAAACCAAACCCAGATGCAGCAAAGTAATCAGGAGTTGAGACTGACTGCAAACAGAGGTGGTCAGTGTGTTCCTCAAAAGCATTAGGGCAGGTCACTCACCTGAGCATCCAAGCTTTTGAGGCAGTCAGCAACAGGCACACCAACACTGGCACCCTTCTCTAGTAGAGCTCCCTGCCTGTATAGTCAGACTGGCTGCTGAACCAGAAGGACTTTGTCAGGCAGGGGAGAACACAGGCCCAACCACAGCTTGACCTGCCTTTCTGAGAAGACCTTCCAGCTCTCAGGTCCTCACAGGATAGCCCCCTCCTCACTCCAGTCCCCTTTATCTAGGTCCAATTGGGTCACAACCAGCTGAGGAGAGTGGCAGTCACTCTCCAAGAATAAGTCTATCACAGGAACTTACCCACCATCTGTAGGTGGATACCAGGATCTCAGGATCGCCCAGCCCCCAGAACAGGAGGTTTGCCTGAGCACCTAGGCCAGCAGACTTCAGAAAAAAAAAAAAACAAACAAACAAACCTAAAGAAAGACATGCCTATAACTATACAAGAAGCTTACAGAACTCCAAATAGATTAGACCAGAAAAGAAAAGCCTCCTGCCACATAATAATCAAAATATTAAATATACAGAACAAATAAAGAATAATAAAAGCTTCTAGGGAAAAGGGCCAAGCAACATTATAATGGCAAACCTATCAGAATCACACCTGACTTTTCATCAGAGACACTAAAAGCCAGAAGGGCCTGGACAGATATTCTGCAGACCCTAAAAAACCACAAATGCCTAGCGAGACTACTATTTCCAGCAAAATGTCAATCAACATAGATGGAGAAAACAAGATATTCCAGGACAAAACTAAGTTCAAACAATATCTATGCACAAATCCAGCTCTACAGAAGATATTAGAAGGAAAACTCTAACCCAAACAGGTTAACTACATACAAGAAAACACAGGAAGCAAATAACTCGATGGCAACAAAGCCAAAAGAAGATAAGCTCACTCACACACTACTTCCACCGACATCAAGATGGCAGGAAGTAACAATCACTGGTCATTAATATTGTTCAACAACAATGGACTCAATTCCCCAATAAAAAGACACAGGCTAACAGAATGGATGCTAAAACAGAATCCAGTATTCTGCTGCTTACAAGAAACACACCTCAGAAAAAAAAAGATAGGCACTATCTTTAAATGACTAGAAAAGATATACCAAGAAAATAGACCCAAGAAGAAAGCTGGAGTAGCCATTCTAGTATTCAATAAATTAGTCTTTCAACCAACATTAATCAAGAGATGGGGAAGGACACTACATACTTATCAAAGGAAAAATTCACCAAAATTACATCTCATTACTGAACATCTATACCCCAAATGTAAGGGCACCCATATTTGTTATGAAACACAACTAAAGCTCAGATTCCACATCCAACCTCACACATTAACAGTGGGAGACTTCAACACACCACTCTCACCACTGGACAGATCAACAATGCAGAAACAAAACAGAGAAATAATGAACCTGACAGACGCCATGAACCAAATGGACCTAACTGATATCTACAGACAATTTCACTCCAAAACAAAAGAATATACTTCCTTCTCAGCACCTCATGGAACCTTCTCCAAAACTGACCATATAGTCAGTTACAAAGCAAGCCTCAAAACATACAGGAAAATTGAAATTACCCCTTGTAATTTATCAGACAATCATGGAATAAAGCTAGGCTTCAACAGTAACAAAAGCAAAGAAAGTCTGCAAACACATGAAAACTGAACAACTCTACTCAATGACCTCTGGGTCAGGGAAGATATAAAAAAAGAAATTAAAGTCTTCTTAGAATTCAATGAAAATGAAGGCACAACATACCCACACTTATGGGACACACTGAAAGCAGTGCTAAGAGAAAAGTTTATAGCACTAAGTGCCTTCAAACAGAAATTGGAGAGTTCCTATACTAGCAACCTAAAAGCACACCTGAAAGAGGTAGGAAAAAAAGAAGCAAACACTCCCAAGAGGAGCAGATGGCAGGAAATTATCAAACTCAGGGGTGAAATTAACAACATAGAAACAAAAAGAACAATACAAAGAATCAACAAAACCAAGAGTTGGTTCTTTGAGAAAATCAACAAAATAGTCAAACCCTTAACAAACTAACTAAAAGGGAGAGGGGAAAATACCCAAATCAACAAAATCAGAAATGAAAAGGGAGAAATAACAACAGACACCGAGGAAATCCAAACAATCATTAGGTCCTACTGAAAAAAAATTTGTACTCCACAAAAAAAAGAAAAAACTAAATAAAATGGACAATTTTCTTGATAGATTCCAACTACCAAGGTTAAATCAAGAACAGGAAAACAAATTAAACAGTTCTTAAGGAAATAGAACAAGTCATTAGAAGTCTTCCAACCAAAAAAAGCCAGGGTCAGATGGTTTCAGCACAGAATTCTACCAGACCTTCAAAGAAGAGATAACACCAATATTCTTCAAACTCTTCCACAACATAGAAACAGAAGGAACACTGCCAAACTCATTCTATGAGGCCACAGTCACCCTGATACCTAACCCACACAAAGACCCAATGGAGAAAGAAAATTTCAGACCAATTTCCCTTATGAACAAACATGCAAAAATACTCAATAAAATACTTGCAAACTGGATCCAAGATGACATACACCATGATCAAGTAGACTTCATCCCAGGGATGCAGGGGTGGCTCAACATATCCATCAAAGTAATCCACCACATAACAAACTGAAAGGGGAAAAAAAACACACATGACCATCTCATTGGACACTGAAAAAACACTTGACAAAATCCAGCACCCGTTAAAAGTCTTGGAGAGATCAGGACTATAAGGACCATACCTAAACTTAATAAAGGCAATTTACAACAAGCCAATAGTCAACATCAAAATAAATGGAGAGAAGCTTAAAACATTTCCTCTAAAATCAAGGACAAGGCAAGGATGCCAAGTCTCTCCATATTTCTTCAACATAGTACTTGATGTTTTAGCTAGAACAATAAGACAACTAAAGGAGATCAAGGGAACACAAATTGGAAAGGAAGAAGGCAAAGTATCACTATTTGCAGATGATATGATAGTATACATAAGTGGCCCCAAAAATTCCACCAGAGAACTCCTACAACTGATAAACTCCTTCATCAAGGTGGTTAGATACAAAAATTAATCCAAAAAAATCAGTAGACCTTCTTTACACAAAAGATAAATGGGCTGAGAAAGAAATTAGGGAATCAACACCCTTCACAATAGCCACAAATAATATAAAATACCTGGGGGTAACTCTAACCAAGCAAATGAAAGAACTGTATGAAAAGAACTTCAAGTCCCTGAAGAAAGAAATTGAAGAAGATATCAAAAGATGGAAAGATCTCCCTTACTCATGGATAGGTAGGATCAACATAATAAAAATGGCCATCTTACCAAAAGCAACATTCAGATTCAATGTAAGTCCTATCAAAATACCAACACAATTCTTTACAGACCTTGAAAGAACAATTCTCAACTTCATATGGAAAAACAAAAACCCAGAATAGCTAAATAAATAATGTACAATAACAGAATATATGGAAGTATCACCATCCTGGATTTCAAGCTGTACTACAGAGCAATAGTAATAAAAACAGCATGGTACCAGCATAGAAATAGACCAGTTGATAAATGGCATCAAATTGAAGACCCAGAAATAAACTCACACATTTATGGTCACTTAATTTTTGACAAAGAAGCCAAAGCCATACAATGTAAAAAGGACAGCATCTTCAACAAATTGTGCTGGTCTAACTGGATGTCAAAATGTAGAAGAATGCAAATAGACCCATATTTATCACCTTGCACAAAACTTAAGTCTAAATGGATCAAAGACATCAATATAAATCTGGACACACTAAAATTAATAGAAGAGAAAGTGAGGAAAAGTCTGGAACTCACTGGCATGGATAGCAACTTCCTGAACAGAATACCAATAGCTCAGGCTCTAAAACAATCAATAAATGGGACATTATGAAATTGAAAAGCTTCTGTAAGGCAAAGAACACTGTCCTTAGAACAAAACAGCAGCCTACAGACTGGGAAAAGATCTTCACCAACCAGACATCTGACAGAGGACTAATATCCAAAATATATAAAGAACTCAAGAAATTTAATACCAAAAAAATCAAATAACCCAATCAAAAAATGGGGTATAGAGCTAAACCAAGAATTCACAAAAGAGGAGTCTCTAAAGGCTGAGAGGCACTTGAAGAAATGTTCAACATCTTTGGTCATCAGGGAAATGCAACTCAAAATTACTCTGAGATTCCATCTCACACCCGTCAGAATGGCTAAGATCAAAAACTCAAATGATAACACATGCTGGCAAGGATGTGGAGAAAGAGGAACACTCCTCCATTGCTGGGGGGCATGCAACACTTTGGAAATCAATCTGGAGATATCTTAGAAAATTGGGAATAGTTCTACCTCAAGACCCAGTTATACCCCTCCTGGGCACATATTCAAAAGATTCTTCACCAAACCACAAGGACATTGCCTCAATAATGTTCATAGCAGCTTTATTTGTAATAGCCAGAAACTGCAAACAACCCAGATGTCCTTCAACTGAAGAAAGAATTTTTAAAAACTGTGGTACATTTATGCAATGGAATGCTATACAGCTGTCAGAAATAAGGAAATCATACAATTTGCAACCAAATGGATGGATCTAGAAAAGCTCATCCTAAGTAAGCTGACTCAGTCCCAGAAAGATATTAGTGTGTGTTTTCTTATAAGTGGATATTAAAAACATATCACAGGACAACCATCCTACAACCCACAGATCCAAACAGATAGGAACCTAGCATAACTATCCTAGGAAAAACTCCACCTAGTAGTGAGTAACAGAATCTATTGTAGGTTAGTGGAGCACCTTACCCTAGATGGTGTGGCATATCAAGGCCTAGTACAAGAGGAGACTGTGTCAACCAGTTGGAGACCAAATGTTCAAACTCTTGAGTCTATGGAGACCATTTCTCATTTAAGCCACAATAGCCCTATACTTTGTGTCATGAGAGACAAAAATATTTTTGTACTACATAAATAAAAATAGGGATTGGAGAGATGGCTCAGCAGTTAGGAGCACTTTCTGCTCTTGTACAAGACCGAAGTTAGATTCTCAGCACCTATATAGAGTATATAGAGTGGTTCAAAATCACCTGTAACTCTAGTTCCAGGTGATGTATCACCTTCTTCTGGCTGATGAAGGCACTGTACCTATGTACACATGTGCATATATACACAGGCATATAGGTGCACACACAAACACATACATAGAATAAAAATCTTAAAAGCCACAAAAGGAATGACATATGTATAATATATTTTTAGTTTCTACAATTAATAGAAAAATCTCACACCTAGATAGAAAAAGAATGAGTAAAATAAATAAATAAGCAAATAAACTAAAGAAGGATTTCATACAACAGAATGTATACAAAATCAACAAACATAGAAAGGATGCTTAAGACCATTAGTCCTACTGGGAAAAATTAGTATCACAGGAAGATCATCACACACCCATGAAGAAGAGTAAGATTAAAAACGGTCACCCTGCTGAGGTATGGCAACTAGAATATTTAAATACTAATGGAGGAAATAGAAATGGAAGTATTTGATTTGGGGTTGGGGAAGAAAGTCCAAGAGAAAGAAAGAAAACTATCTCCTAAACTGGAGGCTATACAAATTCTAAAACTCACCTATTCCGCTCTACACAACACATGCTTTAAAACACATACAATGATGGTCATAGCATCTCCATTAGTAGTGGCGCTAATAGCAAAAAGCACCAATACCTACCAAGATCGGGAAAGATAAATTTTAATATAACCGTGGGGTAGAATGCTGCACAGTGGGAGCAAACTACTGTGTCTCACGTCAGCATGAAGGGACAGAGCAAATGCATTGCTGGTCAAAAGAAACTAGGTAACCAGACACAGAGTAAGTTCTACACAGACCAAGTTCAGAAATGGGAGAGATTAATGTGTAGTGCTGACGTTCCAGCAATTGTCACCCTAGGAAAAGGTGATTCAGTGAACAGAGGGCCTCAAGGATACTTGTCTGTTGGATATGTCCTACTTATTTCTTTTTTTTAAGGGGGATTTATTTAGTTTTATTTTATGTGTCTCTGCCTGTATGAATGTATTACACCCATTATATATGGTGCCCGTGGATGAGGGGCATCAAAATCCATGGAAATTTAGTTTCAGGAGGTTGTGAGCTGCCATCTTGGAGCTGGAAACCTAACTTTGGTCCTCTCCAAGAGTTGCTAGTATGATTATTAATCACTCACTGAAACATCTCTCTTGCCCCTGATGTCCTGTTTTTTGATCAAAGGGTGAGCACCCTTTGAAAATTCATTATGATGTATGGATGTTTCTAAGTATATGATATATGTTAAATTTTTAAAAGTCCATAGCTAACCAGCTACTTGTTCAAACTTTTTCATGGTCTGAAAGTGCCACCAGTTTTCCATCCTGCCTTCCTTAAGAGGAGCAGCTTTTTCCTGGGAGTATGGAAATACTGATGGGACTGTGTTAAAGACCTCTTTGCACTGCTGCTGGTTTTAGGCTCTTCAGCTGTATTGGACATTGACCACTATCAAGACTGATCAGTCAGCAGGCCCCTTGCATCCAGCAGCCCATTGGTGAAGTTTTTTCATTGTTCTGTTTTGGATGAAATGTATGTCTGTTTGCTCAGATTTCTAATCGGACAGTTCACACTGAAGCTGATCAAAGAGTACAAAAATTTTTTATAAGCCTCTCATTTTCCAATATTTCAATTTCAGGCACCATTGGGCTAAGGTAAGGAACCTGGCTTGTTGTTCACAATAAGTATAAAGCTAAAGCATTTACTATTTATCTCTGTCACCCTTTCCTAAATAGATTCATCCCTAAAAATGCAGGGCTAAGGCATCCTACCCAGCTCTCATGAACGGTAGCCATTCCATAGCATCATATTTAGTTCTGTACCACACTCACAAATGCTCCTGCTCAAAACTGTAGTAAACACCATTAACTCTCTATTCTGCCTTTTCTATTCTTTTTTTCAGATTTCCCATACCAACAGTTGAAATGAGGCTAATAATTCCAACATGGAAAATAAAACATTTATATCTTTAGTTTTGAGTTTCATACAAAAAGTGTATGTCACTGACTAGAACCCCAGGACCATTCCATGTGTTTGAAATCCTCAAGTGCTATCAGATAGCCAAACACTAGCATGCAAGTACTTAGTGGCTTAAACAACAGAGCTGGAAAAAGGACAGCCAAAAATAATAAATTGCCCTCCCCGGTCTAAGCCAGACTCAGCCATGTAGAACTACTGAGCTGGAAGAAATAAGGCTCCTGATGAAAATGGTAATAAGACCATCTGAAAAACTCAATGAATAACTTGAAGAAAAAACAGGAACGTTTGCTCTAAAATTTCAGTATTTCCAAAACTATCAGTGCTTTGGATAATAAATGATATCAAAACCCTGCTGGTATTAAATGGAAAGTTAATGTAAAAATGGAAAATACCATTTGGCTGTGAGACAGAAGAGCTGCATAGCATACACAGACAGGTCTTTTACAAAATTTCTCCAGAAACACCATAAAACTGAAGGAACCAGAAATAAGAGCCATCAGCTTGACTGGAGGACCCAACAGTGAATGCAGTGCCCTGTGCATTAAATATCTTGTAGTCCTTGTGTTTGTCCTAAAATATTGTTCTTATGGCATATTATGTTTTAATATATGCATATGTATATATATGAATATTAAAGTGATTTATTTAATCTAGGGAAACTTTTTCAATATTTTGTTTTTAAACTTGGGGTAAACAGAATATAGGAGATGAGAGACATCGGTCTGATTGATCACTCAACTGCCAAGCACAGCCCACATTTTTATGGGATCTCGAAAGGCTTAAGTTAATAAACACAATTTTCAAAGAATTCATGAATTCTCCAACTTATTGACAAGCAGCTACTAACTGATTACATGAATATAACATTAAGATCAGCCTTCAGATATGCATATCCCTTAAGGATTAATTAGGGAATTGATTTGGCTGCTAAAACAGATACCCAGTGTAATAGTGGCTTATACTAGATGGTTGCCTCTTTCTCATATGAAAGAATGGGCTGATGTGACAGCCTGTGTTGGAAGTCAGACCCCATCTGTCTTGTTCTGGCATCCTCCTTATTCCAAGGTGACTCCTAGAGCTCTGCTGTTGTCACCACACTACCCAGTGAATAACTGCCCTTCCCAACAAGTTGCAAGTGACATTCTCAGATGCGTTCAAATGACCAGAATTCAGTCACATGGCCACAAGAAGCTGAGAAAGAGAATGGAAAATGACAAAGTAACATCATGTTGTCCTTTCAAGAACCTGTAACTATGTAAATAGACACTTGTAGTTACTAAGATTCTGCACAAATACTAGGACATAAGAAAATTATTATAAAGAAGCTCAAATGAAATATAAAATGAAAATGTTCAATAGTTGAAATCAATGAAGCCAACATTATACACACTCTAAACTAAGGAACACTAACAACAGAACTCCAGAAACTTGAGACCGTGACCTCTGGAGTGTAGCGTACCCATGAAAACCAAAAGGATCTGTGACCTTATCTGCAGGCTGACCTTTCCTGGAGTACTTTGCTGATATAAGATTTGGAATTAGAAAATAAAATTTGGATTCATGAGCTGTCAGGTAAGAGTCACAAGAGCAGAATCATAGGCACAGGTGGTAACTTAAAGAATGGCCTTAGAATCAGACCAATGAAGGAAAGGAAGTAGAATGAAGGATAACAGGGATGGGTGACCAAGGCAATTCCAGTATGTTGGCCAAGTGTTGTGGTGAGCTTCTGGTATGATTAGCTTGGCTCATCGAATTATTCCAAGCAGGAGTAAGGATGACACAAGCTGATCAGCTCTGGTATGTGGCCTGTCCCTGGATTGAGCAGTAACTACACCTAAGAAATTTCCTTCAGCTAAGACAAAATCTTAAAGAAAATGGCATTTGATGACTGTTTGCTAGCGGTGCCTGTAGCCCAGGGAGAATATCAATTGTCACTTGCAAGTTTGTTTCCCTGAGAAACAGACTTGGAAACAAAGATTAGCATAAAAGATGTTCCCAAAGCATCTCTGACCACCTGTTGGAAAGGGGAAAGACCAGAATGAAGATTCCTGAACGCCTCATGAAAAGTCTTTCAGTGTGAACCTTCTGACTCCTTCCCTGACAGACAGTTCAGCTCTTGACACCCTGTGCCAAGCAGTCATTGGATGTGCAGCATTAGGAACAGGCTATGGCCTTGGAAAAGGGAAGAACCAATCTCCAAAGTAAATTGACACCCTAAGAATATGTCCTGGCTACATGACAAGCTAGGAGAACAAGTCCTGTCCAAACAAGGAACCTAAATATATATCACAGCATCCAACATGTGAGATGCCTTTGAAGTTTAGATTTTTGTGGTCAAAAGATGCCTGAGAATCAAATTATTTTTTATGTTTAAGGCAAAATCTGTAATTTGTGTGATACTGACAACCCATGTTACTTTGTCTTTTTCTCTAAAATAGATCTGGAAATGATCACATAAATTAAGCATGAAATTAATGATACTCAACTATACAAATATTTCTGTCCTTCTCATATACCTCTTTTCTTTGTTTCCAGCAATCTCGTGACCTTGTGTTACTGAAGAAAAAAAAAAAAACAGGAATCAAGTAGGCATCACTTCCCTCACTAACCCTCCTTTGATCTCAATTCTCAAATTCTAAGAAGTCATTCCATCCCTCTCTGAGGGAAGAAGGCTTCCCTAAATGTTCCTACTTCCTGTCTGCATGGTTCAGATAACTTACATCGTCAGTGTTTCATGTTTACCACTTGAGAGTGGCTTTGCCTGACTTTCTGTTTTCCCTGATTGCAGCCGTGCCTTCCTCCTTTTTCCTTGCCAAACTTTTTTTTTTGCTTTTTTTTCTTTATTTTTTTATTTCTTCCAGTTACATCTCAATCACAGTCCCCTCCCTATTCTCCCCTCCAGTCCCACCCTCAACCCCCATCCTCTTCCCTTTTTTTTTTTTAAGTTTAAGGTATAACTTATTTCCCTCTACAGTTTCCCCTTTCAGTCCAACAAATGGATCTTTCTCTTATAATAATAAATACAATACAAAACAACAGAGGTAATTAGGCCACAGTTATGAGGGTTATATGGTTTAACGTACATTCCCAATGTCCAGTCCATATGTATTTGGCACCTCACTTTAACATTCTACTATCTAGCCATCTCCATGAGTTTAAAGTTCTATATCTAACTCAACATTCATACTAACTTGCAACACAATTTTAAAAGCATCTTCTTAGATCTATAACACTCTCTTGACACCTAAACAACTCAAAATTTATGAGGCTCTAGCTATCTGTTCTTCAACCACCTCAGAGACCTGAGAGGGATAAATATATCTGATTTTATAGGAAGTACAAGGCCTGCAGTTTCCAAAACTAAGAAATGACATACCAGTGGCTGCCTGGACAGTTCCCATTTTCTCTCCATACATTACATCATCGATCTTCAGTCGTTTGGCCCCGTTTCTCTGACAGACATTGATTGTAGATCAGGAATTATGAAGGACTTGCCTACCCTGTCTTGGCAGAGCTAGGCTGTCGACTTACCTGCTTCCAAGTTTTGTCCTATTTGGACAGCATTCTGTCTACAGTTGGAGCAAGGGGCTTTTCCTACCAAGAGATAGGCTTGCGACTAATTCAATCATCTCCCACTGGAGATTCTTCGATGCTCATCTTCTACTTGGGGTAGAATAGGGGGTGCTGTCAAGAGATGATATGTCTCGATATAAAAAAATCTAAAGTTATGAAAACATCTTTGAATGCCATATTCTGCAGATCTCTTGAGGTTTTTGAAGAGGCCCTATCTCTTATATTAGGATAAGCAGATGTTGCTTGTCTCTTAGCAGCTTTATTTCTGATTAGCTTGGAAAATAACTATAATAGGCTGTCATAGTACCTAACAAAATGACCGGCTTGCATAACTATTAGTTTGCATTTCTTAATTATCCTAAACAGTTTATGACAATTAGTAGTAAAAGGCCGAAACATCACATTTCATTTTTTTTTTAACCTCCTAACCCTTCCATCCCATTTCTCTGGGGTGGGGTATCCTTATATAACAGTCCCAACTTCTTAAACTAACAGCAGGCCACTGACTCATTTCAACAACCCCAGGTCACTCTTGGTCTTCTGCAATCTTCCTTCTGCTCCCACTTTCCTACTCAAATGTGTACCCTTCTAAAAAAGACTGCATTGTTCATTAGGTAAATTGAAGGCAGTTTCACAGCCCTCAAAATTGACGTTGACTACGTTTGGGGCAATCCCTAGGGCACTGGGCACCAGTACTGAATGCCACTGTACCCTGTTGATAGTATGCTTGTCTTCCCCCCCCCTTCTTCTAATATATCTACATGTGTTTCCTTATCTCCACACACTAGCTGGCAATATTCTCCAACCTATCTTTGGTCTCCCACTGCAAGGATTAGAACTTCCTCACTGCAGTTATTTTTCACATTGCTCCATTCTGTCTTCTCGAGCAGTTTTAACCCAAGTCTTCTCCTGTGACAAGGGATACTTCTATATGGTAAGACACCAAACCTTATCACCATATCACATGACCCCAAACAAATTCATCATCCACAGAAAACAAGGCTCATTTCTCACATTATTGGGAGCTAGCATATCTTTTAGAAGAGGGGAAGAGCCCACATTTATTATTCTGAAGTCACAAGTTAAAGCATTCACTCATACTGCGTAGCTAGGGGATAGGTGCGGTGCAAGGGTGAACTCCAGGTGAAGGCAAGATTCTTCATGACATCTTTGGGGGTCTTTGGGGCCGAGGAACATGACTCAGCTAGCCTGGGCTACCGTAAGCAGGACTCAGCTCCTACCAGGTTCCCAGTACACAGAGCTAAGCCAGGAACCTCAGGGGGGGGGGGGCATGTTGGTTCAAGTGAGTGGGCTAGCTTCATGCCTTAAAGTTCTCATGGCCAGGCTAGAGTCTCTTACCATTTCTCTTTCAAAGACTGAAGAGCATAAGACATGAAAAGAAAAAATAAATTGAGAAAGGCCCCTCTATCCACTTGCGCAACTCAATTCTGGTATCATAGCATACAGTACACACTATGAATGCTTTCAATTCCCACTTATCCTATATGTTGTTTACAAGTTTGAACACACTCCAACATTTCACTCTCCTTAAAGAAATACATCAGCATTAAACTGGACTAGAATTTGGACTAGAATCCACATGAACAAGACTGTTCATCAAGACCATTCTGAAATTAGCCTACCTTTCATTGCCAGCCTCACCACAGCTCAAAATTGAACTTTTCACCACACACCCAATCAATTAAAAATCCTTGTTCATCGGGAACAGAGATGACCTTTCTTTAAAAAAAAAAAAGTTTATTTATTACTTCATTACATCTCCATTGCCACCCCCTCCTGGCTCCTCCCTTCCACCCTCTACCCCATCTCCCACCCATCCCGTCCCTTTGATGTGGGGTGTCTCTGTGTATCAGCCCCCCTCAGTTCGTTAGACACATGAGGTCTAAGAGCTTCCTCTTGCACAGGAGGCATATATGGCAGTTCCACTAGGATGGGGTGTCCCACTGAAGGGTAACCAAGCCCCTGTTCCTACTCTTTCTAGTCTATTGATTGTAGGATGGTTATCCTATACTATAATATCTAAAATCCAGTTATAAGTGAATATATGCTACATGTATCTTTCTGAGTCTGGGTTAACTCACTCATGATGAGCTTTTCTAGTTCCATCCATTTGGTTGCAAAATGCATGATTTTCTTGTTTCTGATGGCTGAGTAGTATTCCATTGTGTAAATGCACCACAGTTTTTTATCCATTCTTCAGTTGAAGGACATGTGGGTTGTTTCCAGTTTCTAGCTATTACAAATAAAGCTGCTATTTCTTATTAATTGATCTTATTTAAACCTTTCCTTCTTTGTATCCATAATAGGTTTGAACTGGAAACTCACTTGGTCTCTTCTAGCCTGATGGGAAATCCCTTCTTCCCATATCTACAAATCCCAACAGTTCAAGGACTACCTTGTAGGGAGAATTAGTCCACATGAAGATATCTTGTCCTGGCACTCGTGTTGTGGAGTCCTCGAAGTACTTGAGCAACACAGTCTGTGTGTAAGAACAAGCCTCTGCAGACTTTCCAAATGAAGATTCGGTTTCATCTCCTGTACCTATGTGCTAGTGATACAAGAACAAGCTGATAGGAATGCAAAATTTCCTGCCCAAATTCAAACACCAAAAGTAAAAATAAAAAAATAAGCCACAGTTTGTAATTTTAAGTGGTGGGAGCAAAAAATGTTAAGTATTATGAAGAAAAGTGCCCCTTCCCCAAGGTAAAATGATTTCCCTGTAATTGTATTTCATTTTTGTTGAAATGAGATAAGGCCAAGCTATAATTAAATATGCAGGACAGCAAATAGGAGTTCTTTCCCTTCAAACTCACTGGGTTCTCATGGATTATTCTCAATGCTCAGCACACTGCTAGATAGATATGAATGTTTCCCTTGAACAAATTTTACTCAGTTTTTTTTTTCATATGTATATAGTTTTTGTTAAACAAGACCACACAAACGAGTAGGAAAAAGAACATTTTGTCAGCCTTATGCTCGGACACTTGTGCTAAAACATTTTTGCCAAGAAGAAATAGACTAAACATACATCAAGCCAAATGGCGAGGCCAGCGTTAGTGACTGGAGGTACTTTGTATGATTTAAGACACCAGACTATAATTTGAGAATGTTTGGGGAAAAGCAAGCAAGGGCTGCATGTGAGTCACAATCACTGCACAAAGATCTGCATATTTGAAAGATTGTGCAAACACGTTGTTTTAAGTTACATTTTAGTCTTTGTGGATAACTTTACCAACTTCTTGAGGTCAGCATCAATCTTTTACTGCTGTTTTAGATTTCCATATATTTGCATTTGAACTTTTAAAAAATAAACTTCAGTCCTTATTATTCTACATCATCTCTTCTTTGGATTTCTCATCCCAGAACTGTAAACAGATTTTTAAAGTGTCTTTCTTTAGTACATACTGTCAGTCATTAACTCTTTTCCATGGTCTCAGTCTATCAAAAGAACCAGTTTCTACTAGTCACTGGAGCCATTTCTGAAAGGGAAGGATAGGACATTGGTGAATATCCATGGTCGATATTAATATTTGCTTTGTATAAGTCCTGTGTTAGAACTGGAGGTTGAGAGACAGGCAGAGACAGAGGCAGAAACAGAGACAGAGACACATAGAGATTATCCTGAACAAATCTGCACTGAAAGAGAAAGTATGGCATCAAACAATAGTTACACAATTATTTAATCACAGCTGTGGCAAGTGCCAAAAGGCAGAAAAACATAGCATAAGAGTTAGAATTCTCTTTCAAATCTCTCTTTTCTATAACCATTATTGTCCTGTTCTTTCTGCCTACATTTTTATTCCCAGAACAGAGTTTGTGTAAACTACTTGTAAAGAGTGCACTCTGAGGTATTGCTAGCAAATGATTCAGCATGACACTGAAAACTTGTCAAAGAGATCAGAGTACAAGATTTTGAAACCCAACTAACATGTTTTGACCCAACTTACCCTATGAAATTCAACCAGGCTGGGTTAAATATAAACAGGTATCTGTACGAGTGAACATACATTAGACAAGTTCAAAAATGACGTATGGTAAGCCATGTCCAGCATAGCCTCCCCCAACTTCTCATTAAAAACACAAACAGTCTGCAAAAACAGGACATGTACAGAATACACAAAAGACCTGTGATTGATAGTCAGTCTAAAACCAGGATCTAGGAGGAACTTGAATTAATTACAAGGGAGTTGGATCTAGATTGAGAAATATATAACAAGGCTTAAGCATGTGGCACAATGAATGAATAGAGATTTTATACAAAGTACTTTCTAACGCTCATTTCACTTCTTCTGCTTGGATTCAATCATGAGGTGCCCGCTGAGTAGAAAACAGGCAGGTGACATTTGAGGCCCAGGGCATTGCTCAGAAAGACTGAAATCTCCTTGAGAAATAACTGAAAAGAAGAGAAACCTGTGACTCGACACAGTGAAGCTGAGAATGAGCTCTCTGACTTCAGGGCTACTCTGTCTCATCTTGATAAAGCTGGAAAATTAACTTCTTATGATATTTTTTCCTCTCCATGACCTTCATGTGTTATTTAGAGCACCCATATTATCAATCCATAGTTTCCAGTTCCTATATTAGCAATTGTCCAATTAGATTTCATAGTCTGGGTTTACATTTTCAAGATCTCTACCTAAAGAACAAAAAGGAAATGGCCTTGGAAGTTTCCTTTCCTTTAAACCTATAACTCAGAAATTAGATGAAAAATTGGATGCATCTTTAAAGAAATTAAATCATTTTAAATATTAGAAATCAAGAATTTTATTTTATGAAAGGTATACCAATTCTTTCATTTATGTTGTCAGGTCACATTTTTTCATGTTATATCTAATATTTAGAACTAGAAATGAAAGCTAGTAAGATCACCTTAGAAAACAGTATCTCCCAATACAAAACCTTATTCTACAATTTGACATAAACTCAACAAAAATGTGAGTAAACTTAAACTTACCAAATGAATCCACAACTCATAATCCCAAGAAGTGGGAAATTTTCCACCTAATAGTATGATGAACAATTAAATTGTACCCATTTAGGGTATAAGAGGTCCCATTAAAAATAAACAAGCTGTTACATCTCAAAAGTATAGGTTAATTACAAAAAATGAAATTGAGCTTACATTTAGAATGCATTAGAGTTCCTATCATACAAGTATGAGGATCTGGGTCCAGTCACCAGAGCCTACAAGAGGAGAAAGAAGGAAGAGGAAGAGGAGGGGAGGAGAAGAAGTTGTCATTACTGCTCATGGAAATGCATGCTTGTAATGCCATCACTGTAGAAGCTGTCTTAGTTATACTGTTCTGTTGCTGTAAAGAGACACCATGACCAAGGCAACTCTTATAAAAGAAAGCATTTAAATGGGGCTTCATTATAGTTTTAGAGGTTTAGTCCATAATCATTATGGAAACAGACATGCATAGTGCTAGAGCAGTAACTGAGAGGTTTACATTCTGATGCCAAGCAGCAGGGAGACAGGCTGACAGAGAGAGAGAGAGAGAGAGAGAGAGAGAGAGAGAGAGAGAGAGCTTAATACGAGCTGTAGAAACCTCAAAGCACAACCCCATTGACACACTTCTAACAGGCCACACCTCCTAATCCCTCCAAAATAGTTCCATTCCCTGGTGACTAAGCATTCAAATATGTGAGCCTATGGGGGCCATTCTCATTCAAACAACCACAGAAGCAGAAACAAGCAGATCCCTTAGGCAGACTAGCTGAATCAATAAATTTCTGACCAATGAGAGACAAGACCCTGTCTCAACAACCAAGATGGATATCTCCTGAGGAATGGTACCTGAGAATGATCTCTGGCCTCCATAAACCCACAAATACATGTGCACATTTGGAAATACACACACACACACACACACACACACACACACACACACACCTTTAAAATTCAGAAACAGTATATCTCATATGACTCTACTTCTGTAAAGTATACCAACTTGAAAAGTTAACATGTGAGAGTGGCCACCATTATGGTGGAGAATGCCTGAGAAGGGCCCTTTGAAACTTCACAGGATGATGCAGTTCCTCCTCCCTAACCTGGGATGGAGTTTATAGGGCTCTCTGTGAAGATGTATCAAGTTGTATACATGATCTTTGAGTGTTGCTACATGTAATGTGTCTGCTAAAGCACTCAACCACTATCCCATGTCAGCCAATATTTCTCCCCTAACCCACCAACTGACAAGTATTCTATGGGGAATAGCATCAGAGAAGGCCCATCTTCCCAAGATATGTTTCCCTTCTGAATCTTATTCTTTAAGACTCAGTGTGATGACAAGTCTGATAAAAGCTATTCTGATATAGACAAGGGCAGGGATCGCAAGGATCACCTGGTTATTCTCTTAGGATTAAACAAAATAACGCATATTAAATGCTCATCAGGGCAAAATACATAGAGCATTAAATTAACTATATTAAATAAAATTAACTATATGATTTATCATCCCAAACAGGACATTATTGAGAGTCAAAGAAGTCACTATTAACAAGTGTATTGGATGACAAACATACATTAAACTCTTTCTAGGCAAATTGAAAAGTATGTTCATGTAAACAGTGCACAGATGATGATACCTGTAATACCCTTATCCTTAGAAAGCACATTACCAGGTCACGCTTTTAAAGACTGTGTTGCTGAGGGAGGCTTACTGGAGTCAAGTGATTTATCTAAATCATCTGTAAGTGTGTAATTTCACTGGCACTCAAGGACAATGGTCTGGAGGAAAGAGCAGGCTCAACCCACTACCACCCAGATTCTTTAGAAGGTGGTAGAGTATGTCTGCAAACCAGAGCTTTCTCAACTTTGCAATACAAAGGGTAAAGAGCTCAACATGTGATCAGACACACCAGCTTCCTCTCTTGTACTTGAGAACTTAATATGTGTGTCTTCCTTATGTAGAGCCCAAATTCACGTGCTAAAACTTAATCCCAAGTAAAACATCATAGGTAGGTGGTGCTCTTGGTAGGTGATTAGATCGTGACAACAGAGTCCTGAAGAATGGAAATAGTGTCCCTATTAAGGGGCTTCAGGGAACTCCCTCATCCTTTCTCCCATGAGAGGACACAGCAAAAACAAAGAGATCTACAAAATGAGAAACAGGCTCTATAGAAATATCCTATCTTCAAGAATTTTGATCTTCGACCTCCCAGAAATTAAATTCTGTCATTTGTAAGCTATTTCCTCTATGGTATCATGCAACAGCAGCCTGAATAGATTAAGCCATTTACTATAGTTCATCCTGTTAAATAGGAATAATATTTAAATTTGTATTCATAAATTGAAGACCCAATATTTCCAGTAGCATGAAAAATGCAAGGACATTGTTACAAATTCCATTGCATATTACAGACACATGTTTGAATCACAATTTGTTGCTACTTAGTGCTTTGAACACAAATTCTCATGTTTACACCTAACTGCAATTACATCTTTCCCTGCTGACACCAATATCCCCTGGGTGGGTCTCCAGAATTGATGAGCTTGGGTGGCCAGTTGTGGTAAAACAGACTGGGCTGGGAAGAAAGACAAAGGCAAGCTTGGGTCCCACATGCTGCACTCATTTCCTGGATACTCAATATACTTGGACTTCATTTCTCTGATGAGCGTAAACACATTTTTTCCCACTATATTCAAAGAAGACAATAGAAAGTAACAACGGGGGTGCGGGGAAATTTCCTTTTTACAAATTAAGGGAGAGATTTATGCTGCTCCCGGCCCCTCTTCTAAATTCACTGCCATTGTCAGAAGCGGGTCTCTGCGTAAGAATGTCTTGCATGAAACCAAGTGTAGAGGAAGTTGGATGTGTTCATTTCAACGGTCCTTTCTCCACCCTTCAGGCATCCTTCAGAAAAAAGTCACTGTCTCCCAGAAATGTGATAAACTCGAGTCAACTATATCACTTCATATTTTTCCAAGCACTCAGAGCTACACTTAACTTCCAAAACAGTATGTGAAACCAGTGTGAAACAGTCCCACTTAACTGGCCATTCTCCTCCATCCTCATCATTGTGTTCTTACAGCTGGAAGTACAAGTGCAGTGAGGGGAAAATGAGCCTGTGTTCCCTCCCAGGCATGATGTCCTAATGGAAGGAAGAAATAAATGAGTTAAATCAGCAACATTGGCAAGACACCAGGCCTGGCTGGAGCACAAAGTCCGAGTGCACAAAGCACTTTATCCCATGAGGCTGAAATTGACCTGTCACTGTGCTCTAACAGCAAGACTCTCAAAAGCAGAACTAAATGATGATTTAGAGGAGACCGAATAGCTGGTGGAATCCTCTTGTGCTTCTGGACTAGCCCAAAACTCTTCTGGAAAAGTCCAGAAGTGAAAAGTGAACACAAAAAGAAAGGTCGTGTGAAAGTCTAGAAGCCAAGAGGCAAAGACATGAGTCTTCTACTCAGTAATGTAGTGCATATGAACTCATTTTGCCTAATAACATCTCTGTGTTCAGCACCAGTTTACTTACGTGTGTGGGGATTTCTCTGTAATTGAGAAATATAGTCTTGATTTTCCATTTGACCGTGAATGATGGTCTGTCTGATCCATGAGGGTGTAGGAGTAACTGTTCTGTAATCCAATCAATGAACTTTAGAGCAATTACCTAGATGGGCTTTGTTTTAACTCACAAATCCCTGGCTCTGTAAGGAGTTAGATAAATTAAATTAGATTTAGAAAGTATATAGGGGTTTCTGATACTGTCTCTTAATTCGGGGCATGAAGATCATTATCAGCATGTAGACTAAAAACAGGAAACAAACAGGAGACTTAACAGACTGAAAAACAAGGTTAAAGTCAGGAAAAACAGGAAATACTCAATGGACTGAAAAACAAGGTTGTCAGAAAAACAGGAAATACTCAATGGACTGAAAAACAAGGTTGTCAGGAAAACAGGAAATACTCAATGGACTTAAAGAAACAAAGTATCTGGCCTAACATTGTTTTCAGCTGCTAAGTGGGCAGAGCCCAAATTAAGCTGAAACAGGGTTCCTCCTATTTAAGGACAGTGCATGGAGCCCCATAAAAAGAGATCCCTAATGCTAGAGAGCTCCCTGAGTCCTGCTGAAAAAAGTGCTGGCCATCATTTGATGGCCAGATCTCCCTGAGGCAGAAAGAAGCTGGTGAGCAAAGAAAGCCTGAGCAAGACACCAAAAGGCCAAGGACAAAACCCTGTGGCTCAGCTTTTGCCTAGAGGGGTTTGATCTGTCTGAACAGTGGCCTTAAAGAAACTGTGCCTGGCTTTAAGGACTCAGAAGTAGAGCGGCAGAGTTGCTGATGTGAAGGGGCTGGGAGAAGAAAGAAGGGCCCAGAGAGAAGAAAGCATCAAACCTTATTTAAGGTGCAATAACCAACTTACCCTGACGAACCTGCATTTGAGAGATCCAGAAAAAGGACTGCTAAGGGTGTTAAAGAATATATAACAAAGACTGTGTTCCTGATGACTGAGGACATGCCCCAGAGACTGTATCATTCTAAAACGTTAGAAAAATAATTATCAATAGGTTTAGTGGATAGGTTAAAGGGGTTGTAGGAATTTATAGGATTAATAGTTAAGAAATTGTTAGTGTTTGTTATAAGTGAATATAGTAATAAATAAATAAGTGTTAAATAATAATTAAAAACTTCAGTTACACTGTTTCTTCTCTAAAACGACACCTTGCTTCATGAAATATCTTCATGTAAGGTACCAACAGCAAAGAATCCTTGGCCCCACATGCCTCTGTATTCCTCAGGGATTTGTGGTGAAGGCTGGTCCAGACATCCCCACAGTAACCTGCTGCTTCATCCGTAGTCACATCCTCAAGCATCTCACTGTTACCTTTGACGGTAGCCTAAGAAAGGAGGGCACAGACTTCCTCTCCTTCACTACAGCAATCCTTTAGTGCCTACTCTGGCAGACTTTACTTCCCTTACCTCTCAGCCATGCTGAAGACCCCTCAAGGCTTCTACCATGCCTGCCGGTCCATAGCCTTTCAACTTCACTGAGACTACCATCTTACATTTATAAACAGTGTAATGTGGGCTTATTGCCTTTGTTCCTGCCACCAATACAGTAATGTTTCTGGTAGGGAAGTGTGACACATACACACACACACACACAGGTGCGCATGCACATACACACACCTTGTACCTCTTATCAGTGTTATTGACTTTTTTTTTCCTCTCCTACTGATCATGATTTAACATCAAAACACAAGCATGCAATTAACACTGATCTCATGTCCCTGGATTTCCGAGTAAGCTTTTCTAAAACACTTTTGCAGACACAAGCCTTTTATTTTCCTACCAAAGTTTTGAGTTTCTCATAATATCACTGAATATTTTTCTCAGTTCAAAAAGATTTCTTACTTGGCTTTTAAAGAATTCCACTCTTCTTTGTGTTTTCAGAAACTCATAATGTTGACCCTGACACAGCTCCTCTATTCCCTACTATCATGGTTTAAACTGAGATGAGATTTGGGGCCACAGACCTTGTATTACTTCCTCATAAGCAATACTAAGTAAAAGGGTGAAGTCCTGTACATATGTTCTCTGAAGTCCATTGGAAATGCACCTGCTTTTGCAGCTCAAGGTCCTGGCCAGAAAAAGATAATTAAAAGAAAGCAGTTATTTCTCCATCTGTGCCTACTGTACCCAAAGAGTATTCTCAACCTGTGGCTCACAATCCCCTTTGGGGATCTCATATCAGACAGATATCCTGTTTACTAGGTATTTATATTACGATTCATAATAGTAGCAAAATTACAATTATGACGTAGCAACAAAATAATTTTATGGTTGCAGGTCGCCACATCATAAAGAACAGTTACGTATTAAAGGGAAGAAAAATTACGTATTAAAGGGTCACAGTATTAGGAAGATTGGGAAACACTACATGTGGCCAGATTTAAGGTAACATTTAAGTAGCTTTGATCAACTCTTTCCAAACCCTTGCACAATGGCTGCTAGCCTATAAGTCAGTATAGCCATTACAGAAACAGTAAAGAAGTCTCTCAAAAAGATAAAAGTAGAACTACTGCAACTTCCAGCAATCCCACCACTAAGTACATAAGCTAAAGAAATGAAAGACATACTGGAAACACTGTTCACAGTAGCCCAAGTGTTTCACTGATGAATGAATGCACTAAAGCACACACACACACACACACACACACACACACACACACACACACACACACACA
>CAJQZJ010013540.1:5302117-5326154 GCA_907164525.1 Lophiomys imhausi
TGTGTACGTGTGTGTGTGTGTGTGTGTGTGTGTGTGTGTGTGTGTGTGTATAACTGTGCCATGTATGCACATTCAGGCCAGAAGGGAACATCCAATGGTCGTCTACCACTCTCCACCTTCTTTCTTTGAGACAGAGTTTCATCACTGACCCCAGGACTCTCCATTTGTCCACTAGGAGGCTGGCAGCCTGTAAGCCCCAGTGATCGTCCTGTCACCATATTTGCCCTCAGGCTCTAGGCATACAAGCTGCCACACGACCATGGACGTGTTTTACACGAGTGCTGGGTATCCAAACCAAGATCTTCATCCTCATACAGCAGGTATTTCACCCACTGAGCAAGCCACCCACTCAAGCCTCACAGATTTTGTGTTCATTTTTGTCTTATCTGATAGACTATGGAGTGACGCATTCATTACAGGATATAAATACAAAGTTACAATAGACATAAATATCGAAGTGATTGAAGCTGGTAAATTATAAAGAACTGTTCTATGCATTTTTTGTATGTGACCACATGAGTGTGTGTACACAGGTGTTTGTGAGTGTGAGCACCTGTACATTCAAAGAGTCTGGAAGCGTGTACTGGCTCCCCCTTCTTTAATGGTTCACCTTTTCCTTTGAGACAGAATCTACTATGAACCAGGGGCTCTGGCCTTCTTAACTAGTTTGAAAGCCAACAAACCCCAGCAATTCATGTCTCCAAGCCGGGGTTACAGCATTTACAAGGTCATGACTTGTTTCATGGGTGCCGAGATCTGAATTCTTGTCCTCACAATTTCAAAGCAAATGCCCTTATGCACTGAGTCATCTTTTCAGTCTCTCAAGCTGACAATTTTAATGACATGAAAAATGTATCTCATCATTAAGTTTTTATGTCATGACTCTTGGTCCCCCTTAGGATCCTACCTACCCTGCCGTTTTTTCTGCCTATATAAAACCCACTACCCTCTTTCCTGCTCTCATTTTCATTTTGAGTGAATATCTCCTGTACTTAACTTAAAAATCTACCCTAAAGCCATCCAATGTGTTCCATGACACTCTCTAGGACCCTGACCTATGATTTAGCTATTTTCTTTTCAATCATCAAGGTCTTTCCTTGTTTCCTTCCCTTGTCACTAAGTACATTTACGCTTTCTTCACTGTCAGGAACTTGCCTGCCATCCCAAGACTCCTCCCCACTTCATTCCTTTCCCATCAGGCATGAGGATCTAGAACATAATGATTTTGACTACCATAGTTTAGAACTGCTTCATTCTCAGTGAGCATCAGCAGCCTTCAAACATCCTTAAGGCCTTCTCTATTGCAAGACCCAAAGAATATCTCTGAGGCTTTAATTTATGTATTCTTTCACAGCATACCCCCATCACTTCTGACCTCCATTCCAGACACCTCTATCTATGGTTTTCTCTCTATACATGCCTCACCACCTGGCCATTGCTTTCAGTCTTGCATGGTGCCCATATAAAAAAGGAGCCATGACAAAATTCTCTCCTCAATCCTCCCTCTCTCTACTTGTCATCTTCTCCCTTGCCCACTTCATTCAGCTTTGTGATACCATTCCAACCTATAGATTCATGGCTTTCCAAACTGTATGTCCATCCCAAACCTCTTCTGAATTCCTATTTACAACCATGGGTGATGGACCTCTTTTCTGACATTTTCATCTGAGACACCCACAAGGACAAAGACAAAGGACCGTTGCTGAATTTCCAGTACCAAGCCTCAGATGAGCATCAGTTACAAGTTTGGGTTGAATCAAATAAGCTAAATTCCCACAAACTGAAATTCAAACCCTTAATTTGGAGAAATACCAACCCCCTAAAAGTGGTCTTCCTTTTACATTTTCTATCTTGGTTGAATTTAATAGCCTTATTTTTATTTAAAAAAAAAACTGTATTTTCTTTTGTGTGTATGTCCCAGACACTATTTTATTTTTAAATTAGTCTATCCTGTGACAATTACGCATGTGTATATACTACACCCTGATCAATTTCACCACTCCACTCTCTTATCCCAGCTCTCCTTCCCCAAGCATTTTCCAAACAAGCCCCTCCCCCACTATCATGTATCTTTGTTTTGTTTGGGGTTTTAATTTTGGTTTGTTGATGTTGTTGTTGTTGTTTTGACTCTCTGAATTTCAAGAGGGCCATCCATGTGAGCATAGGTGTGGATCGTGCAGGACACACCAGTGGGTAAGCCACTGAAAATAGTGACTCTCCCTCCTCCAGCAGGTATCAACTGTCAATAGCCTTCAGTGAAGGACAAGGACTCACACTTACTTGTGCTGCAATGTTTACCTTGTGTAGCCCTTATGCAAATCACTGCAGCTGCTATGAGCTCACGAGCAAAACAGCCATGTCATACCCAGAAGAGAACACTTCATAGACTCCCTCTCCACCCTCCATCCCTTATGTTCTTTCTGCATGGTCTTCTAAAATGTCATCACCATGGGTGATGGACATCTTATCTGCCATTTTCATCTGAGACACTCTGAAGGACAAAGACTATCCATTGCTGACTTTCCACATCCTTCACAGCATTCATTGTCATTTGTCATCTTAATTCGAGTCATTCTGAGTTGGGTACGATTAAATATCAAAGTAATTGTAATTTGCATTTCTCTGGTGGCTATGGATGGTGACCATTTTTGGAGAGAGTTACCTGTAGTGACCCCACAACACGGTGATTACCACACAAGGGGTTTTCTCAGGGAAAGGTGAGTGCACTGCCCACCCAAACCTCCAGACTTCACTCCAAAGACAAACAGACAGGACAGGGGTGATATCTAAGCATTTCCTGTTTTCAATATTTCATTCTCTGGCTTATATACAGAACCAAATGGGTGTTTCCACATGAGGCTACGTGGGCCAATACATTAAAGGTCATCCTATCACGCCACGTACCACAAGCCTGGTAACATGGTGATCATGCACTGATCACAAGCATGGAAGTCTTGCTCACCCAATCAGCTATTCCTACGATCAGGCTTCAACTCCACCTTGGCATCTTCTGGCTGGTGCCATCTTAGATATCTCACACAAGTCACTTTCATTTTCCCAGCAATGAGGCAATTCTCATGAGCCTCCATTTCCTGGGTCCCCACAGTTACCAAGTATCACAATAGGTAGAAGTGAAGAGACTCATCGGGGAGTACTCAGCACTAATGGGACATCTATTGGGGAGTACTCAGCACTAATGGGACATCTGTATCAATACCCTGCCAAAGTCTTAGGGAACATTGAAGAAGAGGTGTTAGAAAGAGCCATAGAATGGCATCATAGCCATGGTTTGCTTGACACAGTATTTTCTGGACATGGCAGGAGCTCAATAACTCACACCGGGTGTGGTCCCCTGCACAAGATCAGCAGAAGTTCAAGCCAGTCACCATTCCAGTCCTTGTAGGGGAGGGGAATCCAAGACCTCACCTCTTGCTGAGGAGCTGTTAGCAAGGGATACAATCAGCGTTCTTCAGAAGTGTATTCCCTGGGAGGATATCCACCTTCCATTTGTTGGACCTATACCACACACACATGCGAAGCATAATTGATCTCAGTGAGTTATTAAAATGGAGAGAAGGAGGAGACATGAAGTTGGGAGGAGATCTGAAGAGTGGAGATCCAGGAGGAGCTGGAGATAGGGGACGACTATGGGGTAGATGCAACCAAAATACATTTTATAGGTGTATGAAATTCCAATGTCTAAATTAAAAAAAAAAATTAAAGGAGATTTTCTGACCAAGCCTGAGGTCAGCCCTACTTCGTGGATATAAACATAAGAATTTTCTTAATTTCAAAATATTCCAGAGATTTTCTAAATCCTTTTCCTTTGTCTCAAGTTCACCAAATCCAATTCTTTAAAAAACACTCTAATAGGAATCTCAACTTTCCTTCATTTCCATAAAATGTTGTCTGTCAACTAGATGTATCTTTTATCCTTCTTCCTTTAACCACACTGCGACTACGTCAATATAATGCAGTGATGGAGGTGTCACAAGAAACACTTGAAATCCAACACTACAGGGACATTCTGGTACTATACGCACATAGTTAGCACAACTCAGCTGTGACAAAGTATTTCACAGAAAAAGTTGGAAGAAAATGTCAAAATTGTGGACAATTTTAAGAGCTTCAGAGTGAAATTTCTTATAGGCATTCTCGAGCTTCAAAAAAACAAACTACATTTGTGCTTGACTTTGAATTAGAAATAGTATATGTCTGTAATAACTGAACATTTTCTCCATCAAAATTATACCTTCTGTGCATCGCTGTTCCTCCATCCAGTCTTTCTTTATTCATTTCCCACTCACAGCTAAGGCTGCCTTAAGGCTGAGATGACACTTTCCGTTCAGAGTTTTGTGTTCTCTATGAGAGCAAGGAAGGCCCTGTGTCTTCATTGGCTCAATATTCTTTATTAAGTGAGTGTGTGTTACTATCTGCCAAATTAGATGGCTCTAGAAACTATCTGGTCATTCTTGGTCAAATCTTCTCAATTCATTTTAATGGTACCAAATCAAATGTTAATTTTTCTTTCTGCAAGAAATAAGAGGGATGCTTGTCTAGGCCTGTTTTCAACGTTGATGATTTGTGTTACCATATTCTACTGTTGTGTGAGCCCACCTGAACCACTGGAAAGCATTGGCATCTCTCCCCACTTCCTCTAGCAGAATCACAGGTAAGTACTCCTCAAAGATAGCATTCCTGATCACAGCTTAATGGACCTTCACTGAGAGCCAGCAACACACCCTTTAACAAGAACATCAGATGATTCACAGACAGGAGATGCAGGGAGAGGTCTACATTCTGAAATACCATAAAAATGACAGCAAGTAGGTGGCCACTGGCTGCAAGAATCCTCTCAGTGAAGGTCATGAGATTGATCCTGTATTAAACTGAATGGACTATTCTAAATCAAAACTGCAGGGAAAAAAAAAAAAAACAGGTGAATTGCATATGTTAGTTAATGGGAAGAAAATTATCAAACTTATATCTACTATCTCAAACTACTGGCTAATTTATACCTAAAGAACAGAGGACTTTTTTTTATCAGTATGGCAACATTCTCTGGGTATCTTTTGTGTAAGTAATATTTATAAGAAGGTGAGACTCAAGAAAATGGAATCTTCTGCCTATACATAGGTTGGAAAGTTTGAGAATCCAAATTCAAATCAAGAAAATTTCATTTTCCCCACATGACCAGAAATATACTTAATTTTTTTTTTTTTTTGCAAATAAGCAATGGCATTTGCATCTGCACAGCCACTTAAAACATTCATATATGTGAGTTAGGCCACATTTGCTAAAAGCCAAATAGAAAAGCTCCTTTGTTTTTACTTCCTCTCCTAACCTCAATCCTTTTCTCAACACACAGACTCATGCACATACAGGTTAGGCATCCCTAATTTAAAACACTGTAGCCTGTTGAACAACAGCATTGTATATAGGTAGAAAATTCCATATCTGACATGTGACATGTCATGGTCAAAATTCGGGCATATTAAAAGCATTGTATAAAATGACCTTCAAACATGTGCACAAGGTATTTATGAAATTTCAATGAGTGATTTCACAATATTATATTTCATTGCCTATTTACAAGCATTCCAAAATCAAAATACACTAAGATCAAAATGCTTTTGGTTCTAAACATTTCAAATCACACCTTGTAAGAGGTTGTATTCTTACTGTCTCTAGCTAGTTTATCAATTGCTGACCTGGTACTACAATCTTGATATGCTTGCTCTCTATTATTAGTTAAAATAGTAGGTACACAAGAGCAAAACTAGGTTCTAGATTAAAGGGAAACCAGCTGGTAGTTTATTAGCTCATGGTGAGATTAATTAAAGCACATTTGGAATTTGAGATAGAAGCATATCATTATCTAGGTTCTTTATAATAGAGACCAGAGACCAGTAACTGTGATCCCTGGGCTTTCGAAAAGTATGAATAGGTTTATCTTTTTTCTTAAATAAGGCAATGCTATGGAAATCTTTAAAATAAAATCAATAAGAAGCCAGGGAACATTAAAAGCTCATCATATAATAATGAACAGAAACTCAGAGCAACTCTAAGTCCAGATAAATATATGCAAGTGGAGATACTGATTTTGGAAGCAGAGAAATTTTATTTCATTGAACATTAAAAGTATGAAATAAGTAAGTGTCTAATAGGAAATCTAGAATTACTTTCAGCAAATGAATGGTACCTTTGAAACACTGCTGTCTTTAAGAATCACGTGTCAATCAATTACACTGAGCCCCAATCCCTCATGGAACAATTTTCCCTCATTGTTGCTCCTCTCTCTAAATATCTCGTAACAGTAAACCACCTAAACAAAGGGGAAAATACAAACAGACAATGAGGATACAATAGTCATAAGTCCTCTATATGCATAGTCACAAAAATAAGCATTTGGGAAGGAAACAAGAGCAGGAGAGAGGAGGACATGTAGACATGTTCAGAAAAGTAGTTTGTGTTTTAGTCACCTCTAACTTTCTGCCAGTTAATTCTGCTTTGTGTTAAATTAGCAAGTGAAGCTAACCAGTGGTTTACATGATAAAATCTAGGCCATGGAACTCACAGGATCATCAACATACCTCGGAGGTCCAAAACCAAAAGACAGGTGAACCATTAAGGTTGGGAATAGAAGTGAGATACCCAATGATGACAGGCTGAGGACTGTTGGATAATGAAGGGAAAGGATAGCAGGACAGATGGGCACACAGACAGGAAGGCAGAGAGGAGGAGTGAAGAGAACATAAAGGGAAGCTAGTTAGGGAAGGCAGTGGAGCTGAGCATCAGGTCATGGTAATCCAACAGAGGGAACTGTTCCAAAAGGAGAGGAACGATGGGTAGTAAGAACCCTGGATTTAGTCCTTCATTCATTCAGAAACTGTAAATCACAGTTACACCTCAGGAGTGTTGACAGATGCTAGAAGGAGAAAGTCTCTGCCCTCGGAGAGCTCAGAATGACAACTATACACAGGGAAAAAATGAATATCAGTATTCTCAAGCTCACAGAGAAATTAAGACTCTAGAAAACAAACTATGTATGATTCTACAGACTATACAATATTAGAAGCTTCTGACTTTGAAACTGGGAAAGGTTATTGCTGGCTTCCAAATGATAACAATACAGTTAAGTGGTGTCTTTTCCTTTGACTACTTATCATTTAACAAACCAGGAAAAAAAAATATCTTCTTTTACTAGTATAAATTTGATTTTAAACTTAAGCCACTGAACTATATATCAAAAGAACAAAAGAAATGTGGATTATTCTAAAGTTTATTTTAAATTAATGATATTATGTGCCAGGCATGCAATACCTCATTTCAAGTTTTTGGTCAGGTTATTCCAAGTGACTCCCAGAGCAATGTAGACTGTGCATGTAGCCTTTGGTGTCCTCTCAGAGGTTGAGGGTGGGCCCCTATCATAGAAGATTCCACTCACTTAGGGCACATGATTCAGATCTGACCATAAAGCCTCTTTTCTATAGTCTACCTTCCATGGTTCCATAAAATATGAATCAGAACAGTGACCACCACTGCAGGATATCCATAAAGATTCAATAAGTTGTATTCATGTATTGGTAGTACCAACAGCTGCCTAATTGGATGCAATGTCCACTCAACAGGAGACAAATAATGCCTAGTATCTGGTACAGGAAACCAGCCTATTTCCTGAGACTAATGGAGTCATGGACATTAGAAAACAATCTTCTACCACCACCTTCAAGACCAGCATAGTTCCTTACTACCTTCTAAATTATTCTTATACCCACAAGTAAGTACAGTTACCACTCCTTATCAAAGAAATTCCACCTTAAATCAAATGCAGACCATATAGAAAACCACAACTACACACTATGCAGTGGTTGTTGAGATCGAGTCCCAGTGGAAGCATCTACGTTACAGCTCCTACATCTACGGTTCAGGGAACATTTTGGAACAGTCTTCTGTGTAACAGCCTCTCCTAGAAATTATTGCCTAAACAAGTCCTGAATAGTGTCAATATCAATGGACATGTTAATGTGGAAGGAAAAAATTGGAGGGTCCCACCCTATACAAATATATTATAGGCAATTAATGCTGGAAGAAGGAGACTCTGGCTTTCTCAGGGATGAGGTCCCTTACTGGTGGTCCAATGAAGAGTGGTCAGCCCTGAAACCATGTGCATACAAATAATAATGGGACTCAGCAGGTTATAGTTAGTTATGTATTTTTACAGCACATACATACATATATACATACACCTATTTCTTTCATATATAATTATAGTAATAATCAAAGAAAAAGAGGCTATCAACTTAAGAATGGGAAGGTGAAAATATAGGAGAAATTGTAGAAAGGGTACCTGAGGGGCTGGAAAGAGTAAAGAGACAGGGAAAATTATATAATTCAATTTCAATTTAAAAGTAAATAAATAATGTTGATGATCTTTATCCTAAAGAATCAGTATCACAATATCCAGTCATTAAAATATATATTTGGTTTCCCAAATAATTAGGCTTAATGCAGCTTCTATGTATAGCTGTACCTTCCCCCTGTTGACACTATTCTGGCCCCTTAATAGTCTTTCTTATGGGAAGTCTACAAAAACAATCAGCGTTCTATTGAGCAATTTCTCAGTGGAAAATATCTAATGAGTACATTAATATTTTTAAAAGACCTGTGTATTTACATCAAATGGTTCCTCTGCATTTTGTAAAACAAACCTCATTTTTTTGACATGTTCTTCTAGATCACTTTGTGGGAGCTTAGGCTGAGGCTTTGGCTAATGAGAGAGATGTAGAATTCAGTTTGGGACAGCTGTTCTGGCCAGTGAGAAGAGATAGAGGAAGTAGGAAGACACTGGGCAAAAAAGCAGAGTGTTAGAAAAGTCAAGAGCTTCATAAGAATGAGTGTTATGGCCAAGGAAAGAGTAAAGGGATGATCAGCGGCACCTTAGGTCACACAAGCCAGGGTCACACCACTAAGAAAACAGGAGAGACCCACGTGGAAATGATCATAGTACCATGTAAGTTACTGCTTTTTCCTGATGATTGGATGCTTTCCTCATACACCATTCCACCTCTGCTACACAGAATGGAATTTGAAAATTACAAAAATAATCCAAGTCTTGAGTTCAGCCTAGAAGGACTTAAAAATCTCCTCAAAAAATATGCACTTCAAGCTCTCCACTAGCAGAAATCTCATTCACAGTGACAAACTGGGTCCACTGCAGTGTTGGTGGTCTCTTCTCCAACCTTGTGCTTTTTTATTCATCCACTACTGTCAATTAATCATCTTCATTAACATCATTATGTGTTCTACTATTTTACGTCTTCCATGTGACTAATCTACTATCATTTAAACCCATCTTTACCTTTTCATTTATGCTTGTGTGATCCAGGGTACTGCACAGTAGAGAGTCCACCCATACCTACTGATATCTTTTCATATCACTAACATACCTACGAGAAGTCTCCAACGCCTAATTCTCAAACTAGTTCAATGATGATGAGATTAAGATTATAATTATGGCTCTTAGCAAATTTGTGCAGTTTCTTTCTAACTCATAATAAAGAGTAATGACTGGAAAACACAGCTCTAATTACAGTGATAACAGAATAGGATTTGCACTTCTAGTCAATAAGCTCTTTCACAAACCATTTCTCATTTAATATAAAGCAGAAGCTTTTATCATTCAGAAGAATGACACAGACTACCTGATACACAATAGCAAATTTTTTACCCAGTCCCGGGTTCAGCACACAACTAATAGCCTGTACCTAATATGATAAATTGAAACTACACTCTCTTCTGCATTCTTCTTCAGGTAGTTAGTTTAAGTACAAAATCTTAGGAGGAGTAAGAAAATACACTAGTTTCTTGTCACTACTGTAAGAAATTTATCATAAATTATATCACTTACATAGATGTATAGCCTCCAAGCTCTGGAGATCAGAAGTCCAACATGATTCTCATTGAACTAAGATGGTAGTGTTGGCTTGTAATCAAACACATTCTGGAAGCTCTAAGGTAGAACTCATTTCTTTGGACTCATGCCAAAGGATGTCACTGGGTTCTGTTCCTTATCTTTTGAATCCCCTGACCCTCTAAATTTTCAAAGCCACCAATGGTAAATTAAATTTTTCTCTGAGAAAAATTATTCTTAGCACTTTTTTGGTCATTCTCTCTCCCCCTCTGACTTTGATTCCTTTTCTTATCCCTGATGCCTTAGTGATATTTGGCCCATCCAGATTTTTCAGGACAGAAACTACATTTTACAGACAGCTGATTAGAAATTTATCCATCGATAATCTTTATCATCTTTTGTCATGTAACAACATATTCAAAGCATCCATAGAGAACAATATGAAATTCTTAGAGGGGCTTTATGCTGCGTTTTGGTGGACAAAAGAAAACTCCTCCCAAATACTGCATCCCACTTGTAACAGACCCTATGCCAGGTGTTTTCTAAGTCATTTTATACCCAGAACAACATAGACTGTAAGGTAGTCTCCTTAATAAAAAGTTGAAGTGAACAAAGACTAATTAAGTCACTTGCCAGAAGCTGTGTAACTATTAAACAGTAGAACTTGGACTGAAACTCAGCACCTTTTAACTCCAGGATCCACACTCTTTCCCTCTCCTGCACTATCTCCAAGGACTAAAAGCATGTAATTAACTGACCATCTGTCATGAATATTACCAACAATCTATATTCTACACTGAGAAGGAAGGTCCAGTAAATGGTTTACAAATAAATTCTAAATCATGTTGCTTTATTTATGAGCAGATAGTAATATAGTATCTATTTCAATGAAACTACAATCTGAGTTAGTACTCTATGTAACATTAAAAGAAAATCAATACACAAAGAATAAATAATAAGTATTTAACATAAATGCTAAGGGACTGTGGATTTCAGAGAAATGATAAAAGTCTACTTGGAACCAAAGCCTTGTTCATAAATGGCTTGATCTTGTTAGGGGACTATGGGAAGAATTTGAACTGCTGGGCTGGGATTGTACACATGACCTGAATCAAGCATACACATGGTACTGTCAGACAATCTGAGTGAACCAATCAGTCTTGAATAAATAGTAACTGAACATCTACAAAAGCTCAGTCACTGAACAGAAGGACAGAGAATTAACATGGTTAGAAGATCTGTAAAAAGTAAACAGAGAGGCAATATATTGAACACTCCAAAAAGTTGCCTGGAGATCATCCTTATAGAATGCTGAAAAGTGGGATGTACCAAGAAGCTTTTTGCAACAAACCAGGATGAGCATAGTGTCAATCAAGACTGAAATAAAACAGAAAGGCAAGACACTTTGCCAGTTGAGTGAAACAGGATAGAGGGAGACACATGAGAAATGTGCCAAATCTTGAACCTAAGAAGGTCATAGGAAAGAATCTACGAACCTAGTAAGTCAGACATCTGGACTGTCATGGATACTGTTTTCTAATTGTTTGAAAAGTGTCAAAATACCATCAAATGGAAAAGTTGAGGCTGCAAACAGATATGAAGTCTATTTCTTCCTTCTGGTTATATATCAAGGTTTCAAAACCTTCGCACTATTGGTGATATTTCCAGTGACATTCGTTGCTGTTGGGAGTATACTGTAGCACAAGTGGTAACATCTTCAGGCTCTACTACCAGAACCCTTAACACCTGCCCTTCTTGTAGTCATGGAAGTTATAAAAGACTTCGGGACAGTAAGAAGGTTCAGAAAATAAAGAATTTGGCACCAAGCCTGAAACAGGAGTTCAGTCCCTAGAACCCACAGGGTGGAAGGAAGTGACTGATTTTTTTTTTTTTTGCATGCTTATTTTTGAGCTCCAAACAAACACTGTGGCACATACAACTCCCATTTCAATCACAGAGACAAAGAAAAAACACAAAATGCTAAAAGGGGATGCTTTGAATACTAATCTGTGGGGACAAAATTCCCACCAGCTAAGATAGATGCCTCATGCTTAGGACACCTGGCCTGTGATACAAAAATTCTAGACTACAATGGGACAAATGAACCACCTCTCTCTTTTAACAAATTGGAAAGGATTTCTTCACCACAGGGAGATAAAGAGAGAAGGCATTACAGAAAGGAAGGAAAAGGCAAAATGAACATATTTTGAAATTTTGATGATCAGAGGAAAATTAAAATAGCATGTTGACCATTCACTATAATCCCTGATCCACACTCGTTTCTGTAGGCCCTTGAGGAAATCCAAAACTAGACATGTTTTAATCCCAAACTCACCTGAATATTCAAGGCATCCCAACTCATCTTCTCTGAGAGTTTCTGGCCCAGTCTCTAGTCAAGTTCGAGAGTCAGTTTCTGCCTAAACCAATCCAGGCACAGAGCCTGTGAGGACACAGTAAGAAAGCTAAATTCTGCCCCAAGGAACAGAGCCTCTTGGGAAGTCACCCCCACCTCCATCCCGGGTGGGTGTGTGGAACCCTGCAGAGCCTTCCAGACATGAGCTGAACTGGAGAGGAAATTCCAAAATGGAAGGGGCTGCATGAGTTCAAAGGTACAGGAGGGAGTACTGACTTGCAAGAGCCTCTCTGCTGAAAGAATATAAAGTAGGAAAAAGAGGAAAAGCCAATTGGGAGGCTTAGCTCTGCCTCCCATAGTCCAGGGACAGTGAGTAAAGGGAGTTTCTTGTGAAGCTGCAAGAATGTACTCAAATCTAGACTGGCCAAGGAATTAAGCACAGCCAGAGGGAGGGTAGGGAAAGAGCTCCTTCAAAAGGTCAAAGGCCAAGTTGTCCAAAAGCTATGACAACTGGCATTTAACAGCTGTGCCTTTGTTTCTGTGATGAAAGGCCAAAAACTGTCTCTGCTCCAAGTCCCTTCTCCCTGCATACACTGTCACCTTTGTCCACAGCATCAGATCATAAAAGCCTTTATTATGCTAGCAACGCAGGCAAGAATTTTAAGTACACAATCACACATGCTACCTAGAGATACTACAGAACAGGGTCTCTGGGGGATATAAATACTTTTAAACTTGGGGTTACGTTATCCTGCAATTATTCTAAACATACTTTCCTTACTGACTACATTCCAAGTTCTAAACTGAAAGCCTTTGATCCACTTATGAAGGAAAACATTCCACCCTGGAAAAGACACACTGATGATCATCAAAGAAGCTTCACAGCATATCCCAAAAACAAATCCCAAAATTTTCTTGTTTAGTTCAACAGCTCTGTCACATGTGGTCTCAAAAGCACATTCTCTACTTTACTACTTAACAAGTTGCAACAACACAGACAAACCAACTATTACACAACAACACGGTAAATCCCTTCATGACTGCTGCATTTTACTTTGGTCCTATATTATGCAAGAATGCTAAATATTGAAGAATGCCAAATGCAGTCTTTCTGATTATTAAGCAAATTACAAGCTGCTATTTGCTTTTTCAAATGATTTTGTGAGAAGACTTTAAAACGTATTTTTGACAAATATTAAAATAGTAAGAAAATCTAATGGCCTGCTGCTTTTGATGAACAGCATCGATTATAGAAAATAAGGTAATGAGTTTAAGAGATTAATGTAGAGGGATGACTAGAACAGCTTACACTTGTCCCAGATCTCCACGTTTCTTTCCTAAATCGGATCATCTGCCTTTGTAAAAAGAAGTAGAAAATACTATCCATGTCTGAGTACCATTGGGAAGATTTATTCCTTCCTTGGGCATAATCCACTTTCACCCATCTGACAAACTGGGTGGAGGGATTTGATGCAAGGACATAGCTCAGAGCAAGGTTTCCTGATCCCCCAGTGCTATGACCTCCAGACAAGTGAGGGTCACAGCCTCATTCCCAACAGGGAGACATTTGGCTGCCAGTACACAGTCTCATCTCTAAGGCAAATGTGCTTGTTTTTCATTCCCACTTTCCATTTGTCTTCATTTGTATTTGCTAACCACTCTTCCTTCGATTCAAAATTAAAGCAGCACTTTGCAGAACATGTGGCAAGCTTCCAAGTTACTCTAAGAGATATAACTCAGGGAAGGATGCCAGTTTGTTTGGTTGTATTTCTTTCTGGTTTTGATCCTAATTTACTTAACCTAGTACGACATATATGAACTCCTGCTAGATGGGGTTTCAATCTGAACAGTTACATAAACAAACTCCTTCCTTGCAATAGGATGCCAGGCAAGAGCTGGTTGTCAGAGAACAGGATATGGGAAGGATTTCCTTCTCTGGGAGTCGCTGGTCCAAGTCCATGAGCATCTCTGCCACCGTTTGTGGTTAGAGAGGACATGGAGAAGAGGTGTCTGCCACTGCACATGCCATCATCTGTCTAGAACATTAAAAGCCAAACCACACGGCATCTACTCACTTATAATTGGATTTTGGCGTATAGTACAGGATAACTATCCTACAAACAACACACCAAAAGGATCAGGAATAGACTTTCTTACCTATCTACGCCACAATTTGCCCTAGGGTTGCTACCATATAGGCCCCCAGTGCAACAGGAAGCTCTTAGCCCTCATATGACTGTTGAACTGAGAGGGGCTGATATGTAGGGACACTCAATATTGGAGGAGTGGGGTGGGTGGGAGAGAGAGGAGAGGGTGGGAGGGTGGAACCGGGAGGGGTGGAAAGAGGGCACTATAATGGAGATGTAACTTGATGTAATAAATAAACATTATAATGTTAAAAAAAGCTAAACCACCTGGTTGATAAATGATTTTAAGACAAGGCAGACTATAGCATGCACCATAATGACCAAACATATACATAATATATACGTATATAATATATACGTGTATGTATATATATATACATACATATATATATATTAGTTTTTAGAGACAGGGTTTCTGTGTGTACAGCCCTGGTTGTCCTGGACTCGTTCTGTAGACAAGGCTGACCTCAAATTCAGAGAGATCTGCCTGCTTCTGCCTGCTGGGATTAAAGGTGTGAGCCCCCACTGCCCATAAGTTTCTACACTAGCTAATTGTTATGCAGAAAATGTACATGCTCAGAACAGAAGTGTTCCAGGTTACATGTGTCTTCCTCTGTGGTTCTGCCTCACACCAGAAGCCCAAACAGAAACAAGGGATAAGACTCTTAACAAATCTTTGCAAAAGGTAAGACAAACACAATGGAACTGCTGTGATTTTAAATATTTCCACAGGGCACACACTTAATTCTGCCTTGTTGGCTACTCAATAGATGGCTCCTACTGGTCACTGACTAACTTCCTCAAAGACCTGGAAGTTTCAGATGCTAGGAGATTTTTTTTTTATAGTTTGTTTATTTCCTTACTTGTTCTTGGAAATTGTACACAAAAGTAAAAAAATAATATTCCTGCTGCTGTTAGGCACAGAATCAGTCCCCAGAAATTAACATAACTACATGGCAGTTTAAATATAATTTAAGGGGGGCCAAGATGGCGGTGACCTGCACTGACGCATTTTGAATGTGGGAGAAAAGAGCCATAAAAGCACACAGTTATTGGACACTGTGCAAAACCCAGAGGGGCTAGACCCTCCGGGAACACTCACAGCCCCCAAGGGACTGTTAAAAGTCCCAGGGCAAGGCTCTCCCCCCATCTCTCTCAGACATGGAAGCCACTAAATCCGGGAATCGGGAACTCCCATTTGGAGAGGTGCCTGGTAAGATCGACCCCAATACACAGCAGGAAGAATCAGAGGCCACATGGCGATTTCCCACTAGCCTACTGGGCCCCCCACACCTCAGGAGGACCTTATGGCTACTTAGGAAAGTTTTCAGGACAGTTGAAGTCATAGCAAGGAAGAAAGAGGGCACACGGCAGCTGGTGCGCAGCCACTCGAGCCGCAGAGGATTCGAGAGAGGGAGAAGCCGGCAGGCAGAGCAGCTAGGGAGGGAAGCCGGCACAGGCGGCTTCTGGGGCTGAAGCTCTGTGCAGCCGCGGCTGAGCAGACAGGGAGGGAAGCATGCACAGGTGGGCAGGGCTAAGGGGACAGGCGTGTGGCTGAGAAGCCTAGTGGGAAACCAGAAGCCAGGGGACCATAGTTGTATTCTGGAAAACCCAGACATATTAGGTGTGGAGCCAGGCCCTGTCAGCCTCCGTGACAACAAACAAAGCCCACAGAATCTGTGCCTGGGCAAACAGGTCCATACCATCAGAAATATTACAGGCTGATCACTCAGTGTGCAACTAGAGAAGTCTGAATTGGGAGCAGTGAAACAATCCCGGACCATTACTCACTACCTGGGAATAGGCTGCAACAGCTCACAGCGCTTCAGGTTATTAAAACCACAGTGACCCTGAGATCCCCCTGTGGGACAGACAGATAGCCAAGCAATTCGACTCCTACACCAAAGCATCCCCTGTGGATCCAAGCACAGAAAATGACGAGAACAGACAGCTAAACACACCCACATGGCCAAAGGTCCAAGAAAAAATAGAAATCAAGGAAATATGAATCTAACAACACAGAATTATCCTAGCTCATACAATTCGGATGACCTCACACCAACAGAAACACACGAAAATGATGACAATTCTGCATTATGGAAAGTGATAGAGTCCCTTCAAGATGAACTTAAATCTATGAAGGAATTCAAAGAAGCCAGAATTTTACAAGTCAAAACAACGAACAACACCATTAAAGAACTCCAAGCCAAGGTGACAGAGCTTGAACAGGAAAAGGACAAAGAAACGAAAGATTTTCAGACAAAAACAAGCAAGCTGGTGAAGGAAATGTACAAAATGAACAAAACCATACAAGACATGAAAGTAGAAATAGAAACAAAAAAGAAAACACAGTCAGAGTTAAAAGAGGAAGTGGAGAATCAAGGGAGGAGAACAGGAACTATGGATGTGAGTATCAACAATATGATGTAAGAGATGGAAGACAGGATCAAAGGCATGGAAGAATCGATGGAAGAAATCAGTACAAAATCAAAAGAAAATGAGAAGGTTAAAAAATCTCTCACCCACAAAATCCAAGAAATCAAGGACTCAATGAAAAGACGGAACCTAAGATTTATAGATATAGAGGAAAGAGAAGACTCCCGACTCCAAGGTCCAGGAAATATCTTCAACAAAATCATAGAAGAAAACTTCCCAAACCTGAAAAAAGAGATGCCAATAAAAATCCAAGAGGCTTACAGAACACCGAACAGATTAGATCAGAAAAGAAACTCCTCTGGCCACATAATAATTGAAACACCAAATGTACAGAACAAAGAAAGAATATTAAAAGCTGTAAGAGAAAAAGGTCAAGTCACATACAATGGCAGACCCATCAGAATTACACCTGACTTCTCCTCAGAAATTTTAAAAGCTAGAAAGGCCTGGTCAGATATCCTACAAGTCCTGAGAGAACAAAGGTGCCCAGCCAGACTACTATACCCAGCAAAACTCTCTATCAACATAGATGGAGAAAACAAGATATTCCATGACAAAAATCAAATTTAAACAATATCTACCCACAAACCCAGCCCTACAGAAAATCCTAGAAGGAAAATTCCATCCCAGAGAAGAAAACTTCACCCAAGAAAACAAAGGGAATAGAAAACCCCTCAGCAACTAAACCAAAAGAGGCACAGGACCATCACCTATACCAAACTAATGGGAAATAACAACCCCAGGTCACTAACATCCATCAACATCAATGGACTCAACTCCCCAATAAAAAGACACAGGTTTACAGAGTGGATCCGCAAGCAAGACCCGTCCTTCTGCTGCATACAAGAAACACATCCCACTACCAAAGATAGAAACTACCTCAGAGTAAAGGGCTGGGAAAAGGTTTTCCAAGCAAATGGACCCAGGAAGCAAGCTGGAGTAGCCATCCTAATATCAAACAAAACAGACTTCCAACTGAAGTTAATGAAAAAAGACAAAGAAGGGCATTATATACTCATTAAAAAGAATATTCATCAAGAGGAAATCTCAATACTGAACATCTATGCATCTATGCCCCAAATACAAAGGCACCTACTTTTGTAAAGGAAACACTTCTAAAACATAAAGCGCACGTCGATCACAACACATTAGTAGTGGGAGACTTCAACACCCCACTCAGAACAATGGACAGATCATCAAGACCGAGGCCAAACAGAGAAATATTGAGTCTAAAAGAGACCATGAAACAAATGGACCTAACAGATATATACAGAACGTTTCACCCAAACAAAAAAGAATACACCTTTTTCTCAGCACCTCATGGAACCTTCTCCAAAATCGAGCACATAGTTGGACACAAAGATAGTCTCAATAGATACAAGAAAATTGAAATAACCCCTTGTATCTTATCAGACCACCACGGAATAAAGCTGGTCTTCAACAGCAAAAGAATCAACAGAAAGCCTACACACACATGGAAATTGAACAGCTCCTTACTGGATGACCACTGGGTCAGAGAAGAAATAAAGAAGGAAATCAAAGACTTCTTAAAATCCAACAACAATGAAAACAAAACATACCCAAACATGTGGGATACAATAAAAGCTGTGCTACAAGGAAAGTTCATAGCACTAAGTGCATTCAAAAAGAAAATTGTGACAGCTCATATTAGTGAATTAACAGCTAAGCTGGGTGAATTGCAAAAAAAAAGAAGCAAACTCTCCCAAGAGGAGGAGAAGGTAGGAAATCATCAAACTAAGGGCTGAAATCAACAACTTAGAATCAAAAAGAACTATACAAAGAATCAATGAAACCAAGAGTTGGTTCTTTGAGAAAATCAACAAAATAGACAGACCCTTCGCCAAATTAACTAAAAGGCAAAGGGAAAGAACCCAAATCAACAAAATCAGAAATGAAAGGGGAGAAATAAAAACAGACATTGAGGAGATCCAGAAAATATTCAGGTTCTATTTAAAAATCTATATTCCACCAAATTTAAAAACCTAAGCGAAATGGACAATTTCCTTGATAGATTCCACCTACCAAAACTAAATCAAAATCAGATTAACAGCTTAAACAGCCCAATAACACCTAAGGAAATAGAAACAGTCATTAATAATCTCCCAACCAAAAAAAGCCCAGGGCCAGGTGGCTTTAACACGGAATTCTACCGGACCTTCAAAGAGGAACTAACACCATTACTCTTCAAACTCTTCCACCACATAGAAACAGAGAGAACACAGCCAAACTCATTCTATGAAGCCACTGTCATTCTGATTCCTAAATCACACAAAGACCCAACAAAGAAAGAGAACTTCAGACCAATCTCCCTCATGAACTTAGATGCAAACATACTTAATAAAATACTAGCAAACCGAATTCAAGAACACATCAAAAATATCATACATCATGATCAAGTAGGCTTCATCCCAGGAATGCAGAGATGGTTCAATATACGAAAGTCTATCAATATAATTCACCATATAAACAAGATGAAAGAAAAAAACCACATGATAATCTCGCTAGATGCAGAAAAAGCATTTGACAAAATCCAACACCCCTTCATGCTAAAAGTTCTGGAGAGAACAGGCATACAAGGACCATACCTAGAAATAATAAAGGCAATATACAGCAAGCCAGTGGCCAACATCAAATTAAATGGAGAGAAGCTTGAAGCATTTCCTCTAAACTCAGGGACAAGACAAGGATGTCCACTTTCACCATATCTCTTCAATATAGTACTTGAAGTTCTTGCTAGAGCAATAAGAAAACTAAAGGAAATCAAAGGGATAAACATTGGAAATGAAGAAGTCAAATTATCACTATTCGCAGATGATATGTTAGTATACATAAGCGAACCCAAAAACTCCACCAAAGAACTCTTACAGCTGATAAACAACTTCAGCAAGGTGGCTGGATACAAAATTAACTCAAAAAAATCAGAAGTCCTTCTTTATACAACAAACAAGCATACCGAGAAAGAAATAAGGGAAACAACCCCCTTCACAATAGCCACAAACAATATAAAATACCTGGGGGTAACTCTAACCAAGCAAGTAAAGGACCTATACACCAAGAACTTCAAGCCCCTGAAGAAAGAAATTGAAGAGGCCTTTACAAGATAGAAAGATCTCCCATGCTCATGGATAGGTAGGATCAACATAATAAAAATGGCTATTCTACCAAAAGCAATATATAGATTCAATGCAATTCCTATCAAAATACCAACACAATTCTTTATAGACTGGGAAAAAGCTATTCTCAACTTCATATGGAACAACAAAAAGCCCAGAATAGCTAAATCAATCCTGTACAATAAAAAAGCATCTGGAGGTATCACCATCCCAGATTTCAAGCTGTACTACAGAGCAATAATAATAAAAACAGCATGGTACTGGTATAGAAACAGACCAATGAATCAATGGAATCGAATTGAAGACCCAAACATGGACCCACACACCTATGGCCAACTAATCTTTGACAAAGAAGCCAAAAACACACAATGGAAGAAGGACAGCATCTTCAACAAATGGTGCTGGTCCAACTGGATGTCCACTTGCAAAAGAATGAAATTAGACCCATACCTATCACCTTGTACAAAACTTAATTCCAAGTGGATCAAAGACCTTAACATAAGGCCGGCCACACTAAAGATACTAGAAGATGAAGTATGGACAAGCCTGGAACTCATTGGCACAGGTGACACATTCCTGAACAGAACACCAATAGCTCAGGACCTGAGATCAACAATCAATAAATGGGACCTCATGAAACTGAAAAGCTTCTGTAAGGCAAAAAAAAAAAAAAAAGTCATTAGAACAAAACGGCAACCAACAGACTGGGAGAAAATCTTCACCAACCCCACATCTGATAGAGGGCAATTATCTAAAATCTACAAAGAACTCAAGAAACTAAATGCCAAGAAACCCAATAATCCAATCAAAAAATGGGAGATGGAGCTAAATAGAGAATTCACAAAGGAGGAATCCCTAATGGCCGGGAGTCACCTGAAGAAATGCTCAACATCCTTAATCATCAGAGAAATGCAACTCAAGACGACCCTGAGATTCCATCTCACACCTGTCAGAATGGCTAAGATAAAGAGCTCAAATGACAGCACACGCTGGCGAGGGTGTGGAGAAAGGGGAACCCTACTCCATTGCTGGTGGGAGTGCAGGCTTGTGCAACCACTATGGAGGTCTGTCTGGAGATATCTTAGAAACCTTGGAATAACTTTGCCTTAGGACCCAGCCATACTACTTCTGGGTATACACCCAAAGGACACCTCACGGAGACATAGGGAAGTCTCCTCATCTATGTTCATAGCAGCCTTATTTGTAATAGCTAGAAACTGGAAACAACCCAGATGTCCCTCAACTGAAGAATGGATTAAAAAACTGTGGTACATCTATACAATGAAATATTACTCAGCTATAAGAAACAATGAAATCATGCAATTTGCAACCAAATGGATGAATCTAGAGAAGCTCATCCTGAGTGAGCTAACCCAGACTCAGAAGGATGCACACGGCATGTATTCACTTATAGTAGGATTTTTGCTATATCGTACAGAATGTCTGTACTACAACCAACACACCAAAAGGAACATGGACATAAACTTTTGTTTTCATTTCGTTTTCTTTTTCTTTTTCCTTTTTTTCTTCTTCTTTTTCCTCTCTTTTTTTGTTGTTGTTCTTTGTTTTTGTGGGTTTGTGTGTCTGTTGGTCTTTTTTTTTAGTTTTCCCGCAGTAGCAAGGAGACACCTTTCACTGGCAGTACTGCCTCATAGGCCCCCGGTGTATGAAGAGGCTCTTGGCCCTCATATGACTCCTGATCTGTGGTGAGAGACTGGTATGCAGGGACACTTCACCCCAGAGGATGAAGACGGAAGGGTCAGGGAGTAGAGCATGGGAGGGTGGTGCTGGGAAGCGGGAAAAGAGGACAATATGATAAGGATGTAACCTGAAGTAACAAACAAATAAATTTATTAATTAAAAAAAAAGCAGGTAACAACGTTAAAACACTGTAAATAAATTAAAGGACACAGCCGTTCAACCTGGTTTTATAAACCTCCAAATGTCGTAAAAACGTAGAGCTAAGGTAAAATACAGGAGAAATGTGGTGTTAACCCATGCCTTTAACTTCAGCAAAGACGGGAGGAGCACCATAGAGTTAGTGGACTTATAAACTCTAGAGTTACACGGAACAGGGTGGTGAGGGTACACACCCTTAATCCCATCATTCAAGAAGAGTACACCCTTAACCCCAACACACTAGAGACAGAAACAGGCAGATCTCAGAGCTCAAGGTCAGCCTGATACAAAACAAACTCTAAATACAGAAAAACTTCAATCCAGGAGTGGTGGAACACATCTTTAATCCCTTCAGATGGGAACCACAGGTCTCTGATCCCAATAATTAGAATGCAGAGACACACACATAGGATTTGGAAGGACCTAAGTTTAAAAGCTACTTACAAAAGGCCCACTCAATACAAACAAATTGTCCTTTGAGATCTCAAAATATATACACTAACAGACATTGATTGTAGAGCAGGGGTTATGAAGGACTCGCCTACCCTGTCTTGGCAGAGCTAGGCTGTCGACTTACCTGCTTCCAAGTTTTGTCCTTTTTGGACAGCAGTCTGTCTACAGTTGAAGCAAGGGGTTTTTCCTACCCTGTCTTGGCAGAGTTAGGCTGTCGACTTCCCCGCTACCAAGTTTTGTCCTTTTTGGACAGCAGTCTGTCTGCAGTTGGTGCAAGGGGTTTTTTCATGCCAAGAGAAAGGCTTGCCACCAATTCAACCATCTTACAGTGGAGGTTCTTCGATGCTTATCCTCTACTTGGAGTAGAATAGGGTTGCCGTCAGGCGCTGATATGTCTTGATATAAAAAAAAAATCTTGATTTAAGATAACATCTTTGAATGCCATATTCTGCAGATCTCAAGGGGTTTTTGAAGATGCCCTATCCATCTCTTGTATTTAGATAAGCAAATGTTTGGGAAGCTGCAGCCCTGCACTTCCTATACAATCAGATATATTTGTCCCTCTCAGGTCTCTGAGGTGGTTGAAGAATAGATAGCTAGAGTCTCATAGTTAAATTTTGAGTTGTTTGGGAATCAAGAGGGTGTTCTAAGAAGATGCTTTTTAAATTGTGATGAAAGTTGAGTTGGATATAGAACTTTAAACTCATGGAGATAGATCGACAGTAGAATGTTGAAGTCAGGTGCCAAATACATATAGACTGGACATTGGGATTGTATGCCAAGCCATATAACTCTCATAATTTTGGCCTAATTACCTCTGTTGTTTTGTATTGTATTTATTATTATAAGAGTAAGAGCCATTTGTTGGACTGAAAGGGGGACCTGTTGGGGGGAAAAGATATATCTTAACTTAAAAAAAAAGGAAGGGGATGGGTGGGTTGAGGCGGAAGAGGGTGGGAGGGTGGGACTGGAGGCGGGGTAGGGAGGGGATTTCAATTGAGATGTAACTTGAAGAAATAAAAAATAAAGTAAAAAAAAAAAAGTAAAAAAAAAAAAAATATATATATATATACACTAAAGCTGGTTTAGCTCCAAAATAACAAAATAATTTCTTCTTTAAACCAGATTGAAAGATAACATGTTATATATTGTCAAAAAACCAAATTTGCTTCAGGAGAAATATTACCTACCCTCCCCCCAAAAAAAGAGGGTAATTGTCCCTGAGTGAGGATTAGGGCAGGGCTCTGTTCTTATCTTTCCAGGAGAATCAAAGCATCCATTCAAGGAACCCAGGGACAACTGGACAACGGAAACCTCAGCAGAAAACAGAATCACACACCAAAAGAAGACGAGTGACCCAGATGATTCAGCCTGACAGACTCCCTCAATAGCTGTCTCCATCAAAAGCCTACAATCACAACAACTCAATATCGCTAAGACCGTGCAGCTCTACACAATGCCCCAGCCAGAACCTCAGTAAGCCTGGAAGTTCAGCTTCTGCCTACAAACTCCTTAGGACATCTAAACAGCTGAGAACAGAAGGACTGAACATAAAACGATTGTACTAACATTTTTAACCATTTTTCCATTTTGGTTCGGTCCCCAAACAGGTTTACTACGACCCAAATCAGCAGGAAGTCATTTTAAGAGAGCGACGTCCCATACCCAGAATGTGGGGAGGGTGTTTCTCCGCCCCCCCCCC